>CM038142.1:475366729-475884229 GCA_021437245.1 Aegilops speltoides
CCTAGAAGCTAGCCTATGGTATGATTGTTGTAATGTATGTTGTCCTACGGACTAAAGCCCTCCGGTTTATATAGACACCGGAGAGGGCTAGGGTTACACAGAGTCGATTACAATGGTAGGAGATCTACATATCCGTATTGCCAAGCTTGCCTTCCACGCCAAGGAAAGTCCCATCCGGACACGGACGGAGTCTTCAATCTTGTATCTTCGTAGTCTTGGAGTCGGCGGATAATGATAGTCCGGCTGTCGGACACCCCTAGTCGAGGACTCCTCGGTAGCCCACGAACCAGGCTTCAATGGCGATAAGTCCGGCCGCATAATGTTCGGCATTGCAAGGGGGTTCCTCCTCGAATAATCCGAGAAGATCATGAACACCGGGATAGTGTCCGGCTCGCAAAAATAATTTCCACATTCCAGTAGAGAGAATAAAATGTACACTTAGCTTAATCTGGCGGCGTATTATGCGGCGTGACATCACACCGCCACCAAGCCTTTGTTTGAATCGTTTTTACTATACCACCTCGGCACGTTTAGCGAAGCGGTTTCCTTAACGCGTCTTGTCGAGCGAGATCGTGTTCCCCTTATTCGGGATTCTCATCAATACGGACGTGGGTAACCCAACGCGCCATTGATGGTGGCGCTTGGGAGATAAGCGAGTTTACCGGGCGGTGGGGGCGCATAGTTTTCGTCGCCTATATATAAGGGATAAGGATTCACCTTCTCACCTCGCCTTCTTCCTTCTTTGCTTATCCATCTCCGCGCCTCAAGCTCCAACGCCTAAGCTCGCGCATCTCGCCTCGACCTTCTCCGATTATGTCGGGCGGGAGGTAAATGGTTAGCCTCCACCGCTAAGGAGGAGGACATCACCAAGCTAGCTTGCGGCGTCGGATATCTTTCGGCGATATCGCGCGGCCGCCCGACGAGGGGCAGCTCATCCCTACACCTCGGCCTCATGAGGAGGTCGTCTTCCTCCCCCACTTCCTCCGCGGACTGGGCTTTCCGCTCCATCCATTCGTCCGGGGCTCATGTTTCCTCGGCCTGGATTTCCACGATCTGGCGCGAACTTCATCCTCAACATCTCGGCGTTTATCGTCGTGTGCGAGGCCTTCCTCTGCATCCGGCCCCACTTGACTGTGGCTCAAGACCTTCAACGTCAAGCGAAGGTTGTGAAGAACGCATAAGCGGAATCGGAGGCGCCATGTTGGGCAAATTGCCCAACATCCTTTGGCTCGAAGGGCCTTTGTGGACTCCGTCAAGGGGTGGCAATCGGGTGGTTCTACATCACCGAGACGCGCAAGCCCACATTGGCGGCGGCCCCCGAGTTTAGATCTGGCATCCCCATGCAGCTCACCTCTGGAAGAGAAGGGCTTGCGGTGGGGCAATCCGATGGAGGTGGCGGGACTCGAGCTGCATCCACAAGATGGTGAGCAATAAGCTCAGCCTCGTCAACGTGGTCCAAGTCATGCTCATCCGTGGATTCTCCCATGGCAAACGGGCATTCAATTTGTGGGAGTTCAATCCGAACAGCACCGAGGCACTAAGCGGGCTCTTGATACAACATCTGGCGCTGGAGGTGCTATTCAAAGCGCCCGAAGCCCCGCATCTCGCGACGGAAGATCGTGGATTCAGCTCGCGATATCCAACCGGCGAGGTAAGTGATTCAACCCCATTACGGGACACTTGTGATAATTAAATTGACTCTAGTGAGGTTTCATTCTTCTCTTCCTTTGACAGAGGAATGGATGGAGAAGGCCGAGCTGCTTATCAGCCCGGCTCCCATGCGGAAGACCCGTGGGCGCCCGCTTAGCGGGGCTGCTGGTTCCGGCACCGCCGTGGTCTTGGGAGAAAAAAACCAAGAAGGTGGTCGAGGGGACTCGAAAAGAGTTCCATAATCGAGCGTCGACGATGGCGGACTCCTCCCGAAGATGAGGAGGAGGTATTCTCTCCGGAAGAGGGAGAGAAGAAGGAAAGGCTTCCCCAATCGGGGAGGCGAAGGGTCAGAGGGGAGAACTATCCCCGGACAATTTCGCCAACACCAGCGTTGGCGAGGATGAGTGGCCTCAAGGGCGAGGCGTCCGGCAAGATCGTAAAATATCCGGATCATTTATATGCAATATCTTTTATGTCACGTAGTATCCTTCTAATGCGCATTACGCCCGTAGTCCGGCCGATGGCGATCTCCCGACTCATCGGCGGGAAGTTAGCCTCGTCGGATGTGAATTCAATCCGGCGCCTCTACCTGTGCCGGAGAGGGCGCCGAGTGGGATCGAGAGGACCCATCGAGGAGGCTCCGGGCGCCGTCGAGCAACCTCCGGACTTTCGCGGACTCTACGCCGGGACCGCGGTGGTTCGAGTCCGACAAGCGGCCCTTCGAAAGAAGGGCAAGACCGTGACACCGGCAGCCTCCGTCCAACGGGCGCGGATAACTTGTTGGAGGCACTTAAAGGCGCTTCCATCGAGGAAGAACACCGCACTATCATGAGTGCGGTGATTCAAAATTGACTTGCCAAAAGCGGGCTGACGAAGCTGCAGCAGCCTTTAACAGGCTTTGAGGTAAGAAGTTAAAATTATGTAATGTAATACCGCATAGGCGGTAGCCTCGATGCTCAGTTCGGTGTTGGAAAGAAAAGCGGATGAGGATCTAACAAGATATCTTGTGGGTTGCTAAAAATATGTCAATATGGGTTTGCGGGCTGCGCTGCTAGCCTCTGCCGCGTTAGCGGCGGAGGTCGATGTCTTGAAGCGGGATCTCGGCGGTCGGCGAGAGCTCGCCATCTTGAAGAAGCAGCTCGAGGACAAAGAAGGTGATTAACACCACTTTGAATAGGTACCTTCTGAAAAAAGGATTTTGGTTGCAATAAAATTAACAAGGATAATATGTGTATTGCGGGGCCACTAAGAGGTGGCAGCCACGAAGGATCTTTGTGTCGCAGGCGAATGCAGTGCTGCAGCGAGGCAGGCTGAAGCGAGAAAACAAAAACACGGGTGGCGGAAGTTCGGCAAGAGCTCCGGGCTCTCATGGAAAAGCATGAGAGTTTGGGCGTGACTCAAGACTTCGAGAGTCGAGCTTGCCTCGGCTCTCGAAAGTGCCAAATCCTCAAGGCGAGGCCCATAAGGCCCTTCGGGAGGTTGAAGATATAAAGAAAATAGCGGCGGGTAAGGCATTTTCATGCGAGCAAGCATGTTAATGTAAATTACGATACTTACCGCGTCGGAGCTCTCGAGGCGTTTGCGGATCTGCGGCGTAGTCGTCGATGCCGCCGCATTCTATCGTGGCGAGGAGGGCTCGGCGGAAAAAGTCTTCTGGTCTCGGTATCTGAGGCGGACACCAGTGCTAAGCGACCGGTTGAAGCGGTGGTCGAACTCCTAAGGTAGCTAAAGAGGCCATGAAGGGCCGATAGTCGGTGTGGCTGGACAAGCCATGCACAGGAGCTACTTTGGCCTCGTCGCGGCGGCTGGTGGATGCATGCCCACAGGTGGATGTCATCAAGTGCTCCGCTTATATTGAAGGCGCTTCGCCGGGCTCTTGCCCATAAAAAGGTGCAATGGGGCAGGTTGGATGCGGAGAAGCTTTTCACGGACCCACCGCCGGGCAAGCGATGTCATTGCGCCGAGATGTATTATAAAACTGTCTGAAGGGAGCCGAAATATTGCGGATGAGTGCCCCGAATGTAATCTTTGAGTGAATTTGCTATGTATTATCTTGCGGCGCTGAAACTTTGTTCATGTGCGCGTTAATAACGCTTATTTAATTTAAAATATAACCTTAAATGCGGCCGTTTATAAAATCGAGAGATGGCAAGTCGTTGGCTTCACCCCCAAGCCCACAGTCTTTGGGGTGTTGGCATAAACTTGAGCACTCTTGTTCCCATTGTTGGGTCCATCAAGGAGGCACTCAACACAACGAACAAAGCAACCGGACTTATAATGCTTGAACACTCTCCTTAGCCATAGAATTCTATAATTTTAAATTTGGTGAAGCCCCAGGTATTGGAAGACCGAACCCGGGCGCTATCCACGCCTTCATCGGACATTGTCCGGAACTTCGCTCGGCGTGAGTCTTTAGGACCCAAAAACCTCTCGAACAGCGACCGGTCTCGCCTTTATCATGCCGGTCGGTTTTAGCTTTCTCCAGGCGCTCGCCCGGCTCAGCGGGCGCAATCGCGATGGTTCTCCAGGTGCCACCTTAGCCGAGGCGGGCGTAAGGCACCAAAGCGTGGGGCAGGCAAACCCAACTATTGACCCAAGACATGATTGAACCGATTCATATAATGCTATAAGTTGAGGTGCCGCACTTGTGAAAGTGTTGGGACTTATCACACCATAGAATGGGAACATAAGCCCCGGTGTATTAGGCCGTACCAAAATATCTGGTGCAAGATGTCATATAATGAACATATATATAAAGGTAATGCAATTGCAAAAAAAAGGTGCTGCGTTATTTATGAAAGAAAGTACGCTAGTGGAAGCGGACTGATACAAATAGTCACGATAAGCAAGGGATTTGGACTAAGTAAACATGTCCCCCTCGGGGATGAGCTGCGAACTTGGTGTATATAATCGAATTTAATGCTCGTAATTGAGACCACACGAGTGTTAAATCGCGGCCTTCTTTAGTCCACATTTGTTGCATCATGAGTTGGCAGGTTTGCCTTGGACGAGGCTTCACAGTGAGCAGAGTCCTGTGTACATAAAGAAGAAAAATAAAAAAAGAAGGGGGCACACTTGCAGCCCCGGTGTGGTCGAACCGCACTGGGTCCGTTCTTGATCGTGCCCCCTCCCCCTGTGCCCATGGTATCTCCAAAGCGTAATGATGTCTGGCGGTGTTATTCTTGCAATCATGCAGGCGAGGTTGGGGCTGTCGTGGTTCTAAGTCGACAATAGAGTGGGGGTAGGTATGGAGAAGCAAGGTCCTAGCTATGGAGGGTTGTAAACACAAGCGATGTACGAGTTGAGCCCTTCTGAGGAGATAAAAGCCCTCGTCTCGGAGCCTGAGGCGGTCGAGTGGATTATGTGTATAGGTGTTACAAGAGTGCGAACCCTACACTTGTGGAGGGGGTGGCTTATATAAGTCTTGGGACCCTGACCCACATAATGAAGGGGTTAAAAGTACATTAAGTGCAGGCGTTCTTGGTAGCATACACATAAAGCGCCTTAACTATCATTAAGTCTATTCAATTACAGGTCGTTGTAGTGCAGAGTGCCTTCTGACCTTCTGGTGGTCGAGTGTATCTTCATGGTCGAGTCCTTCTAGTCAGTCGAGTGGGTTCCTCGTTGGTCGACTGGAAGGTGACCTCTTCTAAGGGTGTCCTTGGGTAGGACTTTTAGGTCAGGCCTATGACCCTACCCTAGGTACATGAATCCATCATTAGCCCCCGAATGGATTGAGGCTTGAATGAGGAAGGAGTTGATGCTGTTTCCGATTGATTGTTGGCATACTGGCTATGCGTCGTTCTTGACCAAGATCTTCTTTGTTGATAACGAGCAACTTTTCTTCATTCGACTCGATCCATTCTTGTCTTTTGTCGAGTGATCTTTTAGACTTTGCCGGTTCCCGAGTGACGGATCGCAGGAAATCTCACGCTGACGGACCGATCTGCGCTCATGGATTCCACGAGATCTGAAATTTGGGGAAGCGAAGCGAACGAACAGCGGCCTTCGGGCGGGACCGGGACATAGACGGCTCGATCTCCGCGTCGCTTTTTCCGCCACGTATCATGTCAAAGCAACTGTTTTGGGATATGATTAGATTGACCGGGTCCACCTGTCATCCACTCGGAAGGGCGTTATCATCGACTAGTGAGGGTTTACGAGCGATGCTCCATTCTTTCTCCTCTGCTCTCCTCGTCTCCATGCGCCTTTTGCTTTCGCCTCCATAAAGCTCTTCTTCGCGCATCTCACGGCAGCCATGGTCAAGGAGAAAGGCGGTCTTTGGAAGCGCAAAGAAAGCGTCGGCGGAGAAAAGCGTCGGCGGAGAAAGCGAAGGAGATCCACCAGCCCATAGCGGGTCTTCGTCGAGATCCCGCTGCCCGAAGAGGCTGGGTCGAGGAGATTGGATCGATCGACCATCGGGAAAGGATCTCCTCGACATGGTCGACGACGGGCTGATCCCCGCGGCGTCGTAAGACTTCGAGAAAAAGAGTGGCAACCCAGTAGGAAGGCGTGAGTGTGTGCTCTGGCCACTCATGTCGATCGAGATTTTCCTGCCACCGGCGTTTTCTTCGTGGTTTTCGAACTTCTTTGGAGCCCAACTCCACTACTTCACTTGAACTCCGCCAGCGTATCTTGCTGCGTTTGTATCCATGTCGAGAACTTCACAGGCTGTCGACCGCGGGGCTTGTTCAACACATCTTCACTGTCGTTCTCGGACCGTGAAGAAAGCGAGTCGGCGATGAAAACCCAAGTTGTCCAAATGTGCGGGGCACAGGGAATTCAAGTGAGGAATAAGAGCACCTTCCAGCTATAGCGTTTCCCGAGTCGGTCGGGGGCTGGCGATCGACACTGGTTCTACTACGAGAATGAGCCGGCGCCGGGGCGTCAGTGGACTCCCTCCATTCACCATGAGCCGAGTGAACAAGCCCTCCTCTCGAAGGTGGTTCCGGAGGAAGCCGATGTGAAGATGTTGATGGATCGCGTGGTGCGGTTGGTTGGGGACGGCGTGGTGGCATGGACCTTCGGAGGTTTTCCTTGGCGTATCCGGCCTCTTGATTCGAGCCATTGCATGTGGTTGTCTTGCGAAGCGAAGGCGAGACTCGAGTCCACCGGAAGCGATCGGCGGCGCCACGGTGGAAGATGGATGGCCGCGGTCACTGGGAACAAGGATAATCCCCGTGGATCCAGGAGGATTCCTCCACTCGACCATCACAGCGTTCCAGATAAGGTACATTTGCTCTGCCTTCCATTGTATATTTGTCGAATTTGTTTCTGTATGTTCTGCAACTTGGTCGATTGATCTCTGTCTTGACGTCTTCCAGGCCCTTACCGAGCTGTACTCGATGCCCAATGGAGCTCGAGCTCCGGCGAGAGGGAGAAGCCAGCGGGGCGAGAGCGAGGATGAGTGGGATTCAGGCGCTGCGAAGATGGCGAGCGATGATGACGACGATGATGAGGATGAAGAAGAAGAGGAGGAGGAGGTTGCACCACCGCTCTCGGAAAGGCGGTCGAAACTCGTCCATGACCCAGCGACTAAACGCGGTAAGGGGGTTGCGACTGCTTCGCAGTCGACCAAGCGCCCTCGGACCGCTTCTCGGCACCGGCGAAAAGCGCGAAAGCGATCGAAGGTGGCTCCGTCAAAGCCAACCAAGCTCTGCCGAAGATGAAGGTGTCCATCCCCACCATATCGGGGTAAACATGTTGCTTAAGTCCTCTTGTTTTGTATAAGCTTTATCTCTGGTTGATACTTGAGTTAGTCGGTGATTCTTTGGAACTTGGTCTGCAACCACGAGACCTCGAGGCAAAGCTGGCGACCATGAGATGGAGGACACAGCAACCTCAAATCCTGGTACTATACTCTTAATTCTGTCCTTAGTCGACTGACTCATGATTTCTAACTTTGATTCTTTTTTGAAGCTCCACCCAATGATATTATCACCCTTCCTGATGAAGATGATGATGAGGATGAAGAACCGCGAGGCATAGGAGGAGCAGGAAGGCGTCTCTTGGTAAGGCAACCCGAGATCACGGCGGCGGCGAGGCTGTAGTCACGGAGGAGAACATCACTCGACACACCGTGTCTTCAGCGGTGCCGTTGGCGAGTGCTCATCCCACTCGTCGAGTGCTGCACAACCTTCGCTCTTCACAACACATCACGTCCCGGAGGACCAAGCGGCGCTGCTAAGGAAGCGTCATGGCGAGGATCATGATGGAGCGGTGAAGATCATCAGGGATGCAAGCCAAGCAGCTTATGGCGCCAGCTCCGCCCTTCAAAGCAATGTTCAGGTCGATCGACCACCGCTGATTACTGTTAGGATATGCTATCAAAACTTTTCTTTCTGAAATCCATAGCAATCACCCACTAGGTGTGTCGATAAAAACTCCGTGTTAGCGAAGCACGCTGAGTGCACCCGCTGAGTGTAATCCCCAAGGCTAAGGTCATTGCTGGCGATCGACCTTAAACTTTAAATAAAGGTTGTTCATCATTATTTGGGGCGAATGGGTTTCCAAACTCGATGGGGGCACGCTGAGTGCACCCAGGTGTAATCCCGAGGCGTGGTCATTGCTGGCGATTGATTACGATCTGAAGAAAATTTTTTTGGTCATTGGTCATTCATGTGAATAGAACCGGTGGGGGCACGCTGAGTGCACCCAGGTGTAATCCCTAGACTACGGTCGAATGCTTGCATTATTTGTAGTCTTAAAGCGTATGATTTTTCCTATCCACTCGGAAGTGAATCATCTTTGATATTTTGTCGATTGGTTCTTCGTAGAAATCCTGTGACCTTGCGGCTCGCTATCTGAGCTGGAGGCGAAGCACATTCAGCTCGAGCTGGATCTGAAGCTAGTGCGGGAGAATCGTGCGAAGGCGAAGGAGGAGACCAAAGGTATGTTCGGTGAGACCTCGGCGACTCCTTTTTCCTTCCATTTGTTTCAAAATCTGACTTTGTTGTAACTTGCAGGCAAGGTGAAGGAGGCCCAGAAGAAGAAGGACCTTGAGCTAGCTGAGAAGACCAAGCTTCGGCGAGAGTTAACCGGTCACCAAGCTTGACCAGGAAAATACCAATCTGAAGCTGCTCTGGCGATTGCCACCAAGGATGTCGACCGGTGGCCCGACAAGACTACTCGACCGAGAAGATCAACCAGTTGGTGGGAAAAAGAATGACTGGAAGGCTTCACAGGTGGTCTTGCCAAGAAATTGTTCCTTATGCTCGAAGGTAATCTTTTACACTCGACCAACATTTTCAATGTGATGCTTCCATTCGACCCTTGTCTTGACTCGGCGTTTTGTCCTTGCAGTTCAGCCGAAACTTTGAAGAAGAGACTAGCAGTTGGGCGAACCTTGACCTGTCAATTCTCCGGTGAATGATGAAGTTGCCATGAATGTCTTCCATTGGAGTCAGCGTTGCAGCTGTCGTGGACTATCTTGCAAGGCTGAAGGCTGCCACTTCTCGCATCGACTCGGCGCTTTGGCCAGGCGACACCGAGAATGACCTCGAGTCGTTGATGGCTCGACTAAGCGCGGTCCCCGACCGTGTGCAAAAGTGGAAGAAGTCCTCGGCTCGGTGTGGCGCAGATGTTGCCACAATATGCGGCCGGAGTCCACTTGCAGGGCCTTGAGAGAAGAAGGTGGCGGCTCTCCGGTGGCCAACACCAAAAACACGACTTGGTCCTTCATGGAAACTTTCATCGCTGCTGCTACCGGATCGCGAGGCGGGATCGACCTTGATGAGTTCGTTGCTCCTTCCACCCTCCACGGGAGGGTAAAAACTTTCTTTAAGCCCGACACTTTAAATTTGCCTCGGTATGCGAGTGGAATTATAACCGATAAACCTTAACGGGCTTAGTGCTGAGCACTCTCGGTTCCTTTAGGTATCGACCTAAACTTTGATTTGATGTTTGGATATGATTGCTTTTGGCTCGAATTGTCCTTTGCAGGTTCACTGACAAGATGCCCACTGCGATCGACTTATTCCTTAGGCGAGCAGGGCTGCAGCTAAGCCCAGTGAGAGGTTTGCTCTTCACTCGGTAGAATTTTATACCTTAGGCGAGCCTGGGCTGCAGCTAAGCCCCAGTGAGAGGTTTGCTCTTCACTCGGTAGGATTTTTATACCTTAGGTGAGCCTTGGGCTGCAGCTAAGCCCCAGTGAGAGGTTTGCTCTTCACTCGGTGGGATTTATACCTTAGGCGAGCAGGGCTGCAGCTAAGCCCCAGTGAGAGGTTTGCTCTTCTACGGTAGGATTTTTTATACCTTAGGCGAGCCTTTGGGCTGCAGCTAAGCCCCAGTGTGAGGTTTGCTCTTCACTCGGTGGGATTTTTATATCTTAGGCGAAACCACTGGGCTGCAGCTAAGCCCCAGTGAGAGGTTTGCTCTTCACTCGGTAGGATTTTTATACCTTAGGCGAGCTTTGGGCTGCAGCTAAGCCCAGTGAGAGGTTTGCTCTTCACTCGGTGGGACTTTTTATACCTTAGGCAAGCACAGGCTGCAGCTAAGCCCCAGTGAGAGGTTTGCTCTCCACTCGGTAGGGTTTTCACGTTGTATTTGTGTGAGCTCGAGAAGAGAGGGTCGCAGCCGACCTGCACCTCGCCTTCCTTGCAAGCGCACATTGTACTTATGGCGTGGCTCGGAGGAGAGGTGCGATCGACACTGCACCTCGTCCTCCTTGAGAGCACATATTGTACTTATAAGCGTGGCTCGGAGGAGAGGTGTGATCGACCTGCACCTCGTCCTCCTTCTTGGCGTACATTGTACTTAGGCGAGTACTTGGACTGCAGCTAAGCCTCCAGGTGGAAGTCGGCTTACCACTCGGTAGGATTTTATAACTTAGGCGAGCAATTGGGCTGCAGCTAAGCCTCCGAGTGGAAGTCGGCTTACCACTCGGTGGGATTTTTATACCTTAGGCGAGCACTGGGCTGCAGCTAAGCCCCGAGTGCAAGTCGGCTTACCACTCGGTAGGATTTTTATAACTTAGGCGAAGCAGTTCGGCTAAGCCTCCAGTGGAAGTCGGCTTACCACTCGGTAGGATTTTTACAAACTTAGGCGAAAGCGGATTCGCGGCTAAGCCACCTTTGGGGAAATTTTACTTGGCAAAAATAAAAAGTGACAAAAATTATGAAGGAATTATGACACTATTATTTTGAAATCCATGAACTCTGAAGTACTTTGTTACAACTCATCGAGTAAAAAACTTTAAGTGTAAAATGGGCGGAGCAGATCCGCATTCAAGCTCGGGGCTCTTCTATGTTGTGTTCGATGTTGTAAAGGCGGTATGCCCGTTGTGGAGAACCTTGGTGACGATGAATGGTCCTTCCCAAGAAGGAGCGAGCTTGTGTGGTTTCTGTGATCCACTCGGAGCACTAGATCTCCTTCTGGAAGGCTCGACTTCTCACATTTACGGCGTAAAAGCGGCGCAAGTCTGTTTGTAGATGGTCGATCGGATCGAGCCATCTCCCTTTCTTCCTCTAGAAGGTCATTGCGTCTGACGCTTGCTCAGCTTACGCTTCGTTGTAGAGTTCAACTCGAGGAGCATTGTGAAGAAGATCACTCGGCAAGGCGCTTCAGCTCCATAGACCAAAAAGAATGGAGTTCTTCGGTCGACCGATTGGGTGTGGTCCATAAACCCCAAAGCAGAAGGGAGTTAAATCGACCCATGCTCGGCCGCGTGCTTGAGATCACGCATCGATCGGGGTTTTAAACCCTTGAGGATTAAGCCATTGGCTCGCTCTGCTTGTCCATTCGACTACGGATGGCGGCGAAGCGTAGTCGACTTCGTGTGCCTTGGCGTTGCGAAATCCTTGAATTCTTCGAGTCAAAGTTCGACCCATTATCCGTAATGATCTTGTGCGGGACTCCATATCTGAGCGTCGGCTCACGATGAAGGTAACATGATACCGGCGTCAAGATTCTTGATTGGTTTAGCCTCAATCCACTTGGTGAACTTATCATTGCGACCGATGCGTCGTGAAACCACTTCGACCTGTTCTCAAGGGACCGACCATGTCCAACCCCCATCTGCGAATGGCGAGACGAGTGGAATGGTCTTGAGAGCAGCGAGCTTGTGTGACATATTGGAGTAGGCCGACATCCTTCGCACTTGTCCACTATTTCCTTTGCCATCTCATTACGCCCTCGGCGATAAAATCCAGCTCGGTATGCTTTGGCTACAATGGTCAGAGGGGCGCATGGTGACCACAGGTCCCAGTGGATATCATTGAGAATGATTCGACCTTCTTCTAGCGTTATGCATTTTGACCAACTCGATCGGGCTTTCTCTATCTGCTGTCCTTTGATAGCGGTAAAGGCTTTGGATCAGCAGACGATTTGCGAGCCTCTTCCTCATCCTCAGGGAGCTCTTTTCTCGGGATATATGCGATATAGGGAATTGTCGATCGGGAGTGACCACTAAAACCTCCATGACCAAGTCGACCCTTCTTTGGGACCTCAACCTCGGTCGGATCTGTGGCACTCTTGGGCTGTGGAGCTTCCTCGTGAAGGATCTTCTTTAAGCGGCGGAGTGTGTATATGTTCCAAAAACACACCACTCGGAATGGCTTCTCTTTGGAACCTATCTTTGCTAGATCATCTGCTGCTTGATTTTTCGATCGGGGATGTGATGGAGCTCAATCCCTCGAACTTCTTTTCGGCTTCCTCCTTTGCATTGCAGTATCCGATCATGGTTGGGCTTCTCACGTCCCACTCCTTCATCACGGTTGACCACTAAATCTGAATCGCCATAAACCATCGAGGCGACCAGACGGCCGAGTGAGATGGCCATCGCAATCCATATAAAAGGGCCTCATACTCTGCCTCATTGTTGGAGGAATCAAAATGAATCTGGAGCACATACCTAAGCTTATCTCCTCTAGGGAAGCGAGAACAACCTGACACGAACCATTCAGCATCTTAGAGCCATCGAAGAACATGGTCCAATGCTCAAAGTGAACTTGATCGGTGCTGTTGTTCAATCCACTCGGCGAGAAATCTGCTATTGCACAGGACTTAATGGCTTTCTTTGCCTCAAACTTGATATCAAGGGAAGAAGTTCAATCGCCCATTTAAGCCACTCGACCGGTTGCATCTCTGTTGTGCGAGAATCTCGATAGTGGGCGTCGTGGCGACTTGTGATAGAATGATCAGAGAAATAATGAGCAACCTTCTTCGTGGTCATGTATATTCCATACACAAGCTTCTGATAATGAGGATATCTCTGCTTGGATGGAGTCAAGACTTCAAACAAATAATACACCGGGCGCTGAACTTTGAAGGCTTTTCCTTCCTCTTCCCGCTCGACCGTAAGCACTGTACTGACGACTTGTCCTGTGGCTGCAATATAAAGCAACAGAGGCTCTTTGCTGATTGGAGCAGCAAGCACCGGCTGGGTGGAGAGTAGAGCTTTTAGCTCGGCAAACGCTACATCGACTTCGAGTCCACTCGAACTTGCGCCTTCTTCATCGATCGGTAAAGAGGCAATGCCTTTTCACCGAGTCGTGAGATGAATCGACTTAATCGGCCAAGCATCGGTATGCTACGGACGCCGTGCACTTGCACGGGGCATTTCATTAGGAGAATAGTGCCGATCTTCTCTGGATTAGCGTCGATCCTCGCTCGGAAGCGAAAACCGAGTAACTTTCCACGGGAACTCGAATGTGCGCCGATGGATTGAGCTTGATATCATACCTTCTAAGGTTGGCAAATGTTTTGGCGAGTCGGCAAGCAGGTCGGAACCTTTTAGCGACTTAACGGCGATATCATCCATATCGCTTCCACATTCCGACTGATTTGGTGAAGACACTTACGAATCATTCGCATAAATGTGGCTCCGGCATTCTTGAGGCGAATGGCATGGTGATATAGCGAAGCACCGAATGGAGTGATGAAAGTTGTTTTATTTCGTCGGGTCCATCTGAACGGATCGATGATACCGGAATATCGTCTAGAAAAGACAATCTCTCACATCCATGATCGAGTCAACAATTTGATCTATGCGAGGAGAGAAAATGATCTTTCGGGCAGGCCGATTGATGTGCTTGAAATCAATGCACATGCGGGTGACTTGTCCTTCTTGGGAACCATGGCGAAATTAGCGAGCCACTCGGGTGGTATATCTCTCGGATAAATCCTGCTGCCAGCAGTCGAGCCACTTCTTCACCAATAGCCTTTCTCTTACGGACGGCGGACCGCCAAGATGCTCTTTGACTGGTTTTGCTGACTTGTCGACTCGAGGCGATGCTCGGCCGATCCCACAGGAACACAGGCATGTCGGTGGCTTCCATGCAAAGATGTCGATTCTCACCGAGGAACTGGATGGCGCTTCTTCCTATTTGGTCGAGTGTCGTGGAGATGTGGGTCGGTGCTGCATTAGGTCGGTCGGGTGAATGTGAACAGGTTTCGTCTCACGGACGGTGAAATCACGATTCTGTGGCGGGTTTCTTGGATCTCAACACATCACTTTCGGATCTGCGTTTTGCTTGTACTCTTCAAACTCGACCGCTGTCACACAGGAATCGGCAATCTTTGAGCCCTTCTAAAAGCACTCTTACGCCTTTTCTCGATCCCGGTGGCGGTGATCACTCCTTTGGGACTGGCATTTTCAGTTTGAGGTACCGTAACATGGTCGAGCCATGAACCGTCGTAGGCTGGCCTCCCAAAATGGCGTGATCGCACTCTGAAAATCCACGACCTCAAAGGTCAACTTTTCCTTGCAAAAATGCTTGGAATCACCAAAAACCACGTCGAGCTATTTGGCGAGTGAGTCGGCTTTCTTCCTGGTATGACTCGTGGAAACTCATGTTCTTTGGTGCTCGATCGGGACATCGGGATGCCCATTCCTTTCGGTGTGTGCGCATACAACAAGTTCAGCCCACTACCACCGTCCATCGGCACTTTCGTCGATCGAGTGCCTTCGACAATGGATCGACCACCAAAGCTTGCCTCCCGGGGGTGGCAATATGAGTCGGGTGATCAGTTGGTCGAATGTGATGGGTGTTTGGGACCATCTCGAGATAACTTGGTTTTGCTTGGGCAACCATGTTCACCTCACGGTTAATGACTTTGATCGACTCTTGCTTTCCACATCTGCGAAGATCATCGAGTGGAGTTGACATGCGGATATTCTTCCTCCTTTGTCCTCTTTGTCTCGGCCTTGTCGACTCCTTCTCCTTGTCCTTAGACTGTTTTCCTTGGGCTATTTGGATCGAGTCGACAGCGGCGAGTGGTGTGCTTTGGGTAAATGATGTTGCCCTCTTCATCTTTCTTCGTGTGGATGTGGCATGGCATATCCATCACGTCGTTCCTTCTTTATCTTTTACTTTCTTAGGATTCGGGATCCTTTTGGCTTCCTTGAACTTTCCACGAGTCACGGCGGGGCCTCTCCGAGAGCTGCTTGGCTTGGCTTTCCGTTCATTTCCATTGGAATTTCCCTTCTCCGTGACTTGGCTTGTACTTGCCGCTTTGAGTCGGTCCTCTTCCTCGCCGTTGGCGTGCCAGTAACAATCTCCATCATTCGACTCGGGGTCATGTCTCGGTTCGACCAAACTTGAGACTCAATTCCTGTTCTTGGCGCCATCTTTGAAGGCGCAAACCGCTGATGATCGAGACACATTTTCCACAGTATGGTGCGAGTGATCAACCTCTGAATGTACTCTCGGAGAGTCTCATTGGTCTTACGCACACAGACTTGCAGCTCTGTCAAACCAGCTGGTAAACACAAGTTCCTTCAAAAGTTATGACGAACACTCGGGACAAATCTTCCCAAGTGTATATACTGCTAGGTGGTAACTGATTCAACCACGCTCTGGCAGAACCTTCCAACATGAGGGCAAATGTTTCATGGCCACCTCGTCATTCCCACCACCAATCTGAACAGCCACTCGGTAATCCTCAAGCCAAGTTTCAGGCTTGGACTCCCCAGTGAATTTGCTGACTCCTGTTGCCAATCTGAAATTGGGGGGAATCACTGCGGCTCTGATAGCTCTGCTAAAACACTCTAGACCAGAAACATGCACTCGACTGCTCGTGGGTGCATCTCTCTCGGGTCCACCTCGATGGGCTCTGTTCCGGTCGACCAAGCCTTGCACGATAATGGATCGCGCGTCGAAGCCAGTTCTCACAGGGTCATTGGAGCTCTTCGCCCGTCTTGAGCGGCGCTTTGTCATCACATGTCGCCGAGGCGTAAGACCCTTCCCTCGGAGAAAGCGGGCACTCGGCGCTGTCATCTCGGTCGTGTCGGTCTCCATCTTGATCTCGCCCGATTATCGCGCCCTTCCGCTTGTGGAGGCGTCTGGGGCTGTGAGCCGGTGAACCGTATTCGCAATGACGGATCGATTGTGAATTACTGTTGCTTGATTTGCGACACGGCTGAGTTCGGTCTCTTCTTTGCTTTCGGAGTAAATCTCGATCTGCATCAAGCCTCTCCGGCTTCCGACTATGAAGGCTGGATGGACTCTGCTATCGGGTTGCAGTTGCTAAATTCTGAATCGGCGTCGCGGTATACGAGTCGTGAGAAGAGTCGGCGTCGGTAGGCGGGAACTTCGTTGCCTTCGTCGTCGAGTGCTCGTTGAAGGTTCTCGGCGCGTTCACCACATTAATGGCGTGCCTCCTCCAAAGCGCGAGCCTCGGGGTTTCTCCGCGATGGGAGTATCAGGGGCATCCATGTTCTGTGGTGACTCTTCTCTCTGCAGAGAGTCGAGTGTCTCGGGCTGGTACTCTTCGTGGTCTTGTCTTGGGTCACCTCCACCGCCCGCTCCGCCCCCATGGGCGGCCGGGAGGACTGAGGCCGTCGACCATGAGGATTTCCGCTTGCTGGATCATCTGCTATCGCATTCGGATCACGATCTCTGAACCGGTCGGCAGATCGAGCAGTAGTAGGGACTCGTCGGGCTCAATTACGCGACACAGGCGGTGGCTGTCTGGCGAGCCACCGCGTGCTTCACCCACCTTGGAGTCTCGACCGACCAGGCGCTTGCTGGTGGGAGACCGGCGGTGGCCGATAAAGGAGTTGACCGATATGGGGTTGACGGTTGGTGCAGCAGAACGCCCGCGGACACATGCGCGAAATCGTCGCCATGACCGCAGCGAGGCGCGATCGATGTCGAGTGGAGCCTCTTGGAGCCACGCTGGTCGTCGGCGACAAAGGTGAGAGCGCCGAGACGGATCTCGCGCCCCTCGACCAAAACTCCAGCAGTCATCATGATGAAAGTACTCAGAAGTACCGCAACTTCTCCACAAAATCGCTAAAACACTGGCCCCACGGTGGGCGCCAACTGTCGTGGTTCTAAGTCTGACTATAGAGTGGGGGTAGGTTGTGACGCCCCGGATCCGATGCACCAGGTGTCCGCCAGTTATTCGTCGTTGTTGCCATGTCATTTGCTTGCGTGTTGCAATTGCCATGTCATCATCTGCATTTCATATCATGTCATCATGTGCATTTCATTTTGCATACATGTTCGTCTCATGCATCCGAGCATTTTCCCGTTGTCCGTTTTGCAATCCGCGCCCTATGTTCCCGGCGTCCCCTTCTTCTCTCTGTTGTGGCGGGTATTAAACTTTCTCGAGAATGGCCCGAGGTTTGCCAAGCGGCCTTGGTATAACACCGTAGAACCGCTTGTCAAGTTTCGTGTCATTTGGAGCTTCGTTTGGTACTCCAGCAGTTAGCCGGGTAACGTAAAAGCCTCTTTTGTTGCAGCCCAACACCCTTCCAAAGTGGCCCAAAACCCATCTAACTCCCCTCCATGCTCTCGATCGTTCGATCACGATCGCGTGGCAGCTCCGCTCCTCATTTGGACTCTCCTAGCTCCCTCTACCTATATATATGTGCCCTCCCGCAAATCCCTGGTCCAACCCTAGCCTAGCCTCTCTGCTTGCCCGGACATGTCCGTGCGCCGCCCGGTTTATGTCCGCCGCCCCCAGCCACGTCGCCCGTGATCGAGCGCCGCCACGTCGCCGCCGCCGCCCGTGCCCAATCCTCGCGCGCCACGTGGCCCGGCGCCCGCCGCCGCTTCAGCCCGCCGCCCCGGCTTCCAGCGGCCCGCTCCCAGCGCCCCGACCCGTCCGCCGCCGAAAGTCCCGCTGACGCCGCCTCCTCGCTTCGCCGCCCGCCTCGCCGCCCTGCATACTTGCCCCTGGCGCCGCTCCCACCGCCGCTCACCCGCCTCCGCGCCATGCGCCGCCGCCACCGCCTTGCGTGGTAGCCCGCCTTCCTCCGCCCGGCTCGCTTGCCATGCGCAAGGTCGCCCGAATGAAGCCGCCAGCCGCCCGCTCCCTCCTCCTCCCCTGCCACGCCTCGCCCTGCGCCCGCCCCCTCGCCCGGCCTCCTCCGCCGGGGGCGCCCGTCCGGCAGCTCCTCCGCGGATCCGACCTCCCCGGCCTCGATCCGCGCCGCCCGCGCCTTCTCCCGCAACTCCGGCCGAATCTCCGGCGAGATTCCGACTGCCTCGTAAAGCGTGCCACAGGTTGACCTCCCTGAGATTTTCTTCTAAGTCCCAGATTTCTTGCAATTTCATGCCATTTTCATCGCATCACATCTCCGCAACCGTAGCTCCGTTTTGCGCGTATAATATGTCAAATTGTCATTTCATTCCATTGCATCATTTTCATTTGAGCTCATCTTGATGCCCGAAATGCTGTTGGAAGTAGGCTTGAGATCGTTAGTTCCAGAATCTTATCACTCGAGCTCTTTTGTCATTTTGCCATGATTTATGTGTGCACCTTATGAGTATGAGCTCTACATGAATGTTGGACTTTGCCATGCCATCTTTCCAGGGGTGTTGACCTTGTATTTTTGTGACTTGTGTGCTGAGCGTATCAAGCTTGTAAAGTAGGGTAGTTGCTGTTGTTGTTTTCCTGACAGATTTTGTTATAATTTGATGCCATGTTAACATGCTTCCACTAATCAATCTATGCATAATCTGGAGATGCTCTATAAACATGTTTTGATATACATGTCTTGCTCTATCCATTCATGCCCTTGGTTGAAATTATAGCCTGCTGTAACATGTTCATTTCTTGCTCCAAAGTTGCTTGAAAATGTTTCCTGACAGATTGTTTGCATGAGATTCAATTTTCACGAGGTCGTTGTAGTTGATCCGTGTATGCTATGACCTTGCTCTTGCCATGCTTAGCTTCATAAACATGCCTTCTTACTGTTGGTTGCCTTGCCATGCCATGTATTGCTCTGTAGTGATTGGTTCGAGCTCACGAACATGCCTACTAATCGTTGTTCCTGCCATGTTTAAATCTGTAATAAAACTTGCCATGTTTACATGGGTGCCATCATATTTTCCATGCCTTTTTGGCTCATGGTCAGTAAGAGTCTATTGATATATGCTTTGAGTAGAATCATGCCATGCCTTTGTTTGCCATGATAAGTTCCTGTAACATGTTGTTTGATAGCTCTAAACATTGCAACTGTTGTTATTTCTACTAAAGTCTGAAACTGTTATTACTTGCAATATCTCCATGTCATTTTGAGCATGTTCTAGTTGTTTCTGGAGATAGCTCAGTGTTCATGTTTTGTTATGCTTTACGTGTACTTCATGCCCATGCCTTTTGTTATTATGTTGGGGTGCTGTAGCATGTTGTTTTGATGCTTGTAAGATGCCTAGAAGCTGTTATGGACAGATTGTTGCTATGACTTGTATAGTGTGTGTGTGTTGCACCGTTGCTCCGTTTTGAGTGTGCTCTATATGAAACTTGCTTGTTTTTGCATGTAGCTTCATATTATCATGTTGCATCCTTGTTTTGGTGTGTTTGCTTGATGTTTGGGTGCATTTTGCATCAATGCCATGTTTGACTTGTTTTGCTCATATCTTCTAGCCCGTAGCTCCGAATCTAATGAACTTTATATGTAACTTGACTAGAATTTCGTGTAGATCATCTTGGTGCATCTTAACTTGCTGTTTAACAACTTGAACATAAGGTTTATTCAGTTCTGGACCAATTTCGAAATATGCATATGAGGACTTACCGGAATTGTTATATGTTGTTCCCGGCCTCATTTAAACTTGCCTTGATGTGTTGTTCTTGTTTGCATCATCTCCTGCCATGAGTAGCTTCATGTAGCTTGGTCATGCATCATGCTTGTTGTGCATCATGTCATGTTCATGTGTGGTGTGTTTACCAATGTTGTGTGCTTCTTCTTGTTAGTTCCTGTTTCGTTGCGTTCGTGAGGATTCGTTCGTCTACGTGTGGTTCGTCTTCGTGGTTTCATCTTCTTCATGGACTCACTCTTCTTCCTTGCGGGATCTCAGGCAAGATGACCGCTACCCTGGATCTCACTACTATCATTGCTATGCTAGTTGCCTCGTTCTTTCGCTATGCTGCGATACCTATTACCTGTTTGTCCAGCCATCCCAAATTGCCATGAACCTCTAACCTTTGACACCATTTCTAGCAAACCGTTGTTTGGCTATGTTCCCGCTTTGCTCAGCCCCTCTTATAGCGTTGCTAGTTGCAGGTGAAGTTGAAGATTTCTCCAGGGTGGACAGGGTTTATGTTGGGATATCACAATATCTTTTATATTATTAATGCATCTATATACTTGGTAAAGGGTGGAAGGCTCGGCCTTATGCCTGGTGTTTTGTTCCACTCTTGCCACCCTAGTTTCCGTCATACCGGTGTTATGTTCCCGGATTTTGCGTCCCTTACGCGGTCGGGTGATTTATGGGACCCCTGACGGTTCGCTTTGAATAAAACTTGTCCAGCAAGGCCCAACATTGCCTTTTACCATTTGCCTCACCACCACCTACTTTTTCCCTTGGGAGTCGCGCATCGGGGTCATCTTTTATAGCCCCGGGCGATTGCTTGTCTAGCGTTGGTCCAAACTAGAGCACCGTCGGGACCATCCCTTAGCAACTTGGGTTACGTCGGTACTGTGCGCTTAGCTCATCCGGTCGTGGCACGAGGCGAGATCTGGCGGCTACTATCGGGATGTCGGCACGCCGGGAGGCTTTGCTGGTCTTGTTTTACCATTGTCGAAATGTCTTGATGTACCGGGATGCGAGTCGATCGGAGTGTCTCGGGTGAAGGTCTATTCGCCGATGATCGCGAGAGCTTGTCATGGGCTAAGTTAGGACACCCTGCAGGGTTTAAACTTTCGAGCCGTGCCCGCGGTTATGTGGCAGATGGGAATTTGTTAATGTCGGTTGTAGACAACTTGACACTTGATCCGAATTAAAGCGCATCAACCGAGTGCGTGGCCGTGATGGTCTCTTCTCGGCGGTCCGGGAAGTGAACACGGTTTACGTGTTATGTTTGGCGTAAGTAGGTGTTCGGATCACCTCTTGATCATTGCTAGCTTCACGACCGTTCCGCTTGTTTCTCTTCTCGCTCTCATTTGCGTATGTTAGCCACCATATCATGCTTAGTCATTGCTGCAACCTCACCACTTTACCCCTTCCTTTCCCATTAAGCTTTGCTAGTCTTGATACCCATGGTAATGGGATTCTTTGAGTCCTCGTGGCTCACGGATACTTCCAAAACCAGTTTGCAGGTGCCTATGTTACCGAGCAGATGACTCAACCAAGCTCAAGGAGGAGCTTGATGAAGATCTTGCCCTTTGTGGTTTTTCGTGCTAGTTGATCAGTAGTGGAGCCCAGTTGGGGTTGATCGGGGACCTTTGTCGCATTTGGGGTTCTTCTTTTATTTTGGTTCCGTAGTCGGACCTTGATTGTATCTGGATGATGTAATGATTTATTCATGTAATTGTGTGAAGTGGCGATTGTAAGCCAACTATGTATCTCTTTCCCTTATGTATTACTCGGGTTGTGTGAAGATTACCTCACTTGCGACATTGCTTTCAATGCGGTTATGCCTCTAAGTCGTGCTTCGACACGTGGGAGATATAGCCGCATCGAGGGCGTTACATAGGTATGGAGAGGCAAGGTCCTAGCTATGGAGAGGTTGTAAACACAAGCTATGTACGAGTTCAGGCCCTTCTCGGAGGAAGTAAAAGCCCTACGTCTCGGAGCCCTGAGGCGGTCGAGTGGATTATGTGTATAGGTGTTACAAGAGTGCGAACCCCTCTTGCTTTTGTGGAGGGGTGGCTTATATAGAGTGCGACAGGACCCCTGCCAGCCCACATAATGAAGGGGTTAAAGTACATTAAGTCTGGGGCGTTACTGGTAACGCCCCACATAAAGCGCCTTAACTATCATTAAGTCTATTCAATTACAGGCCGTTGCAGTGCAGAGTGCCTTCTGACCTTTTGGTGGTCGAGTGTATCTTCATGGTCGAGTCCTTGTAGTCAGTCGAGTGGGTTCCTCGTTGGTCGACTGGAAGGTGACCTCTTCTAAGGGTGTCCTTGGGTAGGACTTTTAGGTCAGGCCTATGACCCTACCCTAGGTACATGAATCCATCAGGGGCCGCGTTGCTACGCGTGCTCTGATCGCGCCAGGTGGTCTTGGTTGGCATTGCTCCAAGCGCGCTTTGCTGTATCCGGCCTTTTAATGGCCGGACTTGAGAATTGCCTTAGAAGGCTGCTCACGTACTTACTGCTGCGAGCATTGTATGTTCCTCCGTTCGGAGGGGCGTTCCGTATTCCCATTGACCGTGATGACTCCACGAGGGCTGGCATCTTGAGCTTTAGGTATGCATAATGCGGCACGCGTTGAATTTTGCAAGCGTGGTTCGTCCGAGCGAGAGCGTGATAGCCGCTGCGAACGGGACTATGTCGAAGATTAACTCTTAAACTCGGAAATTATCCGGGATCCAAGACCACTTCGGTGTGGTGAGCTTTGTCATGGTGGCTTCCACTCCTGGTATGACACCTTTAAGGTTGTCTTTGTAGGTTTAATCCTTGATGGGTCTATGCCCATTTTGCGCCTTGTATCCTAATAAAGCAGGTTCAAAGCTCTTGCCGCCGTCCATCGGGACTCTCGTGAGTGGAACCCATCGATGATTGGGTCTAAAACCAATGCGGCGAATCCGCCATGGCGTATGCTGGTCGAATGGTCTCTTGATCGAAAGTGATCGGACAAAGAGGACCATGGGTTGAACTTTAGGGCGTGGCTCCATCGCATAGACATCCCTTAGTGCGTTTCCTCTCCCTCTTGGGTATATGGGTCGCGTATATCATTTTCACCGTCCGCACTGGTGGGGGAAAACCCTTCAGTCCTCTGTTGTTCGGCGGTCGGGTCTCTTCCTCGTCATCGCAGTTTAGCCCCTTGTCATTGTTTTCGGCGATTAACTTGCGGCCTGTGAACACCCAGCAATCTCTATTGGTGTGGTTAGCTGGCTTTTGAGTGCCATGTATCGGCATAGCGTCAGTATTCGGTCCAGTTGGACCGGACCGGAGTGGTTCTTTTGAATGGCTTCTTCGGCGACGGGTTTAGAGCCTCGGAATCCGGCATTGACTGCCGTATCCTCCTTATCGTCGCTGTTAATGCGGCGCTTGTTTTTATTTCGACGTGACCTGCCGTTGTTGTCCTTATTATCCAGACTGCCAGAATTTTTGCGGAGGTTGTTGCTGCGGGCTAGCCAGCTGTCCTCTCCCGCGCAAAAGCGGGTCATTAACGATGTGAGGGATGCCATGGATTTTGGCTTTTCCTGCCCCAGGTGCCGGGCTATCCATTCGTCCCGGATGTTATGTTTGAAGGCTGCGAGGGCCTTTGCATCCGGACAATCGACAATTTGATTTTTCTTCGTCAAGAACTGTGTCCAGAATTGTCTGGCCGATTCGTCTGGCTGCTGAATGATGTGGCTTAGGTCATCGGCGTCTGGTGGTCGCACATATGTGCCTTGGAAGTTATCAAGGAATCGGCCTCGGTGTCTTCCCAACACCAATTGACTCTGCGGGCAAGCTGTTAAGCCAATGCAGAGCTGGTCCTTTAAGCTTGAGTGGGAGGTACTTGATGGCATGGAGATCGTCGCCGCGGGCCATATGGATATGGAGAAGATAGTCTTCAATCCAAACCGCGGGGTCTGTTGTGCCATTGTAGGATTCGATGTTTACGGGTTTAAACCCTTTGGGGATCTGATGATCCATTACTTCATCAGTGAAGCATAGAGGGTGTCTGGCGCCTTTGTATTGAGCGATATCGCGGCCTTCGAGAGAGCTATGTCTGCTGTGTTCGGCCCGGCGGGTTATTGTATCCGTGGCGGTATTAAATCGTGGGTCGTAGGGCGCCCGTGATCCGTAGATGGATCTGGATTGCCTTGCTTTGTCCTCGATATGTCTTGCAAGTCCGGTAGCGTTCCCTCTTGGCCGTACTTTTGGAGCAATCCGGGTGCGATCTTGGCTGGGGCACTGGATGCCTCTCGTCACGACCACGGGGTGGTCGGTCGATATATCGTCGTGTTGGTGATGGAGGTATGTATGCTTCCTCCTCTAATCGGGGGAGCAGCTTGCGTCTTGGGTAACTTTTGGAGGGGCGTTCGAGTTTATACTCTTCGGCCGCGAGGACCTCGGTCCATCGATCGGCCAGCAGGTCTTGATCAGCTTGATGCTGTTGCTGCTTTTTCTTTAGGCTGTTTCTGTGGCGATAAGCCTGCGCTTGAAGCGCTCTTGTTGACGGGATCCTCGGAGTGCGACGAATTCATCATTATTGAGGCTTCCTTCGTCTTGGAGGAGGCATATAGTTATGATCCTCGACCTCTTCGCCCGCCGCCCTCGTGAGGGCTTGCTTCTCATCCTCTGCGCTGAGTCTTCTTTGGAGGGATTGTCTTCGGCACTCTCTGGAGTATTATTATCTCCTGTGCCGGAGTCTCCATTCTTGCTGTGGTGGGATTTAGAGCGGCGCCGCTGACACCGGCGTTTGGGCTGCTTCTTTAAAAAGTCTGCCTCCGCTGTTCCTTCGCCGTCCCCGTCTTTTGGGGTGTCCACCATGTATATGTCGTATGACGAGGTGGTCTTCCAGTGCCCTGTAGGCGCTGGTTCCTGTTCGTCTCCGGCATCGTCGTCCATAGCGTCGATGTCTTCAGAGTCGTATTCTAGCATGACGGTTAGATCGTCGACAGTGGCTACAAAGTGGGTGGTGGGTGGGATCTGAATTTCTTCGTCGTCCGTACCCCAACCATCCTGGCCATAGTCTGGCTAGGACTCTCCTGATAACGAGAGATGCTTTAGTGAATTCAAGATATCGCCAAAAGGAGAGTATTGGAAGATGTCCGCGGTGGTGAATTCCATAACCGGCGCCCAATCCGGATCGATTGGTAGGGGCACGGGAGGTTCGGAGTTCGGTAAGGAGTCCAACGCCTCGGAATCACGAGTTTCGCAGGGGACAAGATTAGTGTTTGGCTCCATCGCCGTGGATGTTAAAGCCTCCAGGGCGGCGTCTATCCACCGGCCCTTGATCTGGGCGATCGGCTCCGGGTTAATGGCTGAAGCGGATCCGTGTGCGGCCACCAAGGCACTGTTCGGTGGCAGAGCTAAGTCATGCCCATCGTGACAGTCCAGCGCGCTTGGCTGTGGCTCGAGTCCATCGAAGATCAAGTCTCCGCGGGCATCGGCCGTGAAGTTTAAGCTTCCAAATCTGACCTGACGACCAGGGGCGTAGCTTTCGATCTGCTCGGATGGCCAAGTGAATTGGCCCGCGGCGCGGCTGCCGAATCTGAAGATCTGTCCGGGAGAAAAGTCTCACCACAGGCGGCGTTGTTGGTTGAAGATGCCATCAAGCCTATCGGTGACAACCAGGAGGAACTCTCAATGAAAGCACCAATGTCGGTGTCAAAACCGGCGGATCTCGGTAGGGGTCCCGAATCGTGCGTCTAGGCGGATGGTAACAAGAGGCGAGGACATGATGTTTTTACCCGTGTTCGGGCCCTCTTGATGGAGGTAAAACCCTCGTCCCGCTTGATTAATATTGATGATATGGGTAGTACAAGAGTGGATCTACCACGAGATCAAGGAGGCTAAACCCTAGAAGCTAGCCTATGGTATGATTGTTGTAATGTATGTTGTCCTACGGACTAAAGCCCTCCGGTTTATATAGACACCGGAGAGGGCTAGGGTTACCTGTAGTCGGTTACAATGGTAGGAGATCTACATATCCGTATTGCCAAGCTTGCCTTCCACGCCAAGGAAAGTCCCATCCGGACACGGGACGGAGTCTTCAATCTTGTATCTTCGTAGTCTTGGAGTCCGGCGGATAATGATAGTCTGGCTGTCCGGACACCCCCTAGTCCAGGACTCCCTCAGGAGGTTTGTTCAAGTAAGAGCAACACCTAAGCACCGGTACACCCACATATCAAATTATCAAAGTAGCAAACACGAATTAAGCCAACATGATGAAAGTGACTAGACGAAATTCCCGTGCACCCTCAGGTACACTTTGCTAATCATAAGAGACCGTTTTGGTCTGTCCTTTAACTCAAAAGGATTGGGTTACCTTGCTGCACTTTTGTTACTACTATCGTTACTTGCTCATTATAAATTATCTTGGTATCAAACTACTCCGCTACTTACAATTTTAGCACTTGCAGACATTACCTTGCTGAAAACCACTTGTCATTTCCTTCCGCTCCTCATTGGGTTCGACACTCTTACTTATCGAAAAGGCTACAATTGACCCCATATACTTGTGGGTCATCAGTTGTTGGGGATATAACTATTGAGTATAAACCGCCCAGGAGGGGCCGGTTTACCCTCAACCATAGCGAAGCCCATGAAGACTCAGAAGATGGCGTTTTACTATGAAGCTTAGAGGGCCGTAGCCCAAAGGCGGATTAGGGCCCATGATAGCAAACCGACATGGTGATGTAAACTTGTGTTGTAAGTTAGGAAAGGAGAGACCGAGCCGGACTCTTGTATGAGTCGGTCTCGGGACTCTGTAGACCGGTCAGGCGTCAACCTGTGTATATAAAGGGACGAGCCGGCGGCGGTTCAGGGACTACAGACAACAACTCGAGGCTCAGGCAAAGCGTATCCGCTCCCTGATCATCGAAACCCAATCAATTCCATCACAACTAGACGTAGGCTTTTACCTTCATCGAAGGGGCCGAACTAGTATAAACTCTTGTGTCCCTTGTCCGGTTTAAACCCTTCAAGCTAACCTGTAGCAATGGCTCCACGACTAAGTCCTTTCTTGAGGACATCTGACGTGTTAATTCCATGACAGTTGGCGCCCACCGTGGGGCTATCGCACGGTGGTTTCGTGTTATTGAAGGGCAGCTCTGAAGGACTTAAGGGGTACATGGTCGGCCGGATGACCAAGAGTCGTCGCGGCAAGCTCTGCATCGACGATGAAGGGTGGGGTGTTGGGGAACGTTGCAGAAAATTAAAATTTTTCCTACGGCTTCACCAAGATCCATCTATGAGTTCATCTAAGCAACGAGTAACGGGAGAGAGATGACATCTACATACCACTTGTAGATCGCGTGCGGAAGCTTGCAAGGTGATGATGGAGTCGTACTCGAACGTGATTCAGATCACCGATGCCAAGTGCTGAACGGACAGCACCTCCGCGTTCAACACACGTACGGGACGATCGGCGTCTCCTCCTTCTTGATCCAGCAAGGGAAAGGAGAGGTTGAGGAAGATGGCTCCACCGGCAACGGCAGGCGTGATGATGGTGGAGATCGATACTCAAGCGAGGCTTCGCCAAGCTCTACGGAGGAGGAGATGTGTTGGGGAGGGAAGGGGCTGCGCCTTGGGAGTTGTGTCCAGCAGCCCCCCTCCCCCCCCTTTATATAGGCCCCCAGGGGGTGGCGGCCCTGAGATCCAATCTCCGGGGGGCGACCAAGGGTGGAGTGCCCCCAAGCCGGGGGCGCCCCCCTAGGGTTTCAACCCTAGGCGCGAGGTGGGCCTAGGGCGCACCAGCCCCTTGTGGGCTGGTTCCTTCCCTTGGCCCATGGGGCCCTCCGGATAGGTGGCCCCACCGGTGGACCCAGGACCCTTCCGGTGGTCCCAGCTTTTGCCAGTAACCCCCAAACTTTCCCGATGGCGAAACACCACTTCCTATATATTATTCTTTACCTCCGGACCCTTCCGAACTCCTCGTGACGTCCGGGATCTCATCCGGACTCGAACAACATTCGGTGGTCACATACTTGACTTCCTACTAACCCTAAGCGTCACCGAACCTTAAGTGTGTAGACCCTACGGGTTCGGAGACACGCAGACATGACCGAGGCGACTCTCGGGCAATAACCAACAGCGGGGTCTGGATATCCATGTTGGCTCCCACATGCTCCTCGATGATTTCATCGGTTGAACCACGATGTCGAGGATTCGATCAAACCCTGTATGCAATTCCTTTGTCAATCGATGCGTTACTTGCGAGACTTCGATCGTCGGTATCCCAATACCTTGTTCAGTCTCGTTCCCTGGCAAGTCACTTTACTCGTACCGTAATGCATGATCCCGTGGCCAACACCTTGGTCACATTGAGCTCATTATGATGATGCATTACCGAGTGGGCCCAGAGATACCTCTCCGTCATACGGAGTGACAAATCGATCTCGATCCGTGTCAACCCAACAGATACTTTCGGAGATACCTGTAATGCACCTTTATAGTCACCCGATTCGTTGTGACGTTTGATACACCCAAGGCACTCCTACGGTAACCGGGAGTTACACGATCTCATGGTCGAAGGAATAGATACTTGACATTGGCAAAGCTTCTAGCAAACGAACTATCCGATCTTTTATGCTATGCTTATGATTGGGTCTTGTCCATCACATCATTCTCCTAATGATGTGATCCGTTATCAACGACATCCAATGTCCATAGTCGGAAACCATGACTATCTATTGATCTGTGAGCTAGTCAACTAGAGGCTCACTAGGGACTCATTGGGTCTAAGTGTTCACACGTGTATTACGATTTCCGGATAATACATTTATAGCATGAACAAAAGACAATTATCATGAACATTGAAATATAATAATCCTTTTATTATTGCCTCTAGGGCATATTTCCAACAGTCTCCCACTTGCACTAGAGTCACCAATCTAGTTACATTGTGATGAATCGAACACCCATAGAGTTACGGTGTTGATCATGTTTTGCACGCGAGAGAGGTTTAGTCAGCGGATCTGCGACATTCGGATCCGTGTGCACTTTGCAAATCTCTATGTCTCCATCTTGAACATTTTCACGGATGGAGTTGAAGCGGCAACTTGATGTGCTGGTCTTCTTGTGAAACCCGGGCTCCTTGGCTAGAAGCAATAGCTCGGTGTTGTCACGAAAGAGTTTGATCGGCCCCGACGCATTGGGTATGACTCCTAGGTCGGTGATGAACTCCTTCACCCAAATTGCTTCATCGCTGCCTCCGAGGCTGCCATGTACTCCGCTTCACACGTAGATCCCGCCACGGCGCTCTGCTTGCAGCTGCACCACCTTCTTGCTCCACCATTCAACATATACACGTATCCGGTTTGTGACTTAGAGTCATCGGATCTGAGTCGAAGCTAGCGTCGGCGTAACCCTTCTGACGAGCTCTTCGTCTCCTCCATAAACGAAACATGTCCTTTGTCCTTTTCGGTGCTTCAGATATTCTTGACCGCTGTCCGGTGTTCCTTGCGGGGTTACTTTGGTATCTTGCAACCAAACTTACGGCAAGGTTTACATCAGTCAGTACACAACATGGCATACATAATAGATCCTATGGCTGAAGCATAGGGATGACACTCATCTCTTTTATATCTTTTGCCGTGGTCGGTGGTGAGTGAGCTCAATTTCACACCTTGTAACATAGGCAAGAACCCTTCTTGGACTGATCCATTTGAACCTCTTCAAAATCTTATCAAGGTATGTGCTTTGTGAAAGACCTATGAGGCGTCTCGATCTATCCCTATAGATCTTGATGCCTAATATATAAGCAGCTTCTCCAAGGTCCTTCATTGAAAACACTTGTTCAAGTAGGCCTTAATGCTGTCCAGAGTGTCGTATCATTTCCCATCAAGAGTATGTCATCTACATATAATAGGAGAAATGCTACGGAGCTCCCACTCACTTTCTTATAAACGCAGGCTTCTCCATAAGTCTCGCATAAACTAAGCGCTTTGATCATCTCATCAAAGCGAATGTTCCAACTCCGAGATGCTTGCACCAGCCCATAAATGGATCATTGGAGCTTGCATACTTTGTTAGCGTTTCGAGGATCGACAAAACCTTCCGGCTGCATCATATACAGCTCTTCCTTAAGATGTCCATTAAGGAATGCCGTTTTGGCGTCCATCGCCATATCTCATAATCATAGTATCGGCAATTGCTAACATGATTGGACGGACTTAAGCTTCGCTACGGAGAGAAAGTCTCGTCGTAGTCAATCCCTTGAACTTGTCGATAACCCTTAGCGACAAGTCGAGCTATAGATGGTGACATTACCATCCGCGTCCGTCTTCTTCTTAAAAATCCATTTATTTTCTATTGCTCGCCGATCATCGGGCAAGTCTGTCAAAGTCCATACTTTGTTTTCATACATGGATTCTATCTCGGTTTCATGGCCTCAAGCCATTTGTTGGAATCCGGGCCGCCATTGCTTCTTCATAGTTCGAAGGTTCATTGTTGTCTAGCAACATGATTTCCATAACAGGTTGCCGTACCACTCACAGTGCGGAACGTGTCCTCGTGGACCTTGAAGTTCAAGAGTAACTTGATCCGGTACCTTGATCATCATCAATGTTTTCCTCTTGATTGGTGTGGGCATTACAGAGCGGTTTCTGCTGCTGCACCACTTTCCCGTTCGAGAGGTAGTACTTCATCGAGTTCCACTTTCCTCCCACTTACTTCTTTCGAGAGAAACTCTTTCTCTAGAAAGCATCCGTTCTTAGCAACAAAGATCTTGCCTTCGGATCTTAAGTAGAAGGTATACCCGACAGTTTCCTTAGGGTATCCTATGAATCGCATTTTTCCGACTTGGGTTCGAGCTTTTCGGGTTGAAGTTTCTTGACATAAGCATCGCATCCCCAAACTTTTAGAAACGACGACTTAGGTTTCTTCCCAAACCATAATTCATACGGTGTCGTCTCAGCGGATTTAGGCGGTGCCCTATTTAAAGTGAATGTAGCTGTCTCTAGGCGTATCCCCAAAATGATAGCGGTAAATCGGTAAGAGACATCATAGACCGCACCATATCCAATAGAGTGCGATTCTGACGTTCGGACACACCGTTTATTTGAGGTGTTCGGTAGGCGTGAGTTGTGAAACGATTCCACATTTTCTTAAGTGTGTACCAAATTCGTGACTTAAGTATTCTCCTCCACGATCGATCGTAGGAACTTTATCTTCGGTCACGTTGATTCTCTACTTCACTCTGAAATTCCTTGAACTTTTCAAAGGTCTCGGACTTGTGTTTCATTAAGTAGACATACCCATATCTACTCAAGTCATCGGAGAGTGAGAACATAACGATATCCTCCATGAGCATCAACGCTCATTGGACCGCACACATCGGTATGTATGATTTCCAACAAGTTGGTTGCTCGCTCCATTGTTCCGGAGAACGGAGTCTTGGTCATCTTGCCTAAGAGGCAAGGTTCGCATGTGTCAAGCGATTCATAATCAAGAGACTCTAAAGTCCATCGGCATGGAGCTTCTTCATGCGCTTGACACCAATGTGACCAAGGCGGCGATGCCACAAGTATGTGGGACTATCGTTATCAACTTTACATCTTTTGTATCCACACTATGAACATGTGTAATATTACGCTCGAGATTCATTAAGAATAAACCATTGACCATCGGAGCATGACCATAAAACATATCTCTCATATAAATCGAACAACCATTATTCTCGGAGACTTAAATGAGTAGCCATCTCGTATCAAGCGAGATCCGGATACAATGTTCATGCTCAAACTTGGCACTAAATAACAATTATTGAGGTTTAAAACTAATCCCGTAGGTAAATGTAGAGGCAGCGTGCCGACGGCGATCACATCGACCTGGAACCATTCCCGACGCGCCGTCACCTCGTCCCTTCGCCAGTCTCCGTTTATTCCGCAGCTCTGCTGTGAGTTACATATGTGAGCAACGGCACGGTATCAAATACCGGGAGTTACTACGAGTCTTGGTAAGGTACACATCAATTACATGTATATCAAATATACCTTTGGTGTTGCGGCCTTCTTATCCGCTAAGTATTTGGGGCGGTTCCGCTTCGGTGCCCTTTCCCTTGCAATAAAAGCACTTTCGGTCTCGGGCTTGGGTCCATTCTTTGACTTCTTCCGGCAACAGGCTTACCGGGCGCGGCAACATCTTTGCCGTCCTTCTTGAAGTTCTTCTTACCCTTGCCCTTCTTGAACTTAGTAGTCTTATTGACCATCAACACTTGATGTTCTTTCTTGATTTCAGCCTCTGCTGACTTCAGCATCGAGAACACTTCAGAATGGTCTTTACCATCCCCGCATGTTGTAGTTCATCACAAAGCTCTTGTAGCTTGGTGGGAGCGATCGGAGGATTCTGTCAATGACCGCCTCATCTGGGAGGTTAATGTTCAACTGGGTCATCTGGCGTGCAACCCGGACATCTTGAGGATGTGCTCACCGACGTAACTGTTCTCCTCCATCTTACAAGCTGTAGAACTTGTCGGAGACATCATATCTCTCGACCGGGCATGAGCTTGGAAAACTAGTTTCAGCTCTTGAACATCTCATATGCTCCGTGATGCTCAAAACGCTTTTGGAGCCCGGTTCTAAGTCAGTAGAGCATGCCGCCGAACGAGGGAGTAATCATCAAGACGAGTTTGCCAAGCGTTCATAACGTCTTGGTTCTCTGGGACGGGGCGGCACCTAGCGGTCCTTCTAGGACATATTTCTTCTGGCAGCTATGAGGATGATCCTCGGGTTAGGACCCGATCCGTATAGTTCTTGCCATCATCTTTCAGCTTGGTTTTCTCTAGGAGCGCGTTGAAGTTCATGTTGACATTAGCGTTGGCCATTGATCTACAAGACATATTTGCAAAGGTTTTAGACTAAGTTCATGATAATAAAGTTCTTAATCAAAATTATGAACTCCCACTTAGATTAGACATCCTCTAGTCATCTAAGTGTTACACGATCCGAGTCGACTAGCCCGTGTCCGATCATCACGTGAGACGGACTAGCCATCGTCGGTGAACATCTTCATGTTGATCGTATCTTCCATACGACTCGTGTTCGACCTTTCGGTCTCCGTGTTCGAGGCCATGTCCGCACATGCTAGGCTCGTCAAGTTAACCCTAAGTGTTTTCGCTGTGTAAAACTGTCTTACACCCGTTGTATGTGAGCGTAAGGATCCATCACACCGATCATCACGTGGTGCTTAGAAGCGACGAACTGTAGCAGCGGTGCACGTTAGGGAGAACACTTCTTGAAATTTTATAAGGGATCATCTTATTTACTACCGTCGTCCTAAGTAAACAAGATGTAAAAGCATAATAAACATCACATGCAATTATATAGTTGTGACATGATATGGCCAATATCATCAAGCTCCATTGATCTCCATCTTCGGGGCTCCATGATCATCTTGTCACCGGCTTGACACCATGATCTCCATCATCATGATCTCCATCATCGTGTCTTCATGAAGTTGTCACGCTAACGACTACTTCTACTTCTATGACTAACGCGTTTAGTAATGAAGTAAAGTAGTTTACATGGCGTTCTTCAATGACACGCAGGTCATACAAAAATAAAGACAACTCCTATGGCTCCTGCCGGTTGTCATACTCATCGACATGCAAGTCGTGAATCCTATTACAAGAACATGATCTCATACATCACAATTCAACATTCATCACAACTTCGGCCATATCACATCACATGATCAATCGCTGCAAAAACAAGTTAGGCGTCCTCTAGTTGTTGTTGCATCTTTTACGTAGCTGCGATTGGGTTCTAGCAAGAACGTTTTCTTACCTACGAATCACCACAACGTGATTTTGTCAACTTCTATTTACCCTTCATAAGGGCCCTGTTCATCGATTCCGCTCCAACTAAAGTGGGAGAGACAGACACCCGCCACCACCTTATGCATCTAGTGCATGTCGATCGGTGGAACCGGTCTCACGTAAGCGTCACGTGTAAGGTTGGTCGGGCGCTTCATCCCACAATACCGTTGAGCAAGAAAAGACTAGTAGAGGCAAGTAAGATGACAAGATCAGCGCCCACAACAAATTGTGTTCTACTCGTGCAATAGAGAACTACGATAGACCTAGCTCGATACCACTTTGTTGGGGAGCGTTGCGAGAAAATTAAAATTTTTCCTACGGCTTCACCAAGATCCATCTATGAGTTCATCTAAGCAACGAGTAACGGAGAGAGATGACATCTACATACCACTTGTAGATCGCGTGCGAAGCTTGCAAGGTGATGATGGAGTCGTACTCGAGCGTGATTCAGATCACCGATGCCAAGTGCTGAGCGGACAGCACCTCCGCGTTCAACACACGTGCGGACGATCGGCGTCTCCTCCTTCTTGATCCAGCAAGGGAGAAGGAGAGGTTGAGGAAGATGGCTCCACCGGCAGCACGACGGCGTGATGATGGTGGAGATGCAGTACTCCGACAGGGCTTCGCCAAGCTCTACGGAGGAGGAGATGTGTTGGGGAGGGGAGGGGCTGCGCCTTGGGAGTTGTGTCCAGCAGCCCCCTCCCCCCCCTTTATATAGGCCCCCAGGGGGGTGGCCGGCCCCTGGAGATCCAATCTCCGGGGCGGCGGCCAAGGGGGTGGAGTGCCCCCCAAGCCAGGTGGGGCGCCCCCCCACCCCTAGGGTTTCAACCCTAGGCGCAGGGGGTGGGCCTGAGGCGCACCAGCCCCTTGTGGGCTGGTTCCTTCCCCTTTGGCCCATGGGGCCCTCCGGGATAGGTGGCCCCACCCGGTGGACCCCCGGGACCCTTCCGGTGGTCCCGGTACTTTGCCGGAACCCCCGAAACTTTCCCGATGGCCGAAACACCACTTCCTATATATTATTCTTTACCTCCGGACCCTTCCGAACTCCTCGTGACGTCCGGGATCTCATCCGGACTCGAACAACATTCGGTGGTCACATACTTGACTTCCTACTAACCCTAAGCGTCACCGAACCTTAAGTGTAGACCCTACGGGTTCGGAGACACGCAGAACATGACCGAGGCGACTCTCGGGCAATAACCAACAGCGGGTCGGATATCCATGTTGGCTCCCACATGCTCCTCGATGATTTCATCGGTTGAACCACGATGTCGAGGATTCGATCAAACCACATATGCAATTCCCTTTGTCAATCGATGCGTTACTTGCGAGACTTCGATCGTCGGTATCCCAATACCTTGTTCGGTCTCGTTCCTCGCAAGTCACTTTACTCGCACCGTAATGCATGATCCGTGGCCAACACCTTGGTCACATTGAGCTCATTATGATGATGCATTACCGAGTGGGCCCAAGAGATACCTCTCCGTCATACGGAGTGACAAATCCCATCTCGATCCGTGTCAACCCAATAGATACTTTCGGAGATACATAATGCACCTTTATAGTCACCCGATTCGTTGTGACGTTTGATACACCAAGGCACTCCTACGGTAACCGGAGTTACACGATCTCATGGTCGAAGGAATAGATACTTTGACATTGGTAAAGCTTCTAGCAAGCGAACTATCCGATCTTTTATGCTATGCTTATGATTGGGTCTTGTCCATCACATCATTCTCCTAATGATGTGATCCCGTTATCAACGACATCCAATGTCCATAGTCGTGAAACCATGACTATCTATTGATCTGTGAGCTAGTCAACTAGAGGCTCACTAGGGACTCATTGGGTCTAAGTGTTCACGTGTATTACGATTTCCGGATAATACATTTATAGCATGAACAAAAGACAATTATCATGAACATTGAAATATAATAATCCTTTTATTATTGCCTCTAGGGCATATTTCCAACATGGGGCCCCGAGGCCGGCTCAATCGAGTACGGGTACCGGGTCCCCTTTGGTGGAATACATGTCTTCATCGGCAAGATCGGCGAACCGGGCCCCGAGCCGGACATCTGCACCGACCTCGTCGAAACGGCTCAGCATGCGCGTCCACCCCGGGTTAAGCCCGCCATGAAGCGTGTGTTCGTAGGATGTATCCATGAGATCAATCCGAACCGGTGTCCGAAGGCGAGATGGCCGTCTATTCCGACGGCGAATCATCCACTGGCGAAACCGAGTCCTTGTACCAGGTTCATAATGGTGTGTTCGAAGGATATTCCGATGGTAACAGTATTCCGGACCTCCTTGAACCGCCAAGTCGGGTTGCTATTTACATGGCCGGAACACAGCCCACTTTGCAGTCTTCATCTACAGTGGCAATGAATACGGGATCAGCAGCCGTGGCAGGAGTCTCGGCGCGCCGACTGGCTCAAGTCCTCTCCGGTTTGATGGATGCCTGGGCGACTTTGTTAACCACGGCAGTCACCCCGGAGACGCGGGATCAGCACAATGCGGACATTGCGAAGCTGAAGGACCAGATAACACAGGCTAAGGAGGACCTGGCAACTGAGGATGCTAGGATGGCTGAAGAACGGGCCACTTTGGATGCCCAGTCACAGCAGATACAGGCGCAGAACTATTAGCTCCTGCTAGATCGGACCGCATCAGAGGATGTAATGCAAAGGAAGTATCGGTCTCGTCTGCCGTCGGTCTACGAAGGATTGAATCTCTTTCAAACACCAGGCGCTGGGCCGAGCAATCCGGCAGCTGCAAACCGGACTGATGCACCTAGGACAGCTCCGGATCAACTACGGATAACAGAACTGCCCCGGCGAACAGATAACCCGCCACAGTACGTGTCTACACCGCCGGGTCACTTCTTGAGCCTTCTGGATAACATGATTGTCGTAGCATCACGCTTGGCAGCCATTCCGATGGAGGGCAATTCACTGGCAGCAATTGAAACACGGCGAGCTAGGGACCTTCTTCAAACCGCCGTGGTACATCAGCAGGCTTATTCTTATAGTCGGGATAGAATTCATTCAACCCCTCATCCGAGCCCAAGCTATAGCAGGCACATGGATGAACCGAAAGTGTCTAGCTGTGCTCGGCGTCGTAATGCTCAAGACGTGGTGGATAATGGCAGAGCATGAAGGGAGGCCGCTTTGGGTCGTCATCAACCCGCCCCGGTTCAGCCAGCGGCATCAGTAGACCGAGGCACCGGGCTTGCCTTCAATTCCTAGGGAGTGTCGTGTCTTATTCCAACTCTCCGTAATATACGTCTGCCCAAAGATTTCAAGGGTCCATGTAAAGTGCCTAATTATACTGTGGATCAGCCACCTGAGGCATGGGTCGAGAGTTATGAGATGGCAATGGAGATGCTAGATGTGGATGAAGCGGCCTGCGCAAAGTACTTCACGATGATGTTGGAAGGGACGGCCTGTACTTGGTTGAAAAATTTGCCATCTAACTCCATCGAGTCGTGGGATCAGCTGAAGGCCCGGTTTGGCAATTTCAAAGACACGTGCAAACAGCCCATGTCCATTGTGGACCTGGATGCTTGTGTTCAAGGGGAGAACGAGTCAACAACTCATTGGGTACGCCGGGTTTCAGAAGTTTTGCATTCGTTCGGCCGGATTAACGCTGGTCAAGCGATCATAACGCTGGAGCGCAATTGCCGGTTTAAGTCACTGAAGATGAAGTTGGGATGGCTCAAGCGCCACTGCAACGACATGGGAACCCTCATGGCAGCCTTGGTCAAGTATGTCGATTCAGCTAATACCAAGGATCCCGATTCTGATGATGAGAAACCGGAGAAGGGAAAGAAGAACGGCGGTGCAAAGGGACAGCAGCACAACCAAGGAGGCCATGGGAATAACGGTAAGCGTAAGGCGGATTCAGATTTTGTGGCTAACGCTAATGTGCAACGTCGTAAGGGTAAACCGCCCCAGTGCGGCAGCGGAATGAATCTGGAGCGCTTGTTGAATCAGCCCTGCCCAAAGCATGGGACCAAAGAGGTCCCTGCAACGCATCTCTGGAAGGATTGTAACATTATGAAGGAGTTCAAAAACTCTGATCTTTTCCGGTATGATCAGAGTCCATCGGGCGGTTCATGTCCAGGTTTTCATGGTGGCGGCGGCTCAAACTCTGGATTTCAGAATAATCAGGGCAACCAGAACAACCAAGGTGGTAATAACCAACAGAGTAATCAAGGAAATCAGCGGCGATCGGGTTACGAGTCACCCAAAGCGCTTGAATGGTGGACAGTATCATGTGTTCACCACTAGTTTGTGCAAGCGTGATCAGAAGCTTCACAAGAGGGCAGTTAATGCTATTGAACCGGCAGTACCACGTTATCTGTGGTGGTCCGAACAACCTATTGTGTGGAGTAGGGAGGATCATCCGCCCCGGGTTGACAATCCGGGTCACCTGGCTTTGGTGGTGGCGCCTCAGGTGGGAGGTTATAAGTTCACCAAGGTACTCATGGATGGAGGAAGCAGTATCAACATTCTGTATTATGGAACCTTCCGTCGCATGGGGTTGACAGACAAGAGTCTTAAACCGTCCAACACTGTTTTTCATGGTGTGGTACCAGGTAAATCGGCATATCCTGTAGGTAAGATCGCTTTGGAAGTTGTGTTTGGTGATGAACATGACTCCCGGTCTAAAACATTGACCTTTGAAGTGGTGAGAATCCAGAGCCCGTACCACGCACTGTTTGGGCGACCGGCTGATGCAAAATTCATGGCGAGGCCTTGTTATATTTACTTGCAGCTCAAGATGCCGGGTCATAAAGGGACTATTATGGTTCACGGAAGTCGTAAAATTGCTTTGGATTGCGAGGAAGGTGATGCGGCCTATGCTGAGTCGGTTTGTGCTACAAAGGAGCTAAATTTTTATAAGGAAAATGTTGATCCGGCAGATATGACCCCTCTGAAGAAACCCACCACTGAGCATGACCCAACCCTGCATTTCAAACCGGTTGACGAGACTAAACTATTGACTTCGTGCCTGGCGATTCGTCCAAGCAGTTTAGCAACAGCACAATCTGGATCCGAAATAGGAAAGCGCGCTCATCGAGTTCATCCGTGAGAACCGGGACACTTTTGCACGGAAGCCTTCTGACATGCCAGGTGTATCGAGGGAACTCACTGAGCACACTCTTAATATTGATCCCAAGTTTAAACCGGTCAAGCAATTTCGTCGTCGCTTTAATGAGGAAAGACGCAAGGCAATTGGCAAAGAGGTAGCCCGGCTGTTGGCTGCTGGGTTTATCATTGAAGTATTTCATCCTGAATGGCTGGCTAATCCGGTGCTTGTTCTTAAGAAAAATGGCACTTGGTGTATGTGTGTGGACTACACGGACTTGAATAAAGCTTGTCCGGCCGATCCCTTTGCTCTCCCGCGTATTGATCAGATCATTGATGCAACGGCGGGTTGTGAGTGCCTGAGTTTTTTGGATGCTTATTCAGGTTATCATCAGATCAAGATGGCAGTTAAGGACCAGGAGAAGACAGCCTTCATCACTCCCTTGGAGCCTTCTGCTATGTTTCTATGCCCTTTGGGCTCAAGAGTGCCCAAGCAACTTATCAGCGTTGTGTGCAGAATTGTCTTCACACGCAGATTGGGCGTAATGTTCATGCCTATGTGGATGACATTGTGGTAAAATCCAGGAAGAAGGAAACACTGATAGATGACCTCAAGGAGATGTTTGACAATCTTCGGATTTATAAAATGATGCTTAATCCGGATAAATGTGTTTTTGGTGTTCCGGCAGGCAAGCTCTTAGGTTTTCTGGTATCCAACAGGGGCATTGAGGCTAATCTGGAAAAATCAAGACGATTACATCCCTGGCTAAACCGAAGTGTATCAATGATGTTCAGCATCTGGCGGGTCAGATTGCAGCCCTTAGCCAGTTTATCAGCCATTTGGAAGAGAAGGCAATTCCTTTGTATCGGATGTTGAAAAAGACAGACGACTTTGTCTGGAGTGACGCAGCCAATGCGGCTTTTGACGAGTTAAAGCGGCAGTTGGTTGAACCGCCGGTTCTTGCAGCACCGGTTGATAATGAGCCCTTGCTGTTATACATGGCTGCCAATGCCCGAGCGGTCAGTGTGGCAATTGTGGTTGAGCGTAAGGAGGCTGGGAAGGAATACCCGGTTCAATGACATGTATACTACATCAGTGAAGTCATGATCGAGTCAAAACAATGCTATCCACATTGGCAGAAGTTGGTGTATGGGGTTTTTATAGCAAGTCGAAAACTCAAGCAATACTTTCAAGGCCATCCCATCACAGTGGTTAGTTCTGCTCCTTTGGGCGATATAATTCAAAACAGGAAGCGGCGGCGGGTTGCAAAGTGGGCAATTGAGCTTGGTCCACACGGTTTGAAGTATGTTCCTCGAACAGCCATCAAATCTCAGGCCCTTGTGGACTTTATCAATGATTGGACCGAGTTGCAAGCACCAGAAGACAAACCAGATAATACATACTGGACTATTCATTTTGATGGATCCAGGCAGTTGGAGGGCTCGGGGGCTGGAGTTGTCCTTACTTCCCCTCGAGGTGATAAAATTTGCTATGTTCTCCTCTTGATATTTCGCTGTACTAACAATGCAGCTGAGTACGAAGCTTTACTCCATGGTCTCTGTGTGGCTAAAGAGATGAACGTAAGTCGAGTTCGTTGTTTTGGAGATTCTGATCTGGTGGCTCAGCAAGTTTCTAGTACTTGGGATTCTAAGGATCCACTCATGGCGGCTTATAGACGTGAGGTGGATATTGTGGTGGGTCACTTCAAAGGGTATCAGGTTGAGCATATCGATCGGCGCAAAAACGAAGCAGCAGACGCTTTAAGCCGGCTTGGATCTCAGCGTAAACCGGTACCTCCCAATACCTTTTTAGATATCTTGCATAACCCGTCTATTAAGTTGCCTACAGAAGAGGATTTGGTTGTTCCTGATCCAGAGGCTCAATTGGTGGCCGCTTTGCACGTTGTACCAGATTGCACGGTTCCATATCTGGCGTATATGAACCGGGGCAAGTTACCAGATGATGAAGTCCTGGCTCGACAGATAGTCCGGCGATCCAAGTCCATGGTTGTTCACAATGGCGAGTTACATCGCTGTAGCATTTCAGGCGTATTTCAGCGTTGTGTTTCTCCGGAAGAAGGCCAAGAGATCCTATGGGAAATTCATGAAGGGGATTGTGGTCATCGTGCTGGTTCAAAGTCCCTAGTTGCAAAAGCTTTTCGTCATGGGTTCTACTGGTTGACAGCTCATGCTGATGCGGAGGATCTGGTAAAGCGATGTGATGCCTGTCAAAAAATTTCACGTAGAGCTCATGTTCCGGCTCAAGAACTACGGATGATTCCTATCACTTGGCCTTTTGCTACTTGGGGGCTTGATATGGTGGGGCCCTTTAAGCGTTCCAAGGATAAGAAGACTCACCTATTGGTGGCAATTGATAAATTCACCAAGTGGGTTGAAGCGGAGCCTGTCAGCAAGTGTGATGTAGCTACGGCGGGTCAATTTCTCAAAAAGATTTCTTCCTCTTTGGCTTTCCACACAGTATTATCACGGACAATGGTACAAACCTTTCCAAAGGTGAGATGGAGGATTTCTGTTAGAGAGAGCACATCCGGCTTGACTTAGCATCTGTGGCACACCCTCAATCCAACGGTCAAGTGGAGCGACCCAATCAAGAAATTTTGAAGGGTCTTAAACCCCGGCTCATGATTCCCTTAAAGCGGACGCCGGGTTGTTGGGTGGAAGAATTGCCTTCTGCGTTATGGAGCATCAACACCACCCCCAATCGATCAACAGGTTACACACCTTTCTTCATGGTATATGGGGCAGAGGCAGTCCTACCAAGTGATATTCATCATGACTCACCCCGGGTTGCTAATTATGTTGAAGCGGACAACGAGCAAGCATGCCAAGAGGCGCTGGACCTGTTAGATGAGAAACGGGACATGGCTTTGGCTCGATCAGCGGTTTATTAACAAGACCTGCGGCGTTATCACAGCCGCTGGGTTAGGACAAGAACCTTTCAAGAAGGCGACTTGGTGCTCCGGCTCATCCAGGATCAGACCGACATGCACAAGTTATCCCCGCCTTGGGAAGGGCCCTTTGTGGTCAACAAAAATCTGCACAATGGATCATACTACCTCATTGACGTTCGAGACAACTCACGCAGCTCTGAGGAGGAGACCCGGCGGCCGTGGAACATAGCTCTCCTACGGCCTTACTACACTTGAGCCATAGGCTTTTCTTATGTACATATTTTGACAATGTATATATTATGATCAATAAATAAACCAGCATCCTTGCTATAAGCAGGGCCTCTGCTGTTTTTCTCATATATCCTTTGAGTTACATGGGGGCTTCAGCTAAAAAAGCGGAGTACTACCTGTTAAACCGGCTATCATGCCACAACATAGCTTGGGAGCTTCACACCCAAGGGGCCAAAGAGAGTCTGGATGCTATGCACAGCTCAAACATAGGCACCCAATGAGCACAGCTCATCACGTTACTTGGGGGCTCCTTGTGTCAAATACCAAGGAGTTTGAAAGGACCCTTGTAGCTGGGTATCGACCCACGGCTTGGAAGCCTGGTATATTTACCTAAAACCCGGGTTAACCTGCCTGCATCAAGTAAGACACTCCTATCCAGGTAATCCTGGCATGACCCTCCGAATGTTTGACAGTTACTCTCATTGAGACCCTGAACTTGTCAAAGTTAAAACGGTGATTGGTTAGTTGGAGGTCCATCTTAAAAGGCTTTGTTAAATGGTTCAACTCAGCGGCCTGGCAGCCCATGAAAAGCCTCGAATTTGGGCCTGGCAGCCCTTGAAAAGCCTCGACTACACGGTTTTATTTGCGTTTGTCACTTCTCTTTTGATAAATTTTATGTTAAACCGGTTTCTTTGACCTGGTATGACTTATCAGTCATCTTATTAGCCCGGTGTTCCTTAAACCGGTTTGGTTTTCAACTACAAGTTGACAGACCTTATTATCAAACCGGCGTTTGTTAACCCGGCCTGGCTTTGACTACTTGTCGCCAATTTTGATCATCTGGTGTTTATCATAACCTGGTATGACTTATTATACGCCATCAGTACATGATGGAGTTATACAAGAATTACAGATTTGGGTCTTCACCCTTATTACAATCAAAGTTGGTACACCAACGAAAGTGATATTACATCACATGTATGAGTCATTTCATATTTCTTACGGTTTTATTATCAATCAGGCCTTATCTTGGGCATTATGACCCGTCCGGCGGTAAACCGCCAGGACAATTTCTTTTTACACAGACATAGGGATTGCATATTATGATACATGAACCAACATTGAAATTATCATGGCGGATCACATAGAGTATCTCCCACTACACGATGGCAGTAGATCAAAGTATTTTTGCTACCCTATTACAAGGCACTTAACGGCCCAAAATATGGAATTGTTTTAAACCGGACAGTTTCTGACGTATCAACCGGATTGCCGAGTCAAGCTTCATCGCCATGTTGATGTGAAGTAGATGGGTCATCTGGCGTCGGTTCAGCCTCCTCCTCCCCATCCAATGGCTGGAAGTCAGTGGTGGTCCAGTCAATCCGGGTTAAGGCCTGAAAGACAACCTCTTCACTTATAAGCTCAGTCGGATCAACATCAGGGGCGTAAGTGTGCTTACGGATTGGCGGAATCAGATTTTGGACTTCTGGAATGACAGCCTCAACCCGTTTGTTGTTATCATCATAGAAGGATCGGTGAACCGTCAAGTTAGCTTCTTCTGCCAACTGACTCGCCAGGGGACGCATCTCCCTCGTCACACGTTTGAGGGCTTCATTATCAAACACTACCCCGTTTTCTTGTTCACTGGGGAAGCCCTTGGCTATATCAACCGGATCAAGATCAACTATCCATGCTTTGGCTCGAGTAAGTGCTAACAAAGTGCCAGCCCTGGCAGCGGATCGCTTCAACTCTTCTATATGTGCTGGTGTCATAGATAACCTGGCCAGCGTGTCCTTGATCAGTGTTGGGGCCGCATTGTCATAGGAAGACGCGCAGATAACCTGTTGGGCAACGGTATACAACTGTTCAATCAGTGTATAGGCGGCCTTTAGTTTCCTCCGCATATCAGAGCCCAGATGAGCAATGCGGCTACCTGCAGTGGTTTAAGAATTTCATGTTAAACCGGAGAAGTTTCAAAGCTAGACATTTACAAAGCCTTGGCAAAAGATACTTACCAAATATTGCAGAAGTCATGGCATTAACTTGGCGCTTCAATCCACTAAGTTCTTCCGCCACCGGTTTAAGAGATGATGCAGCATCTTCCGCCCGCTTCAGTAATCCAGCCTTTTCAGTGTCCCAGTTGGCCCTTTCAGACTTGAACCACTCTTTGAGCTGCTCCATGGTGGTTAAGGCGGTTTTTAACTCATCTTTTGCCTTGGTGGTTTCTGCTTGTTGGGATTTAAGATTCTCTTGAAGATCCGCAATTCGAGAGACTTGTTGATTTATCTCAGCCTGCAACAGTCAGAAGAGTGTGTCAATATCTTCTTTGAAAGTCCCAAGCATATCACTAGTTATACACTTGGCACTTGGGGGCTAATGCAGATCACTTTTTCTACTAATTGTTGAAGTCCCACGGATTAATACAAGTTTTAATCATGGCACTTGGGGGCTAATGTGTGTTTGATCAAAAAAATACACAAGGAAAATTAACAAAGTACAGTCCAGAATATAAAAGTCCCGGTTTGACTTTCTCAGACAAACCGGCCCTTGGGGGCTACAATACAAGGAGTGGACAGAATAAAGATGGTGTTTTGAGAATTACCTCATAGCGTTCCTTCATCAGGTTTACCAAACCGGCTTCATAATTCCGGCTGGTGTAAAGCCGGTTCAAGAATCCGGAGTGAAGATCTTGAGCAGAAAGATCAACATAGGCTGACAAATCAGTCTTCCCCTTCCCCTTGCTCATAGAAGCAAATTCGTCCTTGGCAGTGTGCTTTGATAGAGCAATCGGATTGCCAGGGGCGGTATATGCAGTGCCAGTAACAACAACATCATCATCTTTGGCTGGGCTTGATAGATTGACATTCTTCTTAGCTGGGCTTGGCGCTTTGGCAGCAGGGCTCGACGGTCTATTAACTGGGCTTGGCGGATCAGTAGTTGAATCCCGCTGCTAAACAATTGGACTTGGAGGAGTGGCATGAGGATGTGATGTATCAACATGTATCTCCGGTTCAATTTCTGGCGGGTTAGCATCAGCGCCTGGGTTTTGCGGAGCAGAGCTGTCTATGGCAATCTCAGGATTTTCGCCATCATTCTCCGGGGTCTTCTCCGGATCAACATCCTTAGTAGGGTCACTGGTCTTGGCTTTCTTACTTAGTCGGGCCTTGGCACTACAACATCAAAAGTTAGAATATGATAAACCGACACATGAAGAAACAAGTTGAGGAACAATGTACTTACCCAGCGACGGTCTTGAGGGGAGGCAGCTGAGTGGTTGATGAACCACCAGACGAGTTGAAAGATGCCTGATAATTCGAGTCAGATGGATTGAGTGGGCATCGGAATAAACCCTTCAAAGGATAAAGTTTTTCAGGAGAACAAGTCACCTCTAGATGACGTTTTCGGGTTTGTGTATCTGCTAGACCGGACGAAGTGATTTGCTAACCACTATGCCGCGTTGTGCGACGCTCTACAGCTTGCTGTGTCTTCAAAGAAAATTTTGGATCCAAATGAGCAAGGGGTGAGATTGTTTCACTTTTTGTACTGTACGGCGAACTCTTTGAACCAGTACAAGATCTGAATCGGAAGAAAGAGTGATTACCTCAATATAGTCTGCGTGGCTGGCCTCAACATCATCCTGGGAATAATCATTGTCAATAAGATGTACGAAAAAGGAACCAAGTGAGTCAAGTTCTACCTCTGCGTCTGATTCCTCATCTTCTGGCGGATCAAAAGACTCGGTGGTTTTCTTCTTGGCAATTTTCTTGGTGACCTTGCTCTTTGCACGAGGAGCCCTGGCCGGTTTAGTCCGTTTCCAGAAGGAGCTGTTAGCCTGTGAAATTAAGGCAAGAAAAGGTTAACACATAGTTAATACAGAGGCGAATCAGTAAAGTATTAAGATGAATTTTACCGCTGGCAGTTTATTGGAGACACAAAAAGGTGGCAACCCGGTTTGGCTGCATGCAGAGATTGTTTCATCAAGCATCTTCTTCATAGATTCAGTAACTTCAAGGTATGTCATTACTACTTCATGATATCGTTGAGGGTCTTTGACGTTGCCAGTATATTCATGCATCAATCCGGGGCGGTGGCTTAAAGGCAAAATGCCCCAAGAAACCCAGCAGCGGACGAGATCAATGCCAGTCAAACCGTTGGCCATAAGAGCCCGGAGCTTGGCGAGTTGAGGTGCAAAGTTTTTCCGTTCTGCGGCGGATAAGCGTGAAGGTAATGGGTGACCGTTGCTAAGCCGGTGAGGGTGATAACCCGGCAAAGGATTTTCTCCATCAGGGGCAGTGTTCCGGCAATAAAACCAAGTTTGGTTCCAATCTTTAGGATGGCTATGATGTTTTGCATGAGGGAAATCAACTTCTTTTCTTTTCTGAATTGAAACACCACCAAGCTCTGTGTTGGGACCATCCGAGAATTCCGTACGACGGTTCAAATGAGAAAAATCCGGAACAACTCCACAGATGGCTCTTCTTGAAGGTAGACTTCGCAGAATACTTGAAAGTTGCATATATTGGACACGGAGTTCGGTCCAATATCTTGTGGATGGAGTTGGAAGCTTGCGAGGACATCCCGGAAATTTTTTGATCCGGGCGGGCTGAATCCCTGGTCTAAGTGTTGCAGAAATACAACCACTTCTCCATCTTGAGGTTTAGGAGGGCATTCAGAGCCCGGAACGCACCAATGAAGGACCCTTTTTGAGGCTAAAGCGCCAGTGGTGACATATCCGTTGGTTTGTGTTTTCGTGATCCGGGACGGAACCCAATTACAAGCAGAGAATTGTTTGGTCATCTCGGAAGGGGAACTGAAAGGAAAAATAAAAGCCGGTTTACAATTAATGGTTTAAGTGCACTATTAAGTGTTAAACCGGCAAATCACCGTGCAAGTTCAGCTGGCGGTTTAAGAGAGGGCTAATGATATATGGCGGATTGGTTATCAAAGGTTAAACTGCCCGTAGGCAGAGGGGCCAGGATTCAAAAAATCTGCTAAGTGTTACAAAAATAGGTTTCACAATACCGCAGTATAATTTTGGATCTACCGTGGATAACTAAAGAAAATTTTCCTGAACCCTACAATGGCGCTAAGAGGAACAGAGAAGATCTAGATACAGTTTGTTTAGAGCAGCAAGAAGCCATGGGATGGTGAACTATTAAAATGAATCTAGCCGCAAATCAAAGCTAGCAAATGCATATATATACCCTCAGTAAAAAGGACTAAAGAGAAGGCTGCAGAGGAACTGAGGAACGGTGGCGGACATGGATGAACTCGAAAACCCTAATGAAGATCTAGGGTACAGGGAAAATGAACTTACCAGGGCCACTCGGTGGCGGAGGAATGCGACAGGGTCTCTGGAACAAACAGGATGATGCAGCGGCCTTGGTCGGTGCAGATTCGAAGATCGACGGCGGCGGTGGCGCTAGGGTTCTTCGGGTCGCGAGGAAGAAGATGAGAAGAAAGGGAAGGAAATGAAAGTACCTGTCGGGCTTATTTATAATAAGGAAGGGAGATAAGTGACAGGCGCGAAAATTGAGGAGTCCAAAGTGGCAAGTGGTGCAGCTGTCGCCTCGATTTCCAGGATGACATTAAATGAAGGGAATCTTTTTCATTCGTTTTTTTACAAATATGACGTCATGATGATCCATTGCTGTATCCAGAGGATGACGTCACGGCAGTTTAATGAAATTTATAAAAGAAGACATCATGGTGTTTTACGAGAAACGAAGGAAGATATTCACAGGATTTTTCTAAGTACTGAAGATTGACATGAACAGGTTCAAATCACTCTAGGGCCTAATGTTGGGGATATAACTATTGAGTATAAACCGCCCAGGAGAGGCCAGTTTACCCTTAACCATAGCGAAGACCATGAAGACTCAGAAGATGGCATTTTACTATGAAGCTTAGAGGGCTGTAGCCCAAAGGCGGATTAGGGCCCATGATAGCAAACCGACATGGTTATGTAAACTTGTGTTGTAAGTTAGGAAAGGAGAGACCGAGCCGGACTCTTGTATGAGTCGGTCTCGGGACTCTGTAGACCGGTCGAGCGTCAACATGTGTATATAAAGGGACGACCCGGCGGCGGTTCAGGGACAACAGACAACAACTCGAGGCTCAGGCAAAGCGTATCCGCTCCCTGATCATCGAAACCCAATCAATTCCATCACAACTAGACGTAGGCTTTTACCTTCATCGAAGGGGCCGAACTAGTATAAACTCCCGTGTCCCTTGTCCGGTTTAACCCCTTCAAGCTAACCCGTAGCGATGGCTCCACGACTAAGTCCTTTCTTGAGGACATCTAACGTGTTAATTCCACGACATCAACCCCCACTTTCTACCACTAGCAAACTTCCAATCTCCTTGTGCAGTCGTGACATAAACTTCCACATAATGAACCTCGAATCAAGACCACGACATGCAACTACGGCAAGCATGCTTGGATGGCACGAGCGATGCATAGAGAGGACGGCGGCAGGACCATGGCAATGCTGAGGGGTTGGATTCCTACTAGCATAGTTCCCGGGAGCACCCACTCACAACAGACGACGTGGGAGGCACCATTCGAGCAGAGAGAGGGGTGATGGAGGAGCCTCGTGCTAAGAGCAGGTGGTCGCTGGTGCCAGAGTGGCATCCCAAGCGAGGGCTGAGGTGGGTGCCGAGGCAGGAGTGGCCACCGACGACTGCCTAGGAGCGCGAGAGCTAGAGCGGAAAACTAGTTCTTATCCTTTGTCGTGAAACCGTGCACCACACCAAGAATATCCAATGGTCTATATTGTTGTTGTGCCTCAATGTAGAGGCAACCCGTGTGAATCGTGGTACGTGGGGTAGAGGAGAGTTTGTGATAGGTATAGGTGGGCCCCAAGGACCGTTGAAGTAAGTTGACCCTATGACGATGGTCACGGGGCCCTAGGGTAATGGCGTAGAAGGGAGAGAGTTGAGTTGGCATTGGTGGTGCTGGTGAATTTGACGGGGAAGAATTATGACGGGGAGGAGCAGAACGAAGAGGCGAAGGCGGCGTAGCCGGTTCAGGCCCTTAACAGAGTTTTGTGTTCTTCTTTCAGAAAATAAGATTGACTAGGAGTTTGAGTACTTCTTACGATGTCCTTTACTAGCTACGCCTATAATATTCGACTCAGATCTTCGCATCAACATGTTCCCACTTGTTTTCTAAATATAAACCCACAAGGAAAAAAATCTCTCTCGAATACGCACAGCGTGCGTACCATATTATATAGAAAGAAGGGTAGGGATTAACCCCTAGTCCTCCATGCGGTGATACAAAGTTCACGCCACACTCCACTCCATGCTCTACTACAAGAAACTAAGGATTACTCTTGCCTAACCCACACAGCTACCACTCCTAGTAGCTGATCCAAATCTCCCTTGATGAGACCATCCTCTCTCTATGCCCGACACTCCGTCTCAAAGTGTGCAACAACGGTCCTAACCGAGGGCGAAACTCTGTCGAACACAACCGAATTCCTATGCTTCCAGAGCACCGACATTCCGAGAAGTAGAACTGCCCTTATGTCTCTCGACTTGTGCCCCGTTGAAGTCTTGTTTAGGCACCACGACTAGAGCGTGTCGTCGGCTCCTGGCGTCCAGTCCGCCCTTCCTAGGGCTGTGCAGATCATCGTCCACACCGTCCGCGCGAAGACACAACCTAGCATGATGTGGTTCATAGATTCTCCGTGTTTGGCGCACAAAGGGCAAGAATCCTGGTGTGGTAGCCCCCTCCTTGGCAGCCTATCTGAAGTCTAGCATCTATTCTTGATTGCGAGCCACGCAAAGAAGCGACATTGTAGCAGCCTGGACCTCCACGTGAACTCAGTCGTAGGAACCACCTCTCAGCCAACAATTTTTACGACATTGGCTGACCGTATGGAGAAATAAACATCGTCTTCCCAAGACCATCTAATTGAGTCATTGCATCCATCCATAAGTTACACCGCGGTGGTCCTAAAGTTGCATGTACTCCTGAAGTGCTCCGACCCCTATGCCCGGTCCAAAGTCTGTAGCCTAGGCATTGTTTGATAGTGCACCGTGGATTGTCCTCGAAAGCCTTACACATCGAGGCACTCTCTCATATAAGGATGGCGCGATTTTCGCAACTCGCGGGTTGTCTAACCATCGGTCCTCCCAGAACATGGTGTCATGACCGTCACCAATCGTAGCTCGGGATGCAGCAGTGAACAGTGCTAGAGACTCCTTCGGCATGGGAATGTCAAACTCCGTCCATGGCCTCTCTCCATCCGATCTGTGCAGCCATGGCCAGCGTGCTTGCATTGCTATGTTGAGCCACCTGAGGTTTGGAACGAAAATTATATACCTACGGACGTTTTCCTTACGGACTGTAGCAAAACTCGGTTTGGAATGCACGCGCTTTGTTTCTTCCTCTTATGCAAAAAAAGCTTCAAGCTTGACCATAGCTGTTTGATCACGACACATGAGAACTACTTTCAGCACAAGAAAACAATTACCACTATGTTGATTTTGTCAGAAAATATAGATCCATGCGCGCATGATACCTTGGGCATGTCAAACTTTCTACAGTACACCCACATGACGATGGGTAAGGAATCCTGAACACATGCGTACGGGAATCGTATCTAGGTATGTGGTTTTTGATTCGATCCATCGCGATCTAAATTTATTTTAGAGATCATCCGTACATTCACAAAAGAAATGTTAATACGCCCATCGTACAAGATCGAGCTTATTAATTTCTGCACAAACTCCAGTTTTGTATCGAGTATTTAGATCAGTTTTACAAATCTGATGATCTTGAGGAAGTTGTCCAAGGCTCCAAATATTGATATATATAGAAGTACGCACACACATATATAATTCGGAGTCATCGGTTGCATTCGGTGGGGTCAGGGGAGTGAAACCGGCCGGCCACCACATGTCTCTTTCGATTCCATCAGCTGATCTGTGCGTAATGATCTCATCAAGAGTTTTTCTTTTGTGTCTGTCCATTTGAGTAGATTGGGTATCTAATTAGATTAGTGCTAATCCTAGTACTCATCTAAAGTATGTTTAACATACTGGTATGATATTTAACTACGAAATAAAAATGCTGCAACTACCTAACTCTTAAAGGCTAAAGTCAATATACGATATACTCGGTCAACTTGCACACATGGTGTAAGAAACAATCATCGGGAGACTAGTTTGAGTTTTTTTTGTCTCATATGATCACCGCCATTTTCAAAGTCAAACATGTATCATATCATTATTTATTATTTTTTATATGTATTTCGCACCATTTATAGAAAACTTAAATTCAAATATAACATGTCAATAATTGACCATCTGGAACTACATGCGTTTAGGGAAATGAATACAAATATTGAAACAGCAAGAGGTGTATGAATGACGGTCTAGTTAGCCATACGTGGATGCCCGGGATGTTTTGATGGTATTTGAAATATGTTTGGACAGCATTAGCTACTCCCTCCGTCCAATAATGTAAGACGTTTTTTGACACTACACTAGATCAAAAAACGTCTTATATTATGGGACGAAGGGAGTACATTTTTAAGGCACGAAATTTTTCCAAATATATGACTAAAATCTAGCGATGCATTATAATTTCCTAGAAAATCCTTACCGATTAATAATAATCATACATAGGAATTTCATGTGAATCCTAGAAGGCAGCACATTCTTTCGTTCTAGAGGATAATATAGGATCTCTCTATAGAGTAGGGCGTTTTGGTGACCGAGCTCCATAGAGGCCGGATTAAAAAAAATCAAAGTTATAACTTTTTAGTTAAAAACCTAAAAAATATATACATGTATATAAGGATGTAATATGTATGTGTGTAAAATTCCACGGTGAAATACCGTGAATTGTGACATGTACAAAAAAAACTAAATCATGGACTTTGAGCAATGAACAACGCATGTGCTCAAAAGCCACTTTTATTTTTGCACAACCCTCATTTTAACGCATTTCATCATGGAAATTTACACACCTGTACATAATGCCTCTCGGTATATGTGAATTTGTTTTTCAAATTACTTTGAAACATAAAAGTATGAAATTTGTATTTTGCAAAATGTGGCCTCCATGGAGCTCGTCCAGTCGTCCCCCACTCAGCATTTTCGTTTTCTATGGGATTTCTTTCCCCATAAAAATTCTTCTCCGTGTGACTCTGAACTTCAACAATGCAAGGAATCTTGAGTAACCCCCCTGTGGGCTGTGACTACGGCGACAAAGAATAGTAATCTAGGACTAACCATGGTTCTTGAGAACATTATGAGTGAGTGAGTGTTTAAAAGTAACACGAGTGGGCATAAAAATTAGGTGCGCCCTCGCTGTCATTCAAGCGGGCGGTCCTCTTCTCCATTATCAATGATGTTGTGCGTCATGTGGACACGATCGATCTTAATGCTGCTAGCTGCAGATCGATCGATGGATCGATCATGGTCTAGATCTGAGAACGCATTTTCTTTTCTTTCTCTTTTTATTTGGGGAAGATCGAGTGCAGTTAGGTAAAAATTCGAGAGAGAAAACTACAGCCACATACTTTCCTTTCTCTGTGTGTTCTGAGGATACTCATTTACTTATATTAAATTTGTGTGGGTCCATGCAGTAGAAAAAAGAAGATACGACACCTCCAGTCCTTCCACTAAGACCAAACAGCTTACTTTGATCAGCACGCACCAAGCTACACGATAGCTTATAATATAACCACACAGAACACCAAGAACAAAGTGAAAATGACCACACGTACACACACTATCACAGCTATCATACGCACACTATCACACAGCTTAGCGAGATAAGGGGCGAGGGCGGGGGTAATGTTAGGTCATCTCCAGCGCGGATCCTCAAACCGTAATCATGCGGGCCGAGCTGTTTGGACTTGCCATTCAATGTGGTACCGCATTGTCCGCTAACGCGTCCGGCTGTCCATTTTCCCGCAAACCGAAAGCAAACTATAAGGGGGAAGGGGCTTTGCGGGTGTCCAGAATGCCGCCACATAGGACTTCAACAACCTCGGCCCACTGAAATTTCCCTCCTAGTCCACTTTTCTTTCACTCCGCCCTGCTCCCTCCTTGCCTCAATCTGCACCCTCCTCGTTCGACACTTTTGTTGTACCTCTCTGGGCACCATCTAGCCATCCTCGGACGCCCACAGCCCCACCAACGCGCCTACTCATCTTGGACTACGTCGTCGTCCACCCAGGATCCGTCTGTAGCCGGGTACACTCCACCCCCTGCCGACTCCGTCCACAACGGACACCACGCCCGACAGGTGTTCGATCAAATGTCATTGAGCTTTTTTGTTGAAATTTCTGTTATTTCCGAGTAATTTGATGTCGGGGTACTCGGTGATCGAGGATGATTCGTTGTGCAATGTGTGGTTGGTCGTATCTACGTACTTTGTAGGAAGGAACTCAAGGGGCTCTGTTTTGTGGCAGCGTGTGCATGCTTTGCTTCGTGAGCCAAAATAAAAACGTCGCGACGCATGACATGCACGTCATCCATGAACGCGATGTGAAGTTGATATTGCATCGATGGTACACGATCTTCAACTCTGTCATGAAGTATTGCGATGCAATTCACCTGAGTGGAGACAGTGTGGCCATTGAGCTCGTCAACCATGGAGATTGTAACTTTTACTTCTTGTTGCTCTACATGTCGGTTAATTCATTCATTCACTTAATGTTGCTCTACACGTTATATAGCATGCACTCGTTGTTGTGTTGTGCTACAGGACCGAGGGCAGGCCATTCATGAACATATATTGTTGGATGAAACTCAAGGGGCAATATGTGGGATGACATGTGTCGATTCTGGCTCGAGCATCTTTGAATTTGAAATAGATGAATTCGAAAAACTTGTTGAACATCCGGTAATCTCGGATGTAACCGTTACATTTGAACTATTGTTTTAGCCTTTAGGGATATCTGCAAGTTATTTAGGAATGAATCGTGTTATTTTTTATAATTATTTTGAGTGTTACGGTCTTTAAAGAAACAGGGACAGACATTTAGGAGACATGGTTAGATGACCGGTTACTGCATTAGTGTCCACGGACTGGCCCGAACCAGTCCCGGAGACAAATAATGTGTTCATTTTAGGGATCGGCGTGAGAGATGCGTTATATTCCAGCAACATTGAGACAACCAATGACAAGCAAGCATGGTGGCGCATCATGTATTGCACTCGCAGAGAATGGTATTGTACCTTTGTACGTACCCACTGAAAGAAAATGCCACCACCTCCACACATATACTATTCATAGAGCCCATGAGAATGTCCATGACTTGTGAGTAAACTTTCACCCTGAATCAAATCCTTCCTGGCTAGGACCTAGGAGTACTAATCAATAGGGAATAGGCGGCCATGTCGCCGTGCACCCATGCCACCATGACTTTTCAGGTGCTGATCCTTCATTTGCCTAGCCTAGCAGCTCCTCCCCCCTTCTGGAAGCCAGCCGCAAGACAGGAGGGGCAGAAGCGCCATTTAATCCATCGTGTGGGGGTGGATAAACCCTGGGCCATTGGTGTCGTGTCAACCAACTCGCCATGAACCGCACACTAGCCTAGCCAAGCCAGGCCAGCTCCCGAGTGGGGACACGAGTGACGTGGGCGGTGCAACCCAACGCATGCGTGTGTCCGCTTGCTCATTAGTTGCGGCCTTGTCCCACCCGAGCGACGACCTACCTTGCACCCAGCTTAGCTGAGCTAGGTAGCTAGCCACAGCTTCTTGTCCTGTGGCACGCAATCCGTCAATCCATCCATCCATGCATGCATGTATATCCGGATGCAGGGCCATTATTCGTTTTAATATTCATTCACGCAGAGATATTTTTCAAACAAGATGATCGCATTTTTTCAAACAAGATAATCATATATTATTAGCATGCAATCTTTTTATTAATCGCTCGTGGTGGTGAATCAATTGGGGCAAGAGAAGTCACGGGGCATCAGTTCTTCAAGCATAATTCCCCTCACATTATTGGTTTGTTTAGCATTATAATTGCATCTAGTTCCAATTCCCTTCCCCTTGCATAATTGCACCGCTTTTTTTGCTTGCTTGTTTTTTCTGCGCGTTTTTCGCTGAAGAAATATGTATGGTGCCAACAATGGAAGATTCTCACAATCATACCAGCTGGTTTCACTCAGGGTTAATTCAGATGTGACACACGAGTCGTCCTCACCGGGCAGCGATGTTGTCGACAAAGGAAAAAACATCCAAAATCATGAACAAACTACATTTTTTTTCCGAGAAACGTCGAATTAAAGGTGTTCCAATATGGGCAAAAAAACAGAGTTGTCCACCTAACTAGAAAAATTTATAGAAAAAACACAATCAATTATTCTTGAAAGCTACGCGCCATAATCTCGTGTGTGTCTCAGTTCAGGACGCGTGCTAATCGCCAATTCGCTGCCGTTGACGGCGACATATCAGCAGATGAAGCTCTTAATCTCTTGTCCATTTGCATTTCGCAACAACAAGTGCACTAGAGTTTCACGCATTCTTTTTTCGTTACAAGATAAGTACATGCGCAACAGAACTTTGAATTCAGAGATGATGATTTTGTAGCGAATAAGAAATATGTAACAAAAGAAGTTGGACTTGGATTGCTAATCGCCTATTGGCTCATGGCTGATGCACGCGGCCTACTAGCCTACTAGCCTAGCTAGGGTCTAGAGCCGAAGATACACTGAACAAAAATGCCCCACCACATGAAGAACATAAACAAATCAACAAAGTCAAAGAACAAACAATATTCAGATATACTCCAAGTTGCAGCATGATAGTACTCCATCAGCAGCAACCTGGGCGCAAGTCCACTTGCCACTGCTGCCACCAGACAAGGATTAAGCAGGTAGCTGACAGAAGTGCTTATAAAACACACAAAGTGACAGCCCTGGATCTCCATCTCGGAAAGATTAGCAGCAGCTGCCTGTACTTAATTTAATCAGAGCAGCATCAAGGTAAACTAGGTTAGCAGCAGCTACTAATTAAGAAAGAAACATGAGGGCAACAACCTGGGTTTGTTTAGTCACACTGGTTAACCGGCCAAGTGGCACCAAAAGCACTGGATTAAGAACCTGTAACTAAGCAGTCAAGCAGCATTAGCAGCAGCAGCAGCATCAAGTAGTAGTAGTAGTAATATGCGACGTCGGTGTCAGCAGTTTTGGTGCTACAGTTCAACGGCACATAGGTTAGCAGCCAGCCAGCCAAGCCAAGCCAGGGGGGTGATGGGTCAGCAATGCTGTCTGAACCCTGAGGTCAGTCGCCTCTTCTCTTCTTCTTCTTCACCTCCTTGTCATTGCTGCTACCATCCAAATCCATCGGTTAAATTCCAGGCCAAAATAGTGGGCGCCCACCAGCGTCCTCCTCCTCCCCTCTCCCCCCTGTCCTCATATGCCGCTCCTGTCCCGTCCTCCTCCTGCCACTTCTTCCTTTCCTTGCTTCTCTCGCTCTGCCAGCACCCTCCTCCTCCTCCTCGCTGAATCTCGAATCTCTCCTCCGCGGAGGAGGCCCGCCGCGTCGGAGCCCGGCCGTCGAGGCGCCTGCCCGTGTCCCGGGGAGGTTTTCTTGGGGGAAGAAAGGTCGGGGTTTTCGGCTGGTTGGTTGGGATTTTGGTTTCTGATTTGAGCGGCGATTTCGGTTGGTTTTCTGCGATTCGGAGTCCCCGTGCTGCGATCCCTGCCGCTCCCTGCTTCCATTTCTGTTCCCTGCAAGCACCCCCCGGAATTCAGAGCGGTCGAGGCAGTTCTTCGCTCCGGGCTTCCGTCCATGTAAGAGCGTCGATCCGGAGATTCGAGGTCGAACTTTGAGCGACAGATCAACAACTGTTGCTTGAAGGTCGATTTTTATCCGTGAACCCGGTTTTCAGATTGGTTGTTGCGAAGGCTGCAAGTGGAGGACGACTGTCGTTTTTCGTGAGGATTTGAGAGCTGTGGTCGAGGTCAAAAGAGATCAATGGCGTCGCTATCTGAAAGCGAGGGGACGAACAGGGGAGGCATGTGGGAGCTGGATCAGAACCTTGATCAGCCCATGGATGAGGAAGCCACCAGACTCAAGAATATGTACCGAGAAAAGGTCTGACGTTTCTCTTCTTCAGTTAGTTACTTTTAGTTCATTTGTATTATTTTAGTCCATCTGTATTTGGCTGCCAAGACTTGGTTATTTTCAGAGAATGTAAAATTGGTCTCTGCATGTGACCAGTTCATCTCATTGTGCAGTTTGTGCTTTGAGGACATCTGGAACAGATGTGCTACTTTGATATGGGCTGTACTGCTTCAACATATTGTTTGTCATCTGTAGGGTACGAAGTAATTTGGTGTAGTTGGTATGATGGGATTACCATTTTAATTTTCAATGATGGTGGGATTACTGAGTAACTGAAGAAATAGCGATTTTAATGCTTTCTTCGTAGTGAAAATGACACGCTACGCTTCCAGGCGTGTCAGGGAAAAGAAAAAAGGAGCAGTGATTTTGTTTATCCTAGTTTTTTGTGCATTCCATTTTGGATGAAACAATTAGCAGAAGAATCTTTGGTCCTCAAATTTAATGTCTGTTTATTCTTGAAAAGAAACTGAATGCTTGTTTATTGAAGTTGTTAGGCTACTAAATCAAGATTTTATATTGACTGTTATTTCCCTTGATGCAGAAATTCTCATCAGTTTTGATGCTGCGGCTTGCATTTCAGAGCCTTGGGGTGGTCTTTGGTGACTTGGGCACATCACCGCTCTATGTGTTCTATAATGCCTTTCCTCATGGAGTAAACGACAACGAGGATGTTATTGGAGCTCTTTCCTTGATCATTTACACCCTTACTCTCATCCCTCTTGTGAAGTATGTTTTTGTTGTCTTGCGGGCAAATGACAATGGTCAAGGTGAGATGATTTATTCTCACATGATCTGCTCTGTACTTTGCAAAAAAGGAAAATACTGACTGAAATACATCTCAAATGCTTATTTCTACACATTAGCCAACACCAAGCACAGTTGAATTTAATAAGTGGCAACTATAACAGAGCATTTTTTTTCCATCAGATTGGTAGGTGAATATTTTAGCAGAATGCCTTTCTGGTCATGAGATGCCAGAGCGGCAGCTAAATTATTTTATATGGAAAGTTTAGTCTGAGATCACTTTACTGTTGCCTCAATGTTGGAAAGAAACTCTTCCATGCGCAATTCTGTGACTTCTTGATTTGATAAGTTGCTTGCAGTTTTACACCGGTGGTGACCTCTTTTCTTGTCTTGCAGGTGGTACACTTGCTCTATATTCACTTCTCTGCCGTCATGCAAAGATCAGCACTATACCCAACCAACACAAGACTGATGAGGACTTAACGACATATAGTCGGCAAACTTATGAGGAGAACTCATTGGCAGCAAAAATAAAGAGATGGCTAGAAACACGCGCATATAAAAGAAACTGTCTTCTTATTCTTGTTCTCCTTGGTACTTGTACAGCTATTGGAGATGGAATCCTTACTCCTGCTATATCAGGTATTCTACATAATCTCTTCCGAATTCATGTTCAGCATCATATTTTTCTGAGTAAATTGAACATTTCCAGGAATCTGATTTGTGATTTGTATTTCACAGTTCTTTCTGCATCAGGTGGAATAAAAGTTCAAAATCCAAACATGAGTACTGGTAATATTGTGTTTTCAGTCTTCCATGCTGTAACTTCAGTAAATTCTTCAAGTAGGTTAGTATATAGAAGCATCGAATCACTGCAACGATGAAAAGTCAGTGCAATTCACCTCTGTTTTATGTATTACGTATTAATTATGATCTCATATGTACTGTTACCCTTATACTCTATCTTTTGCATAAATCCATGTTGTAAAATCGCTTCATCTTTGATTTTCTTTGCATCTGGCAGATATTGTTGTACTTGTTGCCGTGATCATCTTGATTGGAGTATTCAGCATGCAACACTTTGGTACAGACAAAGTTGGATGGCTATTTGCACCTATAGTGCTCATCTGGTTCATTTTAATTGGAAGCGTCGGTGCACTGAACATACACAAGCATGGTAGCTCTGTATTAAAAGCGTACAATCCAGTCTATATATACCGTTATTTCCGAAGGAATGGCAATTCTTCTAACACCTGGACTGTTCTTGGAGGAATCATGCTTAGCATCACAGGTCAGTCCGTTTTACGTGTTCAGGTTCAGAAATTACCTTCCATCAACTTATAATAGAGCCCGTATGACATGCAGAAATTTGTTTCTTTCTCCTCAGGAACTGAAGCGTTATTTGCGGATCTATGTCATTTTCCTGTTTTGGCCATTCAGATTGCATTCACCTTCATTGTATTCCCATGCCTTCTTCTGGCATACACAGGGCAAGCAGCTTATATAATTTCCAACAAGCAACATGTGAATGACGCCTTCTATCGCTCCATTCCAGGTCATCCTCAGATACTATAGCTTGTCATCCTATCGACTAACCCTAAGATAGATTGGTCGATGTGCCAGCACATCACGTTTGCCGTGTGCACACTGTCATAGTACGTAGCTATTATTGACAGTGCACTAGTGCTGTTGCTTTATGTACTATGGTTCTCATAGTGAGATGTTTAATAATTGCAGATGCCATATACTGGCCAGCCTTTGTTATAGCAACTGCTGCAGCAATAATTGCAAGTCAAGCCACCATATCTGCAACCTACTCGATAATAAAGCAGGCTCTTGCACTAGGATGTTTCCCCCGCGTGAAGGTAGTCCACACCTCGAAGAAATTTCTCGGGCAGATTTATATCCCTGACATCAACTGGCTCCTCCTTATTCTTTGTATTGCTGTGACTGCTGGATTCAAGAACCAAAGCCAAATAGGAAATGCATACGGTAAGGTTTATATACTTTCTAAATATGGATTCTGATGTGCATTCCATGTTTGCAACACCATGTAGTATATATTGCTAAACTTGGAAAAGCTACATGCAGACAATTTAAAAGGAAAGATTGCCTTATAATAGAAAGAGTGACTGCGAATAGACTGAAATTGTCCTGAAATAAGAACTATCTTAGAATTTTCATGACATAGTCTTCGCTGCATATCTCAGACAACTCTAAATTTACATTTCCTGTTTGTGTGAACAGGCACTGCAGTGGTTATAGTTATGCTAGTGACAACGTTCCTCATGGTACCAATAATGCTGCTGGTGTGGAAGAGTCACTGGATTCTTGTCGTCACCTTTATTGTGCTCTCGTTGATGGTAGAGCTACCATACTTCTGGGCTTGCATATTGAAGATTGACCAGGGTGGTTGGGTCCCGCTTGTCATCGCGATAGCCTTCTTCATCATCATGTATGTGTGGCACTATTGCACTGTAAAGCGGTATGAATTTGAGATGCACAGCAAGGTGTCAATGGCCTGGATTCTTGGCCTTGGTCCGAGCCTTGGTCTAGTCAGGGTTCCAGGGATAGGCTTTGTGTACACTGAGCTGGCAAGTGGCGTACCGCACATCTTCTCACACTTTATCACCAACCTACCTGCTATCCACTCGGTTGTTGTCTTCGTCTGTGTCAAGTATCTTCCAGTCTACACAGTCCCTGTGGAGGAGCGGTTCCTTGTGAGGAGGATTGGGCCGAAGAACTTCCATATATTCCGCTGTATTGCAAGGTACGGATATAAAGACCTCCACAAGAAAGATGATGACTTTGAGAAGATGCTCTTTGACTGCCTCACACTATTCATCCGACTCGAGAGCATGATGGATGGTTATTCAGATTCTGACGAGTTCAGCTTACCAGAGCAGAGGACTGAAGGATCGATCAACACTGCATTTCTGGCAGACAAAACTGTCAACACAATGTGCTCCAATGGTGACCTTAGCTACTCATCACAGGATTCTATTGTGCCAGTGCAGTCACCGCTCGGGGTAAACAATCTGTTGACGTACTCAAGCCAAACCAACCGTACAGTCAGCAACGAAGTGGAGTTCTTGAACCGGTGCAGGGATGCTGGTGTTGTGCACATCCTAGGGAACACCATTGTGCGCGCTCGAAGAGATTCAGGGATCATCAAGAAGATTTCTGTAGATTACTTGTATGCCTTCATGAGGAGGATCTGCAGGGAGAACAGTGTGATGTTCAACATTCCTCATGAGAGCCTTCTTAATGTTGGGCAAATATACTACATCTGAAACATCATTTTCCGTTTGGTTTGTACTGGATTCTGAGCAAAAAGCTCTGATATACCGTTCTCTGGAAGGGAGAGGGGGGGTGGCTGCTTTAAACTGTAAATAGGGAACTTATCGGTCGTAGAATATAAATAGGGAATAGTTCAGATTTTGTTTCGCGCCCTGCATCTTTCAGGTGGTGTTCATGCTAGAAATGTTCGCCTTTTGTCTTGTAATTCGTAAGATTCAGATGCTTCCTTTCCCTGATAAATCATATATTGTGATAGTTGTCTAGGAAAATCTCTAACTGGCAAGTCATGGATTCAAAAGTATTTGCAGCTTTCTAAGTTGTCACCTTTGTTTTCGTTGAAAAACCATCATCATCTTTGTGTCTTGCTGGAAAGGTTGGACTCCTTTGGTTTGGAGGAATTTCATAGGAACTCTATAGGATAGGATTATTGTAGGAATTTTTCCTTTAGAGCCCTTTGGTTCATAGGAATGGATTCCTATTCCTACGTAGGATTGGTTCCTATCCTTCATATTTCAAAGGAAAATAAACATGAGCCTTAGACTCGATGAAAAAAATTCTATGATGTGAACCAAATGACATATCTTTTCCTATTCTTACTCAGGATTTGAGATACATGTCATCTCATTTCCTACAAGTTCCTATTTCTATGATAATCCTAAATCCTATGAACCAAAGGAGGCCCAGGTTTTCAGTATGGCTGAATTTGATGTGACAGTCAGATAAATGTACAGATGTTGTGCAACAAAAAGGAAAAAAAAAGCATGCTCATGCAAAATGCCTAAGTCAAACTAATTAAACAGTGCATGTTACATAAACCATAGTTTCAGGGTAATCATATTCTCGTCTGAATTCAGCGACAAAGGAGTTTCATGATAGCTAGCAGATAAAACTACCTAGATGGCTAGATCACTGATCAAATTTGCAGGTCATGATGGTTGCTGATGACTGAACAAGAAAATGGACAAAATATCTTCATCGCAGAATGAAACTAGCCTGGACCACGAACCACTTGACATATTGAGGGCTAATTGGCGTTGGCCAATCTACGAATCTGGCTTGGGCGCGGCTTTACATCCTGATTGCAACAAGCTACATCGCAAGGGATCTTGCCACATGGGCACTTGTCTCCATGACTGACAACAGCTTCTGCGATCAACCTTTTCTGGCGACGATGACGAAGTTCCTCGAGCTCGCACTTCAGGTTGTCAACCTGCTGCTCGAGTGAATCAACCTTGTCCGTGAGGTAGTTCATGTGCTCAATCGCCTTCTCAGGGAACTTCCTGTCCAGCCATTGGGTGAAACCACAGTCCTGTTTTGAATCCTGACAAAAACAGAAACGAAGACATAGATTATCATTGTGGATCAATGCAGTGATAGTTCAGGCCATTACATGTATATGCAACCCAGATAAACATTTTCCAAAGAAAGCTCACCGCGAAGAGAGGGCAGCGGTAGAACCTTCTCCCTGGGTCTTGACGGTTCCATGAAGTTTCAATGGTGCAAGGTTTATCATGCTTGCAAGTTGGCCAGCGGCCATCATCATCAGATTCATCTGTCACTGCAGGATCTTCATCAGCAACCGGTGTGCCATTGCTGGCGACTGCCTTAGAAACAGAGGTTGTTTTCTTGGCACTCCACTTGACAAACAGCCTGAAAACTCCAACATGGCGCCATGCCACATTCAGGAACGCCCTCCAGGAATCGTCCCCAATTATGTCAATCAGCACAGTGGAAGGGGGAGCCATGGGATTGTTCCTGACATACAGAATGTGCTGCAGAGTGAGCTCATGTGTCCCATCATTCAACTGGAAGAGCTGCATTATCCAGCATCGCACTTGCTCGAACGACTTGTTCAGTGGCTGTGGCAGACGTGCGACCAGAAATGGGCAATCGGGACTCACTAGTGCCCCCTCAGGCCCATTGGAAATCTTCCCTTCAGCAGGAAATATCACAAAGTCATCTGGCATCGACATGCCTGTAGAAAAAAACAGGTATGAATGAACTATTTTCCATTTTTGTGATATTTCTTCTGAAACTAAATTTCCACTTTCCTAATATATATCGGGGATCCATGACACCCCTCAATCGCCATCCTAACAGTAGCAACCTCTGGTCTAGAGCGAAAAAAAGTTGGTCCTACTCCCTCCGTCCGAAAATACTTGTCATCAAAATGGATAAAGGAAACGTATCTAGAACTAAAATACATGTAGATACATACCCTTTTATCCAGTTTGATGACAAGTATTTCCTGGTGGAGGGAGTACATGTTAGCCATACCACACAAGATCCATCTGTTCCCCAATTCAACTAAGATGATGTCATTTTTCGAGAAAAACTGACACAATGGCATTCTCCCCTAATCAGTACTCCCTCCGTTCGGAATTACTTGTCTCGGAAATGAATGTATCTAGAACTAAAATACGTCTAGATACATCCATTTCTGCGACAAGTAATTCCGAACGGAGGAAGTAGTAATCATCATCACTGGAACAGATACCCCTACACAAACTCACCAAAACGCAGAAAAGGAACGTCCTATTTCTGTTTCCTACAACTTGGCAGCTAATCGGTTCATACACAATTCATGCGCCCTCCTAGTCAATAGGCATAGAAACATTCTCCCCTGATCAGCAATCGTCATCACCATGTTCTCCAGTTCAACTGACATAATGAAATTCAGTAATTGTGATCACTAGTGGCGATATGTTTCAGCATAACCGCACCATCAAAGCAAAGCAAAGGAGGGAGGAAATCGCCGCGATCGGAGAAACTTTACCTCGCAGAGGAAGGCGTGCCGGCTCCTGGCAAGGGCGGCGGGATCACCGCCGCGAGCGAGACCACCGGGAAGCGGCAGAACCCCCTCCTCTCTTCGGTCGGATTGCCGCCCGAACCCTAGGCTAGACCTCCTTCTGCGGTTGGACTGTGGGAGATTTCTCCCCCGTTTTGCCCCCATTTATTACGCGGGGTGCCGCGGCAGAACCCGAACGGGCTCGGCTGGTGTGGATTTTGGCGGGGAGATGTTTTCCTCTCCTCCCGCGCAGACGATTTGAAGATTTTCTGACTGCTGGGGGCGCGCGCAGCGCGCTCGATGATCATGCTGCTGCTGGACCCAAAGTGGGATGGGAATGAAACACCAGGGGTGTCGATGCAAATGCTCCCTGCCTCGGAGTAGAAGGGCGCAGCCACAAGGAAATTTATAAATTTAATTTTGGATTTGGTTCACGGTACTGACTTGATCAGATTTAGACCGGGTCAGCAATTTCTTAGGAGTTCCCTCGTTCAATTCATTTTCACTATGCTCCTTAACTTTGAAGCTTTTCCATTTGATCGAGGTTTCAGCTTTATATTTGGTTCACAATTTTGATAAGGTAAACAAATTTTCAAATTGATCGGCTGCAAACAACCTTATATCAATCCCGCGCACCCTCTCATCACATACAAAAAAACAAGCGCCAACATGTTAGCACCAAAATAGTACATACATCCATCGACGCAGAAAATTTTCCCACATAAATACTGGTTGATTAGCATATAATTCAAAATCACACCGTGAAAGGCCCGCCGACAGTATTATAAAGAAAAGAAAACGCACTCCATCATCTCCCCACTCGCAAAACTAAAAACTCGCTCGGTTCCAAAATATAAGGTGTGTTTGTTTATTGAAAGTCAAATTTATTTAACTTTGACGAAGGTTAGAGCGAAAAATATCGACATCAACAATACTAAATAAAGAAAATATGAAAACTCGTTTGATGATGGATCGAATGTACCGATTCGATATTATGAATATTTATACATCTCTATATAATTTTGGTCAAGTTTACAGATGTTTGATTTTTTGAAAAACTAATACACCTTATATTTTCAAACAGAGGGAGTGGCAAGATTATGAAAACCCTCCAACACCAATGACGCAGTAAAGCACGCGCAACCCTTCTACTACAAATTTAGGGAGGTGACAGTATGGAGGGCGATCTTGGTCGGGTAGAGCCTATAAACGGAACAATTGCGCAAAGGAACGGGGAGTTTGTGTCAAGAGTCATAAATGAGCAGTTCCGATGTTCCATTCAGAGCCGAAACATCCATGAAAGCGCATGTGGTTGGATGACGGCACTGCTGCGCGGCGAGGAGGGCGGGGGGGGAGTAGGGAATACATAATATGGATCCTCGAGGTGGAGAGAGCGCTGAGAGTGGCAACCGCAGGAGATACTCGTTGTAGCGACGACGGTGGTGGTGCAAGTCCATTTGTCTGCAAAGAGAGGAGAAGAGAGGTCGGGAGGGAGGAGTGTGGAGTGATCGGTCTGGTGGACCGACTAGATGGCGAAACGCACCAACAGTCCATTCGTACCCCCGCTAGGAACGTTGGACCGGATAACTGCAGTCCTCGAAAATGCACGGGGAAGCGGCCCTTTTAGGACATCCGCGCTAGTCTTACGGCACGCTAAACAGTACTTCTACGTGAAATCAGGCTGCCATGTACTATCAGGTCACAAGAATGGACGGTTTCGTAAGAGGCTTCCTAGAGTGCCTAGTTATAGTGTCTCTAAATGAGATCCCCTGTTAAATGCTTAGTTTAATAAATGTTGTGAAGGGGTCCTACTTAGTATTATCGCCGTAAGGTTACAAAGTGTATCACTATGGTTTTAAATATTAGAACATGAAATAATTCGAGATGACAATAAAAGCCTTTACCCCTAACTTTTATGATTGATGGGGAATTACGCAGAACCCTTAGAGAGGTCGTGTTCATGGGGCATCCCTTAATTACCGTAGTTGTAACCTGCAGAGGGAGACTATAGTAGTGGTGTGCGTGACACAAAGTTGAGTCCGCTCATCATAATCGTCAAGAATGGCTCAAGTATTCGGACAATACGATGTTAATGCATAGGTTACATTAGAGACATACCAATGGAAATTCCAGATTCTCTGAGAACAGCCTACTCCTCTATCTTTTTTTATGAGGGGCCTTACTCCTCTGTCAGTTATACTTGTTAGTCGTGCTATTGTTTTTATTACCATTTCATGTTATTTACTTTCAATTCACTCTTCACCTAAAACAACTCATTTTTTTCACCCTCACGTATAGAGTCTACAATTATTTGTAGGCACAAATCCATAATTCACAATAAGAGGCAACACCTAACTCCTGTGCTCCCCGTGAAATCGGTACTCTTACTTCAAAAAAAAAGTACAACTAAATCATGTGCACTTGCATGCCATTAGCGGCTTATTCACAAGGAAAAAATGGCCAGTAAATCATTTTTTCAAGATGAACACGTAAATCATACTGATTGCATACACAATATATTCCCATAGAAAAGAAAGATTGACTGCATACCAAATACAATGGGAAGTGGTCGGCTAGTTTTAGGGTTATAGACTAAACATAATTTGTAGCTGGCGAATTACATACATGTCGCCTCGTTAGCAAACACACGAAGTGTTTTCCTCTCGGGTGCTAGGTGTGACTAAAACCTGAGCCGCTGCCGGGAGAGGCCATTCGCCAGCTTTCTGGCGCCATCCTCTAACGGCACCCCTCCGCTGACGATCTCTCGGTCCTCGGTGGTGAGGGGGTCGCTGGATCCCGTGTGTTTAGAGCCCTAGTAGCTTCGAGTTGTTGATCATCTTAGGGACTTTTCTGTAATGTTTTACCTTCATGTGAGGTGATTTATACTGTTGGATTGGAGGGGGCTTATTCGGAAAACAAAGTGACGGGTAAATCACTTTAGATGGAGAGGTAAATCTCATTGATTGTACACCAAATATATTCACCGCATTTCTAAAAACTAATAATGCAGTAATCTATACGCAAAAAAGAAAGACGATTGCATGGCAGTTAAACGCGGGCCTGATTAGACGCAGCATTCGCCGCTAATCTCGTTGCTGCCGAACATCATCCCCTATAAAAATGCTACGGTTAATAGGTTACCGATCCTCCATCGCCTCCTACGCCGCCGAGAAGCGCCGCCGCCGTCGCGTCCTCATGGACAATGGCGGCCTACGCCGCCGCCGCCTCAAACCAAGGTAATTCTCCTCGCGCGCACGAAGAGACCGCGAGCTAGTTCCCCCGTCAGTTTGTCCTTCTCGCCCAGGTTGATGAATCCAGTGCATAGATTGATTTATCCTAATCCCGTTGTTCCTTTCAGCGGCGCCATGGAGGGGGAAAGTTCCGCGAAGAAGAAGAAGGTGAGGAAGACCAACCCTCCGGCGGAGGAGGCAGTGGCGGCCAGCCTCCTGACGGAGGCTCTCATCTTGGAGATCCTCTCCCGCCTCCCCGCCAGGTCCGTCCGCCGCTTCAAGTGCGTCTCCACGGCCTGGCGCGACCTCATCGCCGACCCCGCCCACCGCAAGAAGCTGCCCCAACCCCTCGCCGGTTTCCTATATAGTACCTACCACGGGCCGGACCACCGCATGTACAACTTTCACTTCGCCAAAGTCCCAGGCGGCGCAGCCCAGCCGGTCGACCCGTCCCTCTCTTTCTTGCCGTCCCACGAGTACTGGTACGTCGACCAGCTGGACACCTGCAATGGCCTCCTCCTCTGCCGCGCGCACAAGTTCCCTTCTACTCCTTTCGGGGACGATGATGAGCCGCTTGAATACCATTACATCGTCTGCAATCCGGCCACCGGGAGGTGGGTTGGCATCCCCGCACTCCCGCCGGTGGCAGACGGCCACCGCGTCATCGCTCGTTTGGCTTTTGATCCAGCAGTCTCGTCCCATTTCCACGTTCTTCAGTTTGAGGACACCGAACAGGATAAATACATCACAGGAGTGACCATCTACTCTTCGCAAACTGGAGCCTGGAATTACAGAGAAAGCCGCCTTCCTGAGAAAATTAGCCTGTTCGCTGGCCTTACAAGTGTCTTCTTTCAAGGCATGCTGCACTTGTATGGTTTGCTGTATCCCGTGAGCACGGACTATGATGCTGTGCTGGTAGCAGTGGACATGGAGGGCCAGGTGTGGAAGACTATCCCTGTGCCGTCGGGTTGTCAGAGTTTTGGTATGATGGGAGTGTCACAGGGGTGCTTGCACTATGCTGCCACACCGCTAGCTCCTGGCGAGAAGAAGAAGAAGAAGAAGGGGAAGAAGAAAATGCATGAGGATACAACGACAGTCTGGTACATGAAGGATTATGATAGTAAAGAATGGGTCTTGAAGCATAGTGTGAGCTACGATGAGTTGTGGAGCATGACTGGTGGGGAGTACAGGGTGGCTGCTTTTCATCCAGACTGCGACACCATTTTCTTGGACTCGTTTGGTGCTGATACGTTGGCATCATACGATATGCAGCATCGGAAATTCCATCGGATCCGTAGTCTTCGGAAAAACAAGGCAGCGATATTTTTACCGTATGTTCCATTGTTCTCGGACTCATTTGCAGGTGCAGATGGGCAGTAGTATTACCTGCAAGTCAAGCTTGTGCTTCCTCCAAGAATTTGCTCTTCTTCTGTAGGTGCTGAACTATTTATCTGTTAATCTCTGAATTTTCCTGAATAATGTCATTTTATTTGCTTCTGTAGCTTGATTTTCTGTTCCGAGCAATCCCTGTAACCTTAGAGATTAAGTATACTGCAATTTTGAAAGAACATGGTTACTATTCTTGTTGTGTGTCCAGCTATTGTCCCGGATTCGAATTTGTTTCATGTCGCTAAATTATTCGGAAATCTGGTTCTTTTATCCATGGTATTGAAGGATTGTGTGTCCTAAATCCTGATATTACTATATTATTAGTGAGCGTAGTTCCTAAACCTTTTAGTGCATTCTGAGTCTCTTATCAGATGTTTGCAATGTCTATTTGATGCTAATCCTCAGGATTTCGGCGATGCATTGTGGTTGAGCAAAATCTTCTTATACTTTTCACGTAGCCTATGAATTCAGTCTGCTGCAGTTTAACCTCTGCTACCTTACCTGTTAACCCAACGGAATATTTGCATGAAGAAAACACCAGCTTTCGCAAGAATTTATCTTGCTGGGTGTGAAAAACAAGAAATGTCTATTTCTACCCCATGTTCCTCTGTTCTGGGAGTCAGCCATTAGCAGTGCTTCCTCCCAAGATTCGGCTCTTTCTTATTTGTTTGTTGATTTGTGAATCGACCTAAATGATGCCATCCAATCTGCTGGTGCTTACATTCCAGCTAGCTAGATTATTTGTTCGGATCAACGCCCGGTATCCCTACAGATTAAGCAAATTATGATTACTATCGTTGTTTGTCTAGCTGCACACGAATGGGTTCCATCCATGTGGCTAAATTATGCTTCTGTAATCTGCCTTTTTTTAGGGTGTAATCTGGCTTTCTTAGCCATATACTACCTCTGTTTCTGACAGTTTAAATTGAAACGCCAAAACATCTTATGTTCAGGAACAGAGGGTGCAACAGTTAATGCTGAGTGCAGCATGTAGTGTACTGAAAGCCTCAGTTGGGATGTTGCAATGTCTATTTGATCTTAGTCGTCAGCGGTGATGCACTGCATTGAACAAGTCCCTCTTCTGTTTCTGATGAATCCAGTCTTTATTGCTATCATCAGGTGACAAGCCAAAGGGTATAAATATCATCTAGTCTTGTGTCTGGTTCACACACGAGAAAGGGTTTTTAGTAGGTGCCTGCTGGGCAGGGCAGGGCATTTGTGTCCCTGGCTCCCTACTAGAAATTTTTGTAACTATAGAGAAATATGAACCGTGTATAATTACACTATGGGTTGCCAGTTTCTAATCTGAACAATGAACAAATCAATCAAATCATTTTCCACAATATTGCCATGTTTGATATTTCTTCTGGAACCCTTTGTCGATTTTTCTTCTTGTGAAACTACATTACAGTATCAAGTTTCCAAGACAGTCCTTAATCCCCATGCATAACAGAAGCGATTCCTGGAGAAAAACAATTCCTCCCACATGTTTTCCATATTACACAAACTCACCAGCACACTGAAAAAGGAAGTTTTTTCCCCTATAACTTTGTGGTGAATCGGCTCTCGAAACCATTTCCTTTCTTCCTATTCTCTACAGGCGTTGCTGAAATAGTGACATCCTCTGTATTCATCATCACTAGTATCTTTCAAGATGATCGCAGCAAAGCAATGGATGGAAAGCACCGGTCTGAGAAACCTTACGTTGCTGATGGCGTATGGGCGGCGGGAATCAGTCACCTCCGCAAGCAAAACCTCTGCGGTTCCTACTGTCAATTTATTCCGTCTCTGAAGGCTGTTCATTCCAGTGTGCATTCATCTGTCGTCTGATCGTCCCAAGGTGTGCACTGAGCTCTCTCCACGGCCTGACAATGGACAACGACGTCAAACAGATCCGCACGGCGAGTCATCCAGGCACTGCCGGCGGACGGGGCGAGTCGGCCAGGCACTGCCGGCGTAACATGTGCTTCACGATCGTCTACTCATTTGTGACGCACAAGCTGTGTTTGATACGTAGAAAAGTTTACTCAGTACATGGATCACAGCAAAGCGACGTGATCTGAGAAAGTTTACCACGCTGATGGCGTATTGGCTCCTAGCAAGGGCGGAGGGAATCAGTCACCTCCGCGAACCTCTGCGGTTAATTTGTTGCTCTATTCGTTCAAATGTGTTCTCTGAAGGTTGTTCGTTCCAGTGTACATCCATCGATCGTGCCAACATGTACACACGGCTCCAGTCCACGGCGGAGGGAAAAAAGATGCCATGTATATAGAAACATCAAGTGACGGGGGGCGACTACGGGGGGCGACTACGGCGGCCACCACAACGGCGTCGCCGGGGGCTCCTTCTGGGGCGGGGCGGGTTGGAGGCCGTTTCTGGGCCCTCGCTGACCCCGACGAGGACGACGATGACGATGCCGGTGACGCGCCGGAATACTCGCCGACGCCATCGTCGATCGTTTGTGAGGCTTTTCATCCTGGGTACTCGGAAGATGAGGTTGCGGTCATCGTGGACGGGGTGGTGCCGCTCGATGATCCAGCGCGTCAAGGGCTTCGACGGGAAGACAGACATGAGATCCTCCGGCGAGTAGTTCACCGGCGAACCTCGGCGGCGGCATCTCGGCCGTGGAAGGGACCCATTCCGCAGGTATGTTTGCCTAAACTAGTTTTATCCGATTTCATTACTGAAGAATCATGGAAGGTTGTGAGATCGAGGAAGGCTAGGCGGTCGTCGGCGGCCACGGCGCCGGCGCCGGCGAACGACCGAGCCACTACGATCCACGATCAACGGAGCGTGCGTTTGAATGAGTTGTTGGGCTGTGATTTCGGTCATTTGGTGGGTGGGCCGGTTCTGTGTGAACCGGCCAATGTACACACTGGGCCACTGACCGACGGGTATGAGGCCCGGCAGGTTACGAGGCCCAATTCTACACCCCCATGCACGACTGCAGCTCGACTTAGGGTTCGACACGGAGGCGGACGTCCTCGTTTTCTCGATCGCGGCGGAGGGAGGGCTGCACGTATACCTCCACTTCGTCTCATGGCAGGACGGGGAACTATTCCGGGTTCGGCCGCTGGAGCTCCTCCGGCAGCGGCGGGCCGCGGTGGCCTCGCGCAGCCACCGGCCGCTAGTCGCAGCGGCGGCGGCACACATGAGCTTTGCTGGTGGCGGCGCGGCGTGCGCCGGCGGCGGGCGTGGTGGCGCGCCTACACCAGGCCGGACCTTGCCGCGGGCGGGTTGCGGTGACCAGCGCCTGCGCTTCTGCCGCCAGCCTACGGGCCGCGGTGGTGCGGCGATTCGCCGCTGCGCGGCCGGTGATGCGGCGGGCGTCGCTGCTCCTAGACCGCCGGCGATCGAGCTGCTGCGGGCAGCGGTGCTAGGTCGCCCTGGCACCTTTGCCCAGCCCACGTGGTGCAGGTGGGCGCTAGACCGCCGCTTTGTGGCTAGGCGGTCACGAGGCGGCGACGCCGGTGTTGCAAAGAAGCCCAGCCACCGCCGGTTCAGGCTAGGACGGACTTTCGAGCGGCACCTCGTGGCCAGTGGGGTGACGACGGTTACAATGCTTATGGTGAGGGACAGCACCGGGATCCTCGCTCACGGGTGGCGGACGGGTTACGCTGGCGAGTGATGGTTCGGTGAACGGCCTTTCTTGGGGCCGTCTGGTGGTTTTGTCGAAGGAGCGACGGGGCCAGCTAATCGTAATAGAGGCGGATTTCGTGGTTATCGTGGACGAGGAGGACGAGGGGGTCGGTACCGTCCAAGACAACATAATACTACTGTTGAGACGGCCGTCGATGCTAGTGCTGAGGAGTCTGACTTGGGTTGCTGTGCAATGGAGGTCGTGTCGGGCGGCATTGTGGAGGTTCCGGTCGTCGCCGAGACTCAGGCTATGTCGGCGGACGGCTCTGACAAATCCGAAGTTGACAGGGCTGCTAAGTTTGCTAAGAAAAAAGAGAGAATGCTATGTTATAGATGTGGTGATAAGGGACATTTCATTGCTGAGTGCGTGGTGGTTCTCTGTGATTATTGTGGTAAGCCTGCACATGAGTCTGGAGAGTGTCCGATGGTGCGCGAGCAGAGACCGAGTCTCTTGACTTATGGTGTTTTTTGTTCTGAACTCACTTTTTTTGAGTCACCGACTGAGAGGGAGGTTCCTCAGGAGGAGCACAGTACGACAACTGGGATAGTGAAAGTGACGAGAGGGCAAGTGTCCGAGGCTCAGATCATTCAGCGTCTCAGGGAGCTGGCACCAGGTGACTTCCATTGGGAGCTTGTAAGGCTGGAGACAAATACTTTCAGGGTTCAGTTCCCATCTGTGGAGGATTTACAGCGGCTGCTCAGTTTTGGGATGTGTAAGGTTTTGGGCACTGATGCTATACTTGAGTTCCAAGAGTGGAAGCTGGTTGAGCCCGAGGGTACACCCCTTATCCAGGCCTGGTTGCGCTTTTCGGGGGCTCCGTCTGAGTTGCTGCGGGATGCCACGGTGGTGGCTAGTCTCGGTATTTTGGTTGGTAAGACCGAGCGTGTTGATATGGATTTCACTAGAGCACATGGGATAGCTCGCCTTTTGGTCAGTATTCTTGACATCGACTATGTTCCCGACATGGTAAAGTGGGCCTTTCGAGGGAAGGTTTACACTCTTGAGATTCAGTTTGAGGATGATAGTCTTTTCGCAGAGGTTCCTGCGGCCACTGGTGATGACATGAGTGAAGGAGATGATGATACTGCGGGTAAGGAAAAGAGGGCCGATGATTCCGTCCGTGAGGTGGCCAACAGGCCGGAGCCGACGAGTAGGGCAACAGGAGGGGGGACGGCGCCTGGAGCTTCTGTGCCGACCACTACTCTGCGTTTTGGTTCCTTTGGCCCAGCCTCTGCTCCTCCGAGACTGTGGAGTGAGCGGGTGGAGTCGGGTGAGGAGATGGAGTTTTCTCTACCGCCGTTGGATTTTGCGGGTGCGGTTGAGGAGGGCTCCGGTGGGCCCGCGAGCTTGATTATTGACTCCTCTGCATCGGCGTGTGGTGACAAGGCTGTGGTGCAGGCGGGTGGACGGACCTCATCTGGGAGTCCGGATCGGGGTTCTTTGGAGGCCCCCGCTCATCATCTGGTTGGGGAGCCTTCTCCTCTCTCGCCTGTGGCTAGGCGATCTACGTTGGAGGAGGTGCAGGTTCGGCGGGAGGGCGTGGGGCCGGTGGCCGCTACGCCCCTGTTTGCCTCGGTGCCCGAGGGGGGCGCCTCGATCGAGATGGCGTCGTGCACTCCGGACAGGCGGTCCGGGGTGGATGAGGGGAGGGGGCAGGTGGCCTTCTCCTCCCCACTGCTGGACTCGGTGCGCCACTGGTGGCACTCGGACAGCGGTCCGGGTGGATGGGGAGGGGCAGGTGGCCTTCTCCTCCCCATCTTTGGACTCGGCGCTCACACGGTGGCAACCGGGTGGATGTTCGGGGAGTGACAGGTGGTCGCTCGCCGGACAAATTCTCGCGGGAGGAGGTCATTATGTTTGGCGGGATCCCGGACCAGGCAGCTGAGGGTCGACGTATGAGTTGTCGGCTTCAGAGCCATCCGGAGGTGGACGATATGCAGCAGCGCTGTGCCGTGAGGGCGGCCAAGCTTCGTGACGTCCAAGTCACTACTGGTATGTCTGTTAATACTTCCAATACTATTTTGCATTTCTCGCATGATCAAATTATGGATAAGGCTCAACAGTTAGGAATTTCACTTGGTAGAGATGAGGGTGAAGTTACTAATTCTGTTAACGATTTGCTTGATCTAGAAGCCGAGCGGGCTTTAGAAGTAATTCGTAAGTTAGCTGCGGTCAAACCTATGAATGACTCTGAGATTGATGCCTTAGGTGTTCGAGTACTTGAGAATTTTTGTGATGATTTAGCACCGCCCCTCCAGGAGCAGGAGGAGGACGATGAGAATATCGGGACGAAAGTAGATAATCCATCGATTACGACTACGCTGGACCGGGAGGGCACGTCCAGCCCTAAGCGCAAGTGGAAGCGCAAAACTTACCCGATGTCAGCAGTCCGTAGGAGTGCTAGGATTCGTACGGCTAAAAAATTTCATGATGAAATATGAAAGGGATCTTTTGGAATAGCAGAGGTCTTAAGGACTTGGCTAAAAGGAGGTTCCTTGCGGAGGCATCTATTGAGCATTGTTTGGACTTCATTGCCCTGTCGGAAACGGGTAGAGCAAATTTCTCACCTCAATTTCTCAATACGTTGTCGGGAGGAATTGAGTTTGACTGGCATTGTCTACCGCCCAGAGGTAGGTCGGGGGGAATCTTACTGGGTGTTAGATGTGACTCTCTTGAAGTTCGAAGTGTGGTCATGGGGGATTTTGCTGTTAAGTTTAGGGTGCGGTCCAAACAGGATGGTTTTGACTGGGCTTTGGTGGCGGTGTACGGGCAGCGCAGTCCGAGTTCAAACCAGATTTCTGGCGCACCTTGTTAGAGTATGTGGGTCCGAGCAGCTTCCAATTCGGTGGGGGATTTCAATATAATCGAGACGCGATGAAAAGAATAATGACAACTTCGATGGGAGATGGTCATTTATGTTTAATACAATTATTGAAAGCTTAGATTTGAGAGAAATTGAGCTTTCGGAAGAAAATTCACGTGGGCTAATGCGATGCCTAATCCAACGTCACGAGAAGTTGGATCGGGTTCTTGCTAGTGTCGCATGGGAACGAAGTTTCCGTGGTATTGTTCAGCGCTCTCGTGGGATCTCGATCACACGCCGTTGTTGCTTGATTCTGGCGGGCTACTTATTCGAAACAAAATGTCTTCTCTTCGAGATGGCGTGGTTTGAAAGAGAAGGCTTTTGGATCTTGTTGCGGAGAATGGGCGAAAGAGGTAGGAGGTAGAAGTGCCATTGAGCGGTGGCGTAACAAGATTAGGCATCTCCGTAGCTTCCTTCGTGGGTGGGCTAAACATCTAGGTGGAATGTATAAGGTTGAGAAGGAACGGCTCCTTTCACTTATAACAACCTTAGATGTCAAAGCTGAAACTACATGTCCGGTACCCACCGAGCTTCATATTAAGCATCGAGCTGAGATGAGGTGAAGCAACCTGCTCCGGGAGGAAGAATTAAAGTGGGCATTACGGGCAAAGGTGAGAAAAGTTGTCCGGGGGATGCGAACACTCGGTTCTTCCACATGATCACTAATGGCAAGCATAGGAAGAAGAGGATTTTCCAAATGGAGCAAGAGGAGGGTACAATAGTTGGCCAAGACAATCGAAAACATACATTCTTGAATATTACAAAGGTTGTTTGGACCACCGAGAGAGAGTAATGTGTCCTGGATGAGTCTAGGGTCAGCGATATCCCTCAACTTTCTTCAGTGGAGAACGATGTGTTAACAGCCCCTTTCACGAAAAAGGAAGTTTCCGAGGCGATTGCCAACATGAAATGTAATAAGGCGCCGGGGCCGGATGGTTTCCCGGCTGAGTTTTACAAGAAGTGTTGGCATATTATCAAAGGGGACCTGATGCCAATGTTCCATGATTTGTTCTCGACATTTGCAATTGTTCCAACTGAATTTTGGTACGATAACGTTATTGCCTAAGAAAACTGATGCCGTCAAAATTGAACAATTTCGGCCGATCTGCCTACTGAATGTCAGTTTCAAAATATTTACCAAGGTTGGTACTATAAGACTGACTCAGATAGCACACGCTGTGGTTCAACCTTCACAAACGGCTTTCATGCCAGATAGGAACATCCTAGAGGGGGTTGTGGTCCTACATGAAACGCTTCATGAAATGCACACGAAAAAACTAGATGGGGTTATTTTCAAAGTGGATTTCGAGAAGGCTTATGATAAGGTCAAATGGCCGTTCCTCCAGCAAGCTTTAAGAATGAAGGGTTTTGATGAGCGCTGGAGACATCAGGTGGAGTTGTTCACGCAAAAGGGTAGCGTTGGCATTAAGGTCAATGATGACATAGGCCACTATTTCCGAACGCACAAGGGCCTGCGACAGGGCGATCCTATGTCACCCATTTTGTTCAATATTGTGGTTGATATGTTAGCGATCCCGATTGGGAGGGCCAAAGAGGCTGGTCGGTGGAGGAGTGGTGCCTCATCCGGTTGATGGTGGTTTATCCATCCTGCAATACGTTGACGATACAATCATTTTATGGAACATGATTTGGCCAAGGCAAGGAACATGAAACTAGTTTTGTGCCTTTTGAACAATTGTCGTATGAAGATTAACTTCCATAAGAGTGAGTTGTTCTGCTTCGGTAGAGCCAATGACGAAAAGGGAGCCTATACACAATTGTTCGGTTGAGAGTGGGTCTCTTCCTTTCTCTTATCTTGGTATTCCAATACACTATCGCAAGTTAACGAATGCTGAGTGGAAGAGCATCGAGGATAGATTTGAGAAGAAACTAAGTTGTTGGAAAGGAAAACTCATGTCTTATGGAGGCGGTTGATTCTCATTAACTCGGTGCTCACGAGTTTACCTATGTTTCGCTATCTTTCTTCAAGTACCAATTGGGGTGAGGAAGAGACTAGATTTTATCGCTCTCGCTTCTTCCGGCAGAGTGATGAATCCAAGAGGAAGTATAGATTGGCCAAATGGGATATTATTTGCGCATCAAGGATCAAGGAGGACTTGGCATTGAAAATCTTGAAGTCAAAAATAAGTGTCTCTGTGTAAGTGGTTGTTTAAGCTGTCTTACGAGACAGAGGCAACTTGGGCGCAGATCTTACGGAGTAAATATCTCTACTCAAAGACTTTATCCCAGGTCACTATGAGACCTCTGACTCGCTGCTCGAAAGGGCTAATGAGGGCTAAATCAGCTTTCTTTAATGTAACGAAATGTATTGTTGGGAATGGAGCTGATACGCGATTCGGGAGGATACGTGGCTGGGTGACACGCCTCAGCTTCTCAATATCCAACGCTGTATCGTATTGTCCAGCGTAGGGATGCCCTTGTGGCCACAGCTTTGCGAGCGATTCCTCTTAACATCCAGTTTGAAGAGTGCTTGTGGACCGAGATGGGAAGCATGGCTTCACTTGGTCCGTAGGCTAATGGAGGTACAACTAAATACTCAGCCCGACCAGTTGTTTTGGAAGCTAACTAGAAATGGGCGTTCAACGTCAAGTCGATGTATCTTGACATTATTAATACATCTGTGATACCTACGCCCAAGGTAGTGCGAACGTTAAGGTTCCTTTGAAAATTAAAGTGTTTATGTGGTTTGTGCATAAACAGTAATTCTTACAAAGGACAATCTAGTTAAGCGCAACTGGACAGGACCTACTAGGTGTAGCTTCTGTGATCGGGATGAGTCTATCAAACATTTATTTTTTGATTGCCCGTTAGCACAAGGGTTGTGGCGCACCGTGCAAATTGCCTTTAATATTACTCCACCAAGATCGGTAAACACGCTTTTTGGGGCGTGGTTGCTCGGGACGGAGCCCAAACAGCCGCACAAATTCGTGTAGGAGTATGTGCGTTATTATGGGCAATTTGGAACTGTAGGAATGACTTGGTTTTAACGAAGATCAAATACTCATTTTTGCGGTGTTGTTCCGGCCACGGCGCTGATCCGTTTTGGTCCTTACTCACTCCGACGGAGGCCGTGGAGCGTTTGGTTATCGGATCTGTCCGGTGGGAGACGGTTCTGCGGATATCTTCAACCGGTTTGGATGGCGATCATGTAATAGGATAGGCATCTAGTTTACCTACCTCATATTATGCCAGCCGGTTTGTGGCTTATCCCGTTTGTGTATTTGCGCTGCTCTGTGTGAGCTCTGCGCTACCTTTTCTCATTTGTTTGTAAGACTTTTGTTCTGGACCACTATATTTATTAATAAGAGAGGCCGTATGCATCAATCTGATGCAGAGGCCGGGGTAGAACCCCTTTTCCAAAAAAAAAAGTCCTCCACGGCCGGTGAATGGACACGATGTCAAACCATTTGGCACGGCGGCGGTAAGACGACACCGGACGGTGCTCGTCGATGGATGCACCGCCGGTGGAACATGTGCTTCACCACCGCCTACTCATTTATGACCAACACGCTGTGTTTGGTACTTGGTAGAATGGTGCACTTAGGGGCCGTTTGGATCGCTGCCTTCAACTACCAAGCCAAAATATTGGCGTTGACTGGGACGTGGGTGTCTGTTTGGATTACTTCCGATTTTTTGGCATGCCCAGCTCGCCCGCACTCCCTCCTTCTGATTCCACGCCAAATTGTTGGCGAAACCAGGGCGCGCGATTTGGTCGCCAATTTTTTGGTCAGCCCACGATTGGCAGGGCGAACCTGGGCACCAACCAAACAGCCCCTTAGCACATGGGAGGCGTGTGGAGGGTGGTGTGTACACTTACCTTGTTTCGGTCGGGGGGTTCTTCTCAAGGTTGTCTTGGTGGCACTGTCTAGCGGAGCAAATGGTGCAGTTGTGCTCCCAGATTCCATCTAGCGGGACCTAGAGCGTTATACAAGCTCCATCCGATGTTTTTTTTTCTCTAGAGCGGCGATGTGCCACTTGGTTCTGGGCGCCATTTCTACAAGCTCCTGGGTTTCAACATGTTTGCTCCAATAAGATGGAGGCCAAGAGGCAATGACGAGCTTCGTTCACGACACGCCGTCAATGGATGCAGGAGGATTTAAACTTTGGCACCCCAAGGATTTTGAGGTACTTTTCAATTTATATAAGGATGTTCTTAGAAGGTCTATGGTACTTAATATGTAGCCCTTTGCCTCTCCAAAAAAAGCATGAATGATTAGTTCTGAGCGCAAGGTATTTAACATACATAGTGAAGATGCACTCTCACAATGATTACTTTTTGCAGCATACATCCATAATCCATTGCATGTCGCTCTTCTTCCGGTCCTACCCCTCTCGAGAAACCCTATCCACCATGGCTCTATCATTCCCCACAAGCTGGTCGCAGGTTCCCATCCTCCGCCTGGCACTACCATAGTCAGAGGGGGTAGGGATCCTGGAATTGTGTTGCAGCGCTATAGTTAGGCCTCTTAGGACTAGAGTTTCGTTCCCCGGCGATGGCCATGTGGCAGTGATGTGTCTTGGTTATCAAGAATAAGGTTGCCCGGACTCCTAGTCCACCACGTTGGTGACATGGACAAGGGGAGCATGGATTTTGTCTAACCCATTGCGCGCACAACCCATATCCAGTCTGTCCATCCTGCTTGCAAGTCAAATCAGTTGTCCTACATGCATGTCAAATCAACAGTGCTTGTACCTCTCTCTCTGCTCTCTCCCAAACAAAGGCATCATTTTATTACCTCTTTGTAAACTTAAATAATTTATACCTTCTAAACCAATATTTCATCTTTATTACTTTTTACATATTTGAACTTCTGATGCAAAGACCTTTAGAACAAGGCCAATGTTGAATATATTTGAACTAGTTTGAAAATTTTCATCAAAGTTCGATAAACTTAGATTGTGTGTGGCTCAAACAAGTTCCATGTACCCCACAAAAAAGTTGAGGCAAGCTGTTTATAAAGTTCTTTGGTTTCAAATACATTTTTAGCGAAGTTCTTTAATATTTCTAACAAAGTGCAAACCCACAGTTCAAAAAGTTATTCACCTTCTAATTCTGTTTATTTAGCACTTCACAATAAAAATGAGAAGTTCTTCACTGTTTTCAGCAAAGTTCCTCAGTAAAAACACAGATAACCTACTAAACAATCATATTTCAGTTTTAGTTAATAAAAATGTGTTTAAAAACTATCCAAGACTCATCTTGTTCTAAAGATCTTGATGTCAATAGTTCAAATATATTAAAAGTTCCAGAAATAAAATTATGATTATAAAAATATGAACCATCTAAACTGTCAGAAGAAAACTAGAAGTAATACAGTTTGAGGAGAGAGGAAGGTCACTGTACGCATGCATGTGTCAGAATGTGGTGATGAAAAGGAGAGAAAGAGGGGCATGCACATGCAAATGGCTCAGATCCTGTGTTGGTGCTGCGGCTGAGATATGCGCTGCGCGCGCAACTAGTTGGGATTAGCCTTATTCGGGACAAGGGCGGGTAGGGAGGTCATTTTTCCGTTTCTCTTCTCGAGTGGTGAACCTCGTTGTGTCTTTGCGTTATGTTTGAAGGTGTTTCCGAGCAAAGTGGACGTGGACAACACCGCTTCGTGTCTTCGTCCTCTAGCTCCGTCTTGGGTGACGTTCGGCCAACTTCGGGGCCATCAGAAAGCTTGTGAGCTCTGTCTCCCTGAGTCTGTCTAACCGGATCTGGTGGGGGTGAGGGTCGTCCAACCCTCTTCAGTGTCTTCTTCTCAAGATCTTTATTGAGATTGTTGTCACTAGCATCTTCTGGCTCCGACAGATGAGTTTCGATCGTCTTCGAGGGTGTTCCGGAGTTCCAGAGGCATCATTGAGCTTCGTTCATGCCACGCCGACAGTGCATGCAGGAGCATGGCGACGTTAATTTACCCAAGGACCGGTGTATAAATTTTAGTTCCTTTAAGGATGATCTTGTAAGGGTTGGCTGATTTTTTATTTTATTTTTTGAAAAAGACACTCGAAGGGCATCTTTAATACTACTTTGTATGACATTGGCAAAAAAGAAATACAGTGAAGATTCACGAGCGAGAGAAGCTCCACAGCAATTTGGCTTCAAGTTTCGCATCATATAGACAGATTCATCCTTTTTAGGGAATGGAAGGACAAAGTTTTCATTTTTGGATTGCAATGCCCATCAAACGTAAGATTTGAGGTTGAAGTTCGCTAGGGGAGGTAGGATCGATTGAACGCTTCCCTTCACTCAAAAAAACCCCAGCGCTAACTCGAAAACCAAAAAAGACATGTTTTCATTCTGACACACTAGCAAACAAAAAAGCACGAATTTGCACTTAACTCCAAAATAGCTAGAAGAACATACAAAAATCTGCCATCCACAAATAATAAACTTGCCATGGATATAATACATACTCTAGATACCATCCATGGCCAAATTAGAAAAAAAAATTGTCTAAAAAACTGAAAGCAAACTTACATAAAATTATGCGACAAGTTTAGAGAAAGCTTGTGTCCTAAATCATGACAATATTGTTGGAATCATATTTCCCCCCTAAAATATAGTAAATTTGTGCAATGTTGCTGCAATCACAAAGAACACAAGACACCCAGCTGGTTGGATGTATATTTGAACAAAAGTTGGCAATACCAAAAATGTCATCCATGAAATTTACAAGTTTGTCTGGGACTGAAACTTCTGTGATCAAGACATGTGAAAACTATGAACATCGCCATTTTTTTGTTGTGATCGGACGCTATGAATACCACACTTTAATCTGCTCATATAGTTTTTAGGAAAATTTGCTCATATTGATATGCATTTGAAATGAAGGAAGCCTGAACAAAGAGAATGCAATTTGATTTGTCGGCTCCGTCATTGTTCGCGAACGTGTAGGGCAACCGTGTCTGTTTTAGGACCGGTGGCATATAGATCTGCACAGGCAGTGATGGTTAAACCAAAGCTGGCCACCTGGGCCGTGCGTGCCAGGCCAGTCCACTAGGATGACTGGCACGGCCCGCCATGAGCCAGGCATGGCACGGGCTAAACGGGCATGCCCGGCACGCAACACGTCTAGGGCCGTGCCTGGGCCTGGAGGCGGGGCACGCGGGCACGACCCGACCTTTATTATTACCCCCGTCCCAAAATTCTTGCTTTAGATTTTTTCTAAATACAGATGTATGTAACACTAAAACGAGAATACAAAAAATTTAGGATAGAGAACTATTTTATTTTTCAGACTTTTCTTTATTTTTTACATATAAGACCTAAAACAAAGCCAGCAGGCTGAAACCATGTGTCCTAGTGTGCCAAACGTGCCACGGGCCGGCCCGTTTAATAACTAGGCCGTGTCTGGGCTTAGGAACGCGCGTGCGATTAAACGTGCCACAGCGGGCCAAGCCGTGCCTGGTTGGGCCGGGCCGGGCCGGCCCGTTTGGCCATCTCTGAGTTACATGCGGGCCTGATTAGGCGCAGCATTAGGCCGCAAATCAGTTGCGGCCGGGCCGAACATCATCCACTGTCCACTGCTACGGTTATTAGTCAAATCTATATTCCCTTGAAAAAAAATTCCCTCAAAAAAAATTTAGTCAAATCTATAAAAATGCTTTGCCTCAAAAAAATAAATATAAAAATGCTACTGACTTAAAAAAAAACCTATAAAAATGCTGCGGTCAGCAGGTTATCGATCCTCCATCGCCGCCGAGAAGCGCCGCCGCCGTCGCGTCCTCATGGACAATGGCGGCCTACGCCGCCGCCTCAAACCAAGGTATTTCTCCTCGCGCGCACGAAGAGACCGCGAGCTAGTTCGCCGTCAGTTCGTCCTTCTCGCCCAGATTGATGAATCCACTGTACAGATTGATTTATCCTGACCCCTTTGTTCCTTTCAGCGGCGCCATGAAGGGGAAGAGTTCCGCCAAGAAGAAGGCAAGGACGGCCACATCTCCAGAGGAGGAAGCAGTGCCGGCGGCGGCCAGCCTCCTGACGGACGACCTCATCTTGGAGATCCTCTCCCGCCTTCCCGCCAGGTCCGTCCACCGCTTCAAGTGCGTCTCCCCGGCCTGGCGCGACCTTATCGCCGACCCCGCCCACCGCAAGAAGCTGCCCCAAACCCTCGCCGGCTTCGTCTACAGCACCTACGACAGGGTCGACCCACGCTTCCAGCGCTTCCACTTCGCCAAAGTCTCCGGCGCCGCAGCCCCGCCGGTGGACATGTCCCTCTCTTTCTTGCCACCCGACGAGTATTGGTATGTCGACCAGCTGGACACCTGCAATGGCCTCATCCTCTGCCGCGCCCACATGCTCCCTTCTTCTCCTTCCGGGGACGAGAATACGCCGGTTGAATCCCATTACATCGTGTGCAATCCGGCCACCGGGAGGTGGGTCGACCTCCCCCCTCACCCCGAGGTGCCACTCGGCTGTCGCATCTTCGCTCGCTTGGCTTTTGATCCAGCAGCCTCGTCCCATTTCCACGTTCTTCAGTTTAAGGACAGCCAGCAGAAGGAATACGTCACAGGAGTGAACATCTACTCTTCTCAAACCGGGGCATGGATTTGTAGAGAAAGCCGCTTGGTTGAGAAAATTAGCCTGTTCACTGGCCTCGCAAGTGTCTTCCTTCACGGTATGCTGCACTTGCTTGGTTTACTGTATCCCATGAACATGGAGGATGATGCTGTGCTGGTAGCCGTGGACATGGAAGGCCAGGTGTGGAACACTATCCGTGTGCCGTCTGGTGGTTTGAGTTTCGGTAGAATTGGATTGTCACAGGGGTGCCTGCACTATGCTACCACACCGCTAGCTACTGACGACAAGAAGAAGAAGAAGAGGAAGAAGAAAAAGGATGATACATCGACAGTCTGGTGCATGAAGGATTATGATAGTAAAGAATGGGTCTTGAAGCATAGTGTCAGCAACGATGAGCTGCGGAGCATAACTGGTGTGGACTACAAAGTGGCTGCTTTTCATCCAGACCGTGACACCATTTTTCTGGATTCATATGATGTTGATACATTGGTATCATACGATATGCAGCATCGGAAATTCCATCAAATCCGTAGTCTTCGGGAAAACCGGGCAACACTATTTGTACCCTATGTTCCATTGTTCTCAGATTCATTTGCAGGTGCAGATGGACAGTAGTGTTACCTACAAGTGAAGCTTGTGGTTGTTCTAAGAATTTGCTCTTCTGTAGGCGCTGAACTATTTTTTTCTGTTGATCTCTGAATTTGCTTAAGTTATGTCATTTAACTTGTGTGCTCCTGCTAGCTTGATTTTCTGTTTGGAAAAACATGGTTACTATTCTTGTCGCTGAATTACTCAATTTGCTGGTGCTTGTGTCCTATTGTCTGGATACGAATTAGTTTCATGTCACAGAGTTATTCTGAAATCTGGTTTTCGTGTTCAAGACACTAAGGATCTTGTGTCCTAAATCCTAAGATTACTACTCTCTCCGTTCCTAAATATAAGTCTTTTTTGAGATTCCAATAAGGGACTACATACTGAGCAAAATGCACTCTAAAATATGTCTATATACATCCATATGTAATTTGTATTGAAATCTCTAAAAAGACTTATATTTAGGAACGGAGGGAGTACATTATTAGTGAGCGTTGTTGGTAAACCTTTTAGTGTACTGAGAGTCTATCAGATTGTTGCAATGTCTATTTGATTCTAGCCCTCAGGATTTCGGTGATGCATTCCCAGTGAGCAAAGTTCTTTTTATCTACTAGTCCTGTAGCTAATGAATTCATAATGCTGTGGTTTAACTTCTGCTACTCCCTCCAATCCAAATTAATTGTCGCAGCTCTGGTACAACTTTGTACTCCCTCCGTCCCAAAATTCTTGTCTTAGATTTGCCTAAATACGGATGTATCAAGTCATGTTTTAGTATTAGGTACATCTGTATCTAGACAAATTCAAGACAAGAATTTTGGGACGGAGGGAGTACGAAAGTTGTACTCCCTTGGTGATCTAAATGATCTTATATTAGTTTACAGCGGGAGTACTAATTTGGATCGGAGGGGGTACCTAATTTGTTAACCCAACTGAATACTTGCATCAATGATGAAAGAAAACGTGCAGATGTGCAGTAGTGTTGCAGTGCACACCTTTCGTAATGAAAACTTTTCTTGCTGAGTGAGAAAAACAAGAAATGCTTATTTCTTCCCTGTGTTCCTCTTTTCTGGGAGTCTCCTAAATGATGTCATTCAATCTGCTTGTGCTTACACTGCCGCTAGCTTGATTGTTTGTTCGGAGCAATGCCTGGCATACTTACAGATTAATCATATCGGTGGGTGCAGCTTATAGTTTACTGAAAGTCTCAATAAGAATGTTGCAATGTGAGTATATTTGATCTTTAGTCATGAGCGGTAATGCACTGCATCGAACAAGTTCCTCTCATCTAAGCTAATGAATTCTGGTGAATCCAGTCTGAATTTCTGTCACTACACAATATAATTACACCATGGTTTATTCAGTTTCTGACCTGAGTAAATCTATTGAACAATGTCCCACAATTTCCCCATGTTTCTTGTCATTTTCTAGACATATGTGATGTTCCTTCGGAAAGTACATTCCCGTTACAGTATTACCCAATCCTCGGAGAATTATTTTTTGCTCCTACATGTTTTCCATATCACACGAACTCACAAGCACACCGAAAAAGAAGAATTTATTTCCTACAACTTTGTAGTGAATTGGTTCATATACTCCTATTTTCTTTACTCCTATTTTCCAGCAGCTTGAACTGAAATAGGGACATTCCAGTGTACATTCATCGATCGTGTCGCCATAATCACAGCAAAGCAATGTGATCTGAGAAACTTTACCACGCTGACGGCGTATTGGCTCCTAGCATGGACGGAGCGAATCAGTCACCTCCGCGAAACCTCTGCGGTTAATTTGTTGCTCTATTCGTTCAGATGTGTTCTCTGAAGGTTGTTCGTTCCAGTGTACTCCAACATGTACACACGACTCCCTCCACGGCCGGACAACGGACACGATGCCAACCATTTGGCACGGCGACGGTAAGACGACGCTGTACTGGCCGGCGGACGGTGCACGTCGATGGAACATGTGCTTCACCATCGTCTACTCATTTGTGAGCAAGGTCATTATTGCCTTGGTCAACCAACTTCGAGGTAGTGCGGAAGCTTGTTACTCACTACTCATTGTCTTTCTACAGGATGATGATTTGTTACTGAGTCTGTCTGGCATGATCTGGGCTGGTGTCGTGCACCCCTCTTCATTGTCTTTCTACAGGATGGTGATTTGTTACTGAGATTTTTGTCGCCGACATCTTCTGACTCTCATAGACGACTTCTCGGCTGCTGCATTAACAACATTTCCCTGGCTCCGAGGCTATTTTGGAGTTCCATAGGTGGCATTGAGCCTGCTTTGCTCACGGCGCACCGCTAGTGGGTGTAGGACTAAGACGGCGTTAATTTACCCAAAGACCGGCGTGTAATTTTTTATTTAAGGATGACCTTGTAAGGGTTGACTGATTTCTTTAATAAATATATTCAGATGACATCTTTAGTATATATGTCATTTGGCAAAATTAAATAAACACGGTGAAGATAAACGAGCGAGCAATCTGGTTTCAAGTTTCGCGTCCTATAGACAAATTCTTATAGGGAATACAGGACAAAGTTTTTTAGGCCTTTTTAGACATATTTTCTTAAAAAAAAGTTAGGCGATGACAACGTTTGTTGCACAGAACAGAAGTGAAGTTTGTTTTTCAGAAACTGTACAGAAGTGAATTCTTTTTTTGAGACATGTGCAGAAGTTTTCTTTTTTGAGAAAAGAGACATGTGCATAAGTGAAGTGGAGGGGCCAACATTTTTTTGTGAGGGAGGGGCCAACATCATGGAAGATACAATGTAGAACACGGCCCAGTATTTCACTGCTAATGCTTTTGCGGCCCAACATTACCCACCCATTGCGCTACAGTAACATTTCCCCAATCGGCGGGTTACGGAACCCCCGTCGCCGCCTACGCCGCCGCCGTCACGTCCGACGAACAATCGCACCCTACGCCGCCGCCTCAAGCCAAGGTATTTCTCTTCACGCGCACTGGAAAACCTTCTGCTCCCCCATCAATTCGTCCTTCTAGCCCAGATTGATGAATCCATTGTGAATCCCTTGTTCCTTTAGGCGGCGCCATGGAGGAGAAGAGCTCTGGGCACAAGAAGGCAAGGGCGACCAACCCTCCGGCGTCGGCGCATGAGGCGGTGCAGATGGCGGCGGCGGCCAGCCTCCTCACGGATGACCTCATCGTGGAGATCCTCTCCCGCCTCCCCGCCAGGTCCATCCACCGCTTCAAGTGCGTCTCGCCGTCCTGGCGTGCCCTCATCACGGACCCCGCCAACCGCAAGAAGCTGCCCCAGGCCCTCGCCGGCTTCCTCTACAGCACCTACCACTGGGCAGATCCCCGCTTCCTTAAGTTCCATTTCGCCAGCGTCTCCGTCGACGCAACCCCGCCGGTCGACCTGTCCCTCTCTTTCCTGCCACCCGACAAGTACTTGTACGTCGACCAGCTGGACGCCTGCAATGGCCTTCTCCTCTGCCTCTGCTACATGGCCCATTCTCCTCCTTCAACGGACAGGCGTACGCCGCTTGAATCTCATTTCATCGTGTGCAATCCGGCCACCAAGAGGTGGGTCGATCTGCCCCCTCACGCCAAGGTGCCAAAAGGCCATCGCGGCGGCGTAGCTCGTTTGGGTTTTGATCCAGCAGTCTCGTCCCATTTCCATGTTCTTCAGTTTGAGGAGACCGGTCAGCAGGACTGCGTTACAGGAGTGAACATCTACTCTTCGCAAACTGGAGCCTGGAAGCGTAGACAAAGCCGCTTGATTGAGAAAATCACCCTGTACGCTGGCCTTGCAAGTGTCTTCTTCCACGGCATGCTGCACTTGCTTGGTATGCTGAAACCCATGAAGCTGGACGACGATGCTGTGCTGGTGGCAGTGGACATGGAGGGGCAGGTGTGGAAGGCTATCCGTGTGCCATCAGGTGGTTTGAGTTTTGGTACAATTGGATTGTCACAGGGGCGCTTGCACTATGCTACCACACCCCTAGGTATTGTTGACAAGAACAAGAAGGAGGATACATCCCTAGCTACCAAGATAGCATCAGTCTGGTGCATGGAGGATTATGATAGTAAACAATGGGTCTTGAAGCATAGTGTCAGCAATGATGAGTTGCGGAGCAAAACTAGGGCGGAGTACAAGGTGACTGCTATTCATCCAGACCGTGACACTATTTTCCTGGATTCATGTGATGTTGATACATTGGCATCTTATGATATGCAAGATCGGGAATTCCGTCGTATCCTTAATCTTAAGAAAGACAGAGCACCACTATTTGTACCCTATGTTCCACTCTTCTCAGACTCATTAGCAGGTGCAGATGGGCAGTAGTGTTGCCTACAACTCAAGCTTGTGCTTCTTCGAGGAATTGGCTCTTGTTCTTCAGGCTGAACAGTTTGTCTGTTGATTTCTGAATCGGCTTAAATTATGTCATCCAATTTGCTGGTGCTCATGCTCCTGCTAGCTTGATTTTGTGTCCGGAACAATCCCTGGTAACCTTAGAGATTAAGCATATTCCAATTTTCAACGGACATGGTTACTTTTTCTACTCGAAGTAGTTTCATGTGGTCAATATTTAAGGAAAATGAAATCTGGTTTTCTTGGCCATAATATTTATTAAGGATTATGTGCCTTAAGTCATGATATGGTGGTGAGTGTAGTCTGAACTTTTTAGTGTATTGAAAGTCTCAATCAGGCTGCCATAATGCCTATTTGATGTTAGTTCTCAAGATTTCGGCGACTCATTGCCATTAATTGAGCAAGTATACATTTTATCTGCTTTTGCTGTAGCTAATGAATGCAGGCTGCTACAGTTCAAGTTCTGCAACCTAAGCTGTAAACCAGCTTTCCTAAAAGTTTTCTTGAAGCTGGGGTGAGAAGAACGAGAAAATGGCTAAGCAGAATTATTTGTGTCTTGATTTCTGAATCAACATAAATAGTGCCATTCAATCTGCTAGTGCTTACACTCCCTCTAGTTTGATTCTTTTTTTCCGGAGCAATGCCTACAGATTAAGCATATTGTAATTGTGAAGATACCACGATTAGTATTGTTGTTTGTCTAGCTATTGCCCTGGCTCGATTTTTTCCATGTGGCTAAATTATGCTGCTGCAATCCGGCTTTCTTGGCCATAACATCTAAGGAATGCGATTGTTGTAAACGCTGGTATTAGTGAGTGCAGTGTAGTACTGTAAACGTGTTTGGTGTACTACTTAAAGTCTCGATCAGACTGTTGCAACGCCTATTTGACCTTGGTCCTCAGCGGTAACGCACTGAGGTGAACTAGTTCCTTTTATCTATGTTTGTTGTAGCTGACGAATTCTGATGAATCTATGTGAGCTTTGGTTCTACAAATCTGACATTAATACTTACTAGCTCACTAATCATCATCACTGTACATTAGTGTTACTACTATGTTTCAGCATAACCGCAGCAAAGCACCGAACCGAGAAGCTTTACCTCGCTGATGCCTCGGCTTGTCTGTTGGTTCCATTTGGTTCCATTTGAGTCGCCCAGCCCGGGACTAGTTCCAGTTTCGGCCCGTTTGGATTAGCATTTCTACTACTTGTTTGTTGCCGGTTTAAGATACCGGCCTCATCCTGTTGTTTTTATTCCAGACAGAAATCATGTGTTGGCCAGTAATTTACACCTGTAAAATAAATTCAAATGTATAAACTTACACTCATTCCTAGGCCAGAGACCTTCTATTTCACGACCTGCGTGGGGGGTCTACACATCACTTGTTGTGATTCGCACGATCGGTCGTGTGCTAGTATTCTCTTTAAAAATCAAGTGGATGTACTGGTATGTGTGCGCGCTTTTCTCCGTTGTATTTTTTTTTTTTGCATTCCGTTTTATTAGCGTTCAACATCTCTTTGAAAAATATTTAGTCGCCACCTTCAAAAACTATGTTTTTTTTTTGAAGTAAGAAGGTGGCGCGCAGCCGACCTTATATTTCAAAAAGGGCATGAGCCCAAAGGGTTTGATTACAAATCTTGTGAGATGCACCCAGGTGCAAGGCCACAAGTAGCCTAGGAGAGAGAGAGAGAGAGAGAGAGAGAGAGAGAGAGAGAGAGGATAGCCTAGCCACTTAACAAGCTAACCCATGTTTGCAAAACATCTTTGTCATGCTGTTTTGTGGCCCTGTGTTTCCATAAACGAAGCAGATCAGCTGTGTGTAGTCTGATATATGGCTCCGACCAGTTGTTGGCATTAAAAACCCGATCGTTTCTAGCCTGCCATAGGGTGACAGCGCATGCCGCAAACGCAACGTTCCATTTGGCCTTGATCTGAAGATGATTCGTTGCCTGAGAAACAAAGTGCTGAATGTTGGGTGAGTCTCGTGGCAGCGGCTCCAGTGCAAGTCTGCTCCAGAGGGCGTGAGCGAGCCAACAACGGAGAACCAAATGATCAGCAGTCTCTACAGCCGGGCAAGTGTCGCAGCCAGCAGTTGGAGCGATAACTGACCATCCTTTTCGAACCATGTTGGCCTTGGTGTTCAACCGCCTCCAGCAAGCCAACCACAAGAAAACTCTGTGCTTGAGAGGAATAATAGTGTCCCAAATCCATGAAGCAGGAGCCCAATGAATACCACGGAAAGTAAGCAAGTTATAGAAGTAGCTCGTACTTAGGCTGTGTCCTCCAAGCGCGGGCACCCGTGTATCCAAGCTTGCAACATCTGGTGTGAGTTGAAGAACAAGCTGATGGAGTAGCTGTAACTCCTGGGCAGCCGTCTGTGAGAGGTTGGGGTGCAAGAGCACGTTCCAGCTTCCATTTATAAACTGTGATTTGACAGAGCAATCTTGATTACGAGCAAAGGAGAATAAAACCGGGAAAGCCTGCCTCAGACTGCCATCACCCAGCCAATGATCATGCCAGAAAGAAACATGCTGGCCACTGCCAACAGAGCATCGCGAGGAAGAAATAACCATAGAGATGCAGCTCTTGAAACCCTTCCACATAGCAGTATCCTTCTGATGCCCCTTAAGCGGCAGGGAAACCTTGCAATATTGGGAGGCAAACCAACTAAAACAAGGGATGTCCAAGGATTGTAGAAATTTGGCCACAAACTTACACAGCAAGGCTTGATTGTGGGCCTCCAGATTCCTCACTCCCAGACCACCATTGACACGAGGCAGAGTAACCACATCCCAAGCCATGAGGCAGTGACCTCCTTTGGCTTTGTTTTTGCCCTGCCAGAAGAAAGCCCTAAGGAGGGCATCTAACTTGCTGAGAGACTCCTTAGGCCACGGAAAACAGGTCATGTAGTAGCTTGGTACCGGCCAGGACAGAATTTATGAGAGTGAGCCGACCCCCCAGGAAAGGAAGGTGGCCGACCAACCGGAGAGACGACGATCCACCTTCTGGATAACCGAGAGGAGCATGCCATGCTTGATCTTATGCAAAGAAAGAGGCAGCCCCAAATATGTACAAGGAAAGGAAGAGACCGGGCATCCAAAGAGTTGTGCAATTTCCATGGCCACATCTTGAGGCACACAGACAGGCACCAAAGTGCTTTTTTGGTAATTGATAGCCAGCCCCGAGAATTCTGAGAACGCAGTGAGGATGTTCCTTATAACTCTAGCCTGCTCCACCTCTCCTTGAAAAAGAATCATAGTGTCGTCCGCATACTGCAGAACTGGGAAGAAATCATCTGAGCTAAGGGGATGTACCAAACTGCCATTCTGAAAATGCCAGCAGCATAAACGTTGGAGCACATCAGCAACGAGGATGAAGAGATACGGCGACAAGGAGTCCCCCTGCCGAAACCCTCTCTTTGCCAGGATGGGGTTGCCCGCTTCACCGTTGATGAGCACCCTAGATTGTCCGATGGAGAGGAGCGTATGGATCCACTGCGTCCACCGCGAGGGGAAGCCCCTCACCTGTAAAACTTGTGCAAGGTAGTCCGAACTAACAGAATCAAAAGCTTTCCGAAAATCTAGCTTCAAGGCGATCACCGACAACCTCCTTTTATGCGCTATTTGGATCATCTCGACAGCCAAAGCGAAGTTTTTGACAATCAAGCGGCCTTTCAGGAACCCCGACTGCAAGGAGTGCACCAGCTCAGGAATTGTTCTTTGCAGTCGGCATGTGAGAACCTTGGACACCAGCTTGGGGGCACTGTGCACTAGGGAGATGGGCCTGAAGTCCCTCATATCCATAGGTGCATCAACCTTAGGCAGCAAGGTTATATACACAACATTCATGCCCTCCAAGGCAGCTTGGTTTGCATGGAAATCCGCAAAGAAATTTAGAAGCTCATCCTTGATAAAAAGCTTGAACGCTTTATAGAACTCGTTTGTAAACCCATCCGACCATGGACTTCTATTGTTAGGCGACATGTCGATAGCCCGAACCAGCTCAGCCCAGGAAAAAGCATGGGCCAACTCAGACAAATCAACGGGATCGTATAACTCAGAAAGTGGCACTGTTGGCAGCAAAGGAGCAGGTTGGCCCAGAATATTTGCAAAATAAGCAGTTGCCAAACTGAGCTTGTGGCTGCTTTGGTAGAAATGCAGACCATCATCAACAAGAACCCGGATTTGGTTACGTCGTGCTTGATAGTTGGCAGCCACATGGAAGAACTGAAGGAAATATGCCCTAGAGGCAATAATGAAGTTATTATTTATTTCCTTATTTCATGATAAATGTTTATTATTCATGCTAGAATTGTATTAACCGGAAACATAATACATGTGTGAATACATAGACAAACATAGTGTCACTAGTATGCCTCTACTTGACTAGCTTGTTAATCAAAGATGGTTATGTTTCCTAACCATGAACAAGGAGTTGTTATTTGATTAACAAGGTCACATCATTAGTTGAATGATCGATTGACATGACCCATTCCATTAGCCTAGCACCCGATCGTTTAGTATGTTGCTATTGCTTTTATCCATGACTTATACATGTTCCTATAACTATGAGATTATGCAACTCCGTTTACGGAGGAACACTTTGGGTACTACCAAACGTCACAACGTGCTGGGTGATTATAAAGGAGTACTACAGTGTCTCCAAAGGCGAGATGTTGGGTTGGCGTATTTGAGATTAGGATTTGTCACTCCGATTGTCGGAGAGGTATCTCTGGGCCCTCTCGGTAATACACATCACTTAAGCCTTGCAAGCATTACAACTAATGAGTTAGCTGTGAGATGATGTATTACGGAACGAGTAAAGAGACTTGCGGTAACGAGATTGAACTAGGTATTGGATACCGACGATCGAATCTCGGGCAAGTAACATACCGATGACAAAGGAACAACGTATGTTGTTATGCGGTCTGACCGATAAAGATCTTGAAGAATATGTAGGAGCCAATATGGGCATCCAGGTCCCGCTATTGGTTATTGACCGAGACGTGTCTCGGTCATGTCTACATTGTTCTCGAACCGTAGGGTCCGCACGCTTAAGGTTTCGATGGCGGTTATATTATGAGTTTATGTATTTTGATGTACCGAAGAAGTTGAGTCCGGATGTGATCACGGACATGACGAGGAGTCTCGAAATGGTCGAGACATAAAGATTGATATATTGGAAGCCTATATTTGGAGTTGGAATGGTTCCGGTGAAATCGGGATTTTCTGAACACCGGGGTTACTGGAACACGGGGCTTACTGGAACCCTCCGGGGTTATTGGGCCTTAGTGGGCCATAAGGGAGAAGAGGAAGGGCGGCCGGGGCAGGCGCCCCCCCCCTAGTCCGAATAGGACAAGGAGAGGGCGGCGCCCCCTCCCTCTTCCCTTCCCAATCCTCTCCAACTAGGAAATGGGGAGTCCTACTCCCGGTGGGAGTAGGACTCCTCCGGCGCGCCTCCTCCAAGCCGGCCGCACCTCCCCCCCTTGCTCCTTTATATACGGGGGCAGGGGGGCACCCTAAGACACAAGTTGATCTACGGATCGTTCCTTAGCCGTGTGCGGTGCCCCCCTCCACCATATTCCACCTCGATCATATCGTCGCGAAGCTTAGGCGAAGCCCTGCGCCGGTAGAACATCAAGATCGTCACCACGCCATCGTCTTGTGAAACTCTCCCTCCCGAGCTCTCTTGGATTGGAGCCGAGGAGCGTCATCGAGCTGTCGTGTGTCAAGAACTCGGGGCGCCGGAGTATGGCGCCGGATCGGTCGGATCGCGAGGAGATCGTCGACTACTTCCTCTACGTTGTGATCGCTTCGCTTGGTCTCACGAGTGCGTGAACAACACTCTCCCTCCGTTGCTATGCATCACCATGATCTTGCGTGTGCGTAGGAAATTTTTGAAATTACTCGTTCCCCAACAAAGTGGCATCCGAGCCTAGGTTTTTATGGTTTGATGTTTTGCACGAGTAGAACACAAGTGAGTTGTGGGCGATACAAGTCATACTACCTACCAGCATGTCATACTTTGGTTCAGCGGTATTGTGAGATGAAGCGGCCGGACCGACATTACGCGTGACGCTTCTGCGAGACTGGTTTCACCGCTACAAGCACTCGTTGCTTAAAGGTGACTGGCGGGTGTCTGTCTCTCTCACTTTAGTTGAACCGAGTGTGTATACGCCGGTCCTTGAGAAGGTTAAAACGGAGTCTATTTGACGAAGTATCGTTGTGGTTTTGATGCGTAGGTGAGATTGGTTCTTGCTTAAGCCCGTAGCAGCCACGTAAAATTTGCAACAACAAAGTAGAGGACGTCTAACTTGTTTTTGCAGGGCATGTTGTGATGTGATGTGGTCAAGACGTGATGCTATATTTTATTGTATGAGATGATCATGTTTTGTAACCGAAGTTATCGGCAACTGGCTGGAGCCATATGGTTGTCGCTTTATTGTATGAAATGCAAACGCCCTGTAATTGCTTTACTTTATCACTAAGCGGTAGCGATAGTCGTAGAAGCAATAGGTGGCGTGAGCGACAACGATGCTACGATGGAGATCAAGGTGTCGCGCCGGTGGCGATGGTGATCACGACGGTGCTTGGAGATGGAGATCACAAGCACAAGATGATGATGGCCATATCATATCACTTATATTGATTGCATGTGATGTTTATCCTTTATGCATCTTATCTTGCTTTGATTGACGGTAGCATTTTAAGATGATCTCTCACTAAAATTATCAAGTAGTGTTCTCCTGAGTATGCACCGTTGCCAAAGTTCGTCGTGCCCGGACACCACGTGATGATCGGGTGTGATAAGCTCTCGTCCATCTACAACGGGTGCAAGCCAGTTTTGCACACACGAATACTCAGGTTATACTTGACGAGCCTAGCATATGCGAGATATGGCCTCGGAACACGGAGACCGAAAGGTCGGCGTGAATCATATAGTAGATATGATCAACACAAGATGTTCACCATTGAAAACTACTCCATCTCACGTGATGATCGGTTATGGTTTAGTTGATTTGGATCGCGTGATCACTTAGATGACTAGAGATGTCTGTCTAAGTGGGAGTTCTTAAGTAATATGATTAATTGAACTTAAATTTATCATGAACTTAGTCCTGGTAGTATTTTGCAAATTATGTTGTAAGATCAATAGCTTGCGTTGTTGCTTTCATATGTTTATTTTGATATGTTCCTAGAAAATTGTGTTGAAAAATGTTAGTAGCAATGATGCGGATTTGATCCGTGATCCGAGGTTTATCCTCATTGCTGCACGTAAGAATTATGTCCTTAATGCACGCTAGGTGAGCGGACCTATTGCAGGAGCGGATCGAGGCGTTATGAGCGTTTGGCTAGTTCAAGATGATGACTACTTGATAGTTTTGTGCACCATGCTTTATGGCTTAGAATCGGGACTTCAAAGATGTTTTGAACATCATGGACCATATGAGATGTTCCAGAATTGAAGTTAATATTTCAAGCAAATACCGAGTTGAGAGATATGAAGTCTCCAACAAGTTCTATAGCTAAAAGATGGAGGAGAATCGCTCAACTAGTGAGCATGTGCTCAGATTGTGCAGGTACTTCAATCGCTTGAATCAAGTGGGGTTAATCTTCCGAGATAAGATAGTGATTGACAGAATTCTCTAGTCACCATAACCAAGTTAGTAGAACTTCGTGATGAACTATAGTATGCAAGGGATGACGAAAATGATTCCCGAGCTCTTCGTGATGTTGAAATCGACGAAGGTAGAAATCAAGAAAGAGCATCAAGTGTTGATGGTTGACAAGATCACTAGTTTCAAGAAAAGGGCAAAGGAAAGAAAAGGAACTTCAAGTAGATTGACAAGCAAGTTGTCACTCCCACGAAGAAGCCCAAAGCTGAACCAAAGCACAAACCGAGTGCTTACACTGCAAAGGAAATGGTCACTGGAAGCGGAACTGCCCTAAATATTTGGTGGATAAGAAGGATGGCAAAGTGAAAAAGGGTATATTTGATATACAGGTGTTTGATGTGTGCTTTACTAGTGTTTATAGCAACCCCTCGGTATTTGGTACTGGTTCAGTTGCTAAGAGTAGTAACTCGAAACGGGAGTTGCAGAATAAACAGAAACTAGTTAAGGGTGAAGTGATGATGTGTGTTGAAAATAGTTTCAAGATTGATATGATCATCATCGCACACTCCCTATACTTTCGGGATTAGTGTTGAACCTAAATAAATGTTATTTGGTGTTTGCGTTGAGCATGAATATGATTTGATCGTGTTTATTGCAAAACGGTTATTCATTTAAGTAAGAGAATAAACTGTTGTTCTGTTTACATGAATAAAACCTTATATGGTTACACGCCCAATGAAAATGGTTCATTGGATCTCGATCATAGTGATACACATATTCATAATATTGAAACCAAAAGATGCAAAGTTAATAATGATAGTGCAACTTATTTGTGGCACTACCGTTTAGGTCATATTGGTGTAAAGCGCATGAAGAAACTCCATGCTGATGGGATTTTGCTTGCGAACCATGCCTTTTGGGCAAGATGACTAAAACTCCGTTCTCCGGAACAATGGAACAAGCTACTGACTTATTGGAAATAATACATACCGATGTATGCGATCCAATGAGTGTTGATGCTCGTGGCAAGTATCGTTATTTTCTGACCTTCACAAGATGATTTGAGCAGATATGGGTATATCTACTTGATGAAACATAAGTCCGAAATAGTTGAAAGGTTCAAAGAATTTCAGTGAAGTGGAAAAATCATCGTAACAAGAAAATAAAGTTTCTGCGATCTGATCGCGAGAGACGAATATTTGAGTTCTGAGTTTGGTCTTCAATTAAAACAATGTGGAATAGTTTCACAGCTCACGCCACCGAACACCACAATGTTATGGTGTGTCCAAACATCGTAACCACACTTTATTGGATAAAGTGCAATCTATGATGTTTCTTCTTGATTTACCAATATCGTTTTGGGATCATACATTAGAGACAGCTGCATTCACGTTAAAATTGGGCACCATCTAAAACCGTTGAGGCGACACTATATGAGCTGTGGTTTAGCAAGAAACCCAAGTTGTCGTTTCTTAAAGTTTGGAGTTGCGATGCTTATGTGAAAAAGTTTCATCTGATAAGCTCGAACCCAAATAGGAGAAGTGCGTCTTCATAGAATACCCAAAGGAAATTGTTGGGTACACCTTCTATCACAGATCCGAAGGCAAGATATTCGTTGCTTAAGATGGATCCTTTCTAGAAGGAGTTTCTCTTGAAAGAAGTGAGTGGGAGGAAAGTAGAACTTGATGAGGTAATGATACTAGCTCCCTTATTGGAAAGTAGTTCATCACGAAATTGGTTCTGTGACACCTACACCAATTAGTGAGGAAGTTAATGATGATGATCATAAAACTTCATATCAAGTTACTACCGAACCTCGTAGGTAAAAGCAGTGAGATCCGCACTGAGTGATGCGGTAATCCTGTTCTAGAGGTCGTGTTACTTGACCATGACAAACCTACGAACTATGAGGAAGCGATGATGAGCCCAGATTCCGCAAAATGGTTTGAGGCCATGAAATCGAGATGAGATCCATGTATGAGAACAAAGTGTGGACTTTGGTGGCGTTGCCGATGATCGGCAAGCCATAGAAAATAAATGGATCTTCAAGAGGAAGGCGGACGCTGATAGTAGTGTTACTATCTACAAAGCTCGACTTGTCGCAAAAGGTTTTGACAAGTTCAAGGTGTTGACTACAATGAGATTTTCTCAAGCTGTAGCGATGCTTAAGTCTGTCCGAATCATGTTAGCAATTGCCACAATTTATGAAGTTTGGCAAATGGATGTAAAACTGCATTCCTAAATGGGTTTCGGGAGGAAGAGTTGTATATGATGCAACCGAAGGTTTTATCGATCCAAAGGAGCTAACAAAGTGTGCAAGCTCCAGCGATCCATCTATGGACTGGTGCAAGCATCTCGGAGTTGGAATATACGCTTTGATGAGTTGATCAAAGCATATAGTTTTATCTGCACTTACGGTGAAGCTGTATTTACTAAAAAGTGAGTGGGAGCACTACAACATTTCTGATAAGTATATGTGAATGACATATTGTAGATCGGAAATAATGTAGAATTATTCTGCAAAGCATAAAGAAGTGTTTGAAAGGAGTTTTTCAAAGAAAGACCTCGGTAAAGCTACTTACATATTGAGCATCAAGATCTATAGAGATAGATCAAGACGCTTGATAAGTTTTTCAATGAGTACATACCTTGACAAGATTTTGAAGTAGTTCAAAATGGAACAGTCAAAGAAAGAGTTCTTGCTGTGTTACAAGGTGTGAAATTGAGTAAGACTCAAAACCCGACCACGGCAGAAGATGGAAAGAGAATGAAAGTCATTCCCTATGCCTTGGCCATAGGTTCTATAAAGTATGCCATCTTGTGTACCAGATCTATTGTATTACCCTACACTGAGTTTGGCAAGGAAGTACAATAGTGATCTAGGAGTAGATCCTTTGGACAGCGGTCAAAATTATCCTTAGTGGAATAAGGATATGTTTCTCGATTATGGAGGTGACAAAAGGGTTAAATCGTAAGGGTTACGTCGATGCAAGTTTTGACACCGATCTGGATGACTCTAAGTCTCTATCTAGATACATATTGAAAGTGGGAGCAATTAGCTAGAGTAGCTCCGTGCGAGCATTATAGACATAGAAAATTGCAAAATACATAACGATCTGAATGTGAAAGACCCGTTGACTAAGATTCTTTCACAAGCAAAACATGATCACACCTTAGTACTCTTTGGGTGTTAATCACATAGCGATGTGAACTAGATTACTGAATCTAGTAAACCCTTTGGGTGTTGGTCACATGGCGATGTGAACTATGGGTGTTAATCACATGATGATGTGAACTATCGATGTTAATCACATGGTGATGTGATCTAGATTATTGACTCTAGTGCAAGTGGGAGACTGAAGGAAATATGCCCTAGAGGCAATAATAAAGTTATTATTTATTTCCTTATTTCATGATAAATGTTTATTATTCATGCTAGAATTGTATTAACCGGAAACATAATACATGTGTGAATACATAGACAAACATAGTGTCACTAGTATGCCTCTACTTGACTAGCTTGTTAATCAAAGATGGTTATGTTTCCTAACCATGAACAAGGAGTTGTTATTTGATTAACAAGGTCACATCATTAGTTGAATGATCGATTGACATGACCCATTCCATTAGCCTAGCACCCGATCGTTTAGTATGTTGCTATTGCTTTTATCCATGACTTATACATGTTCCTATAACTATGAGATTATGCAGCTCCCGTTTACCGGAGGAACACTTTGGGTACTACCAAACGTCACAACGTAACTGGGTGATTATAAAGGAGTACTACAGGTGTCTCCAAAGGCTGATGTTGGGTTGGCGTATTTCGAGATTAGGATTTGTCACTCCGATTGTCGGAGAGGTATCTCTGGGCCCTCTCGGTAATACACATCACTTAAGCCTTGCAAGCATTACAACTAATGAGTTAGCTGTGAGATGATGTATTACGGAACGAGTAAAGAGACTTGCCGATAACGAGATTGAACTAGGTATTGGATACCGACGATCGAATCTCGGGCAAGTAACATACCGATGACAAAGGAACAACATATGTTGTTATGCGGTCGACCGATAAAGGTCTTGAAGAATATGTAGGAGCCAATATGGGCATCCGGTCCGCTATTGGTTATTGACCGGAGACGTGTCTCGGTCATGTCTACATTGTTCTCGAACCGTAGGGTCCGCTTCGCTTAAGGATTCGATGACGGTTATATTATGAGTTTATGTATTTTGATGTACCAAGAAGTTCGAGTCCGGATGTGATCACGGACATGACGAGGAGTCTCGAAATGGTCGAGACATAAAGATTGATATATTGGAAGCCTATATTTGGAGTTGGAATGGTTCCGGTGAAATCGGGATTTTACCGGAACACCGGGTTACGGAACCCTCCGGGGTTATTGGGCCTTAGTGGGCCATAAGGGAGAAGAGGAAGGGCCAGCCGGGGCAGGCGCGCGCCCTCCCCCTAGTCCGAATAGGACAAGGAGAGCGGCCCCCCCTTCCCTCTTCCCTTCCCAATCCTACTCCAAGTAGGAAGGGGGAGTCCTACTCGGTGGGAGTAGGACTCCTCCCGGCCCTCCTCCAAGCCGGCCGCACCTCCCCTTGCTCCTTTATATCTGGGGCAGGGGCACCCTAAGACACAAGTTGATCTACGGATCGTTCCTTAGCCGTGTCGGTGCCCCCTCCACCATATTCCACCTCGATCATATCGTCATGAAGCTTAGGCGAAGCCTGCGCGATAGAACATCAAGATTGTCACCACGCCGTCGTCTTGTGAAACTCTCCCTCCTGAAGCTCTCTGGATTGGAGCCGAGGAGCGTCATCGAGCTGTCGTGTGTCAAGAACTTCGGGCGCCGAATGTAACGGCGCCGGGATCGGTCGGATCGCGAGGAGATCGTCGACTACTTCCTCTACGTTGTGATCGCTTCGCTTGGTCTCGAGAGTGCGTAGACAACACTCTCCCCTCTTGTTGCTATGCATCACCATGATCTTGCGTGTGCGTAGGAATTTTTTTGAAATTACTACGTTCCCCAACAAGAACTTGCAATTCTCATCACCTGAAATGCACCATCTCAACTTAGCCCTCCGCCTCCACATGGCAGCCTGCCACAAGATAAGTTGCTCGGCCTTGGCAGTGGCAAAATCCCTGAGAACCATCTCCAGCAAAGACAGAGGCCTTCTCTCCTCAACTGCATTGATGAAGCTGACTACATGCTTGTTATTATCAATGAGTATCTTAAGGCTAGGCCGACACCTACACCATTGCCGTAGAGCAGCTCGAATCCTTCTCATTTTGAAGTTAATGAGTGATGCAGAAGAAAGAGAGGCACGACAGCCCCTGGACCAACAGTCATGTATGATTTTTCTGGGCTCCTCCATATGAAGCCAGTGATTCTCCATTCTGAACAAACTGCTCCTAACCGCATCAACCTGGAACCGGACAAGGATGGGGGTGTGATCCAAGGTGGTGGCAGGCACAACAGAGGCTGAGGTTTGCAGGAAGCAAAGACCCCATGCAGCATTTACCAGCACACGGTCCAACTTCACCAGCATGGGGGAGGATCGCTGATTGGACCAGGTGAACATTCTGTTGTCAACATGGATATCATCCAGACCATGCTCTCTCATCCAAGCATTGAACACTTCCATGAGGTTCCAGTTGATGCGCCCACATGATTTTTCATGCGCAAAGCGGTACATGTTAAAATCCCCCAAGACTATCCACGGAGTGTCCGCCTCCACAGCCACACTGTTAACCGCCTCAAAGAAATGAACCCTTTCCGTGCTCACACAAGGTGCATAAACGGCTGTAAGCAGAAAGAAACTGGCCGAGGTTGAAGAGGACATCCGAATTGTGACATGGTACTGATGTGTTGCAATGACTTCCCTGTGAAAACAATTGGTATCCCAGGCGACCAAGATACCCCCAGCAGTACCATCAGAAGGTATGAAAGCATGCCCATTAAAGTTTGCAGGCAAAAAGGAGCGCAGCTTGAAGAAGGGGATGGCTGACAACTTTGTTTCTGCAGACAAACAATACTGGGGCAGCAGGAGGTTATAGAATCACGAACCAAAGAACACTTATCATCATCACCGAGACCGCAAACATTCTAGTTCAGGATCTTCATGGGGAAAAGAAGAGTGCACAACCCATATAGGAAAAACAGAGACACACATGCATGACTAACATGATGCAAAGCAGGACTGGCACAAAGTGATTGATAAACTTAGCGACAAGCGCGATACAGACTCGAACAAACTCTGAAACAAAGACCCTGATAGTACCTAAGACCAAGCAATGTACTGTTGGGGAACGTAGTAATTTCAAAAAATTTCCTACGCACACGCAAGATCATGGTGATGCATAGCAACGAGAGGGGAGAGTGTTGTCTCACGCACCCTCGTGAGACCGCGGAAGCGATCTGGCGTAGAGGAAGTAGTCGTCGATCTCCTCGCGATCCGACCGATCCGGCGCCGTTACTCGGCGCCCAGAGTTCTTGACACACGTACAGCTCGATGGCGCTCCTCGGGCTCCAATCCAAAGAGCTTGGGAGGGAGAGTTTCGTCGGCCGACGGCGTGGTGGCGATCTTGATGTTCTATCAGCGAGGGCTTCGCCTAAGCTTCATGACGATATGATCGAGGTGGAATATGGTGGAGGGGGCACCGCTGCGGCTAAGGAACGATCCGTAGATCAACTTGTGTCTTAGGGTGCCCCTGCCCCGTATATAAAGGAGCAAGGGGGAGGTGCGGCCGGCTTGGAGGCGCGCGGAGGAGTCCTACTCCCATCGGGAGTAGGACTCCCCCTTCCTAGTTGGAGTAGGATTGGGGAAGGGAAGAGGGAAGGGGGTGCCGCCCCTCTCCTTGTCCTATTCGGACTAGGGGGGCGGCGCGCCTGCCCCGGCCGGCCTTCCTCTTCTCCTTATGGCCCACTAAGGCCCAATAACCCCGGGAGGTTCCCGTAACCCCGGTGTTCCAGTAAAATCGATTTCACGGAACCATTCCGAACTCAAATATAGGCTTCCAATATATCAATCTTTATGTCTCGACCATTTGAGACTCCTCGTCATGTCCGTGATCACATCCGGGACTCGAACTTCTTTGGTACATCAAAATACATAAACTCATAATATAACCGCCATCGAAACCTTAAGCGTGCGGACCCTACGGTTCGAGAACAATGTAGACATGACCGAGACACGTCTCGGTCAATAACCAATAGCGGGACCTGGATGCCCATATTGGCTCCTACATATTCTTGAAGATCTTTATCGGTCGAACCGCATAACAACATCGTTGTTCCTTTGTCATCGGTATGTTACTTGCCCGAGATTCGATCGTCGGTATCCAATACCTAGTTCAATCTCGTTACCGCAAGTCTCTTTACTCGTTCCGTAATACATCATCTCACAGCTAACTCATTAGTTGTAATGCTTGCAAGGCTTAAGTGATGTGTATTACCGAGAGGGCCCAGAGATACCTCTCCGACAATCGGAGTGACAAATCCTAATCTCGAAATCGCCAACCCAACATCGCCTTTGGAGACACTGTAGTACTCCTTTATAATCACCCGATTCGTTGTGACGTTTGGTAGTACCAAAGTGTTCCTTCGATAAACGGAGTTGCATAATCTCATAGTTATAGGAACATGTATAAGTCATGGATAAAAGCAATAGCAACATACTAAGCGATCGGGTGCTAGGCTAATGGAATGGGTCATGTCAATCGATCATTCAACTAATGATGTGACCTTGTTAATCAAATAACAACTCCTTGTTCATGGTTAGGAAACATAACCATCTTTGATTAACAAGCTAGTCAAGTAGAGGCATACTAGTGACACTATGTTTGTCTATGTATTCACACATGTATTATGTTTCCGGTTAATACAATTCTAGCATGAATAATAAACATTTATCATGAAATAAGGAAATAAATAATAACTTTATTATTGCCTCTAGGGCATATTTCCTTCAGTCTTCCACTTGCACTAGAGTCAATAATCTAGATCACATCACCATGTGATTAACATCGATAGTTCACATCATCATGTGATTAACACCCATAGTTCACATCGCCATGTGACCAACACCCAAAGGGTTTACTAGATTAAGTAATCTAGTTCACATCGCTATGTGATTAACACCCAAAGAGTAATAAGGTGTGATCATGTTTTGCTTGTGAGAGAATCTTAGTCAACGGGTCTTTCACATTCAGATCCGTTATGTATTTTGCAATTTTCTATGTCTATAATGCTCTGCACGGAGCTACTCTAGCTAATTGCTCCCACTTTCAATATGTATCTAGATAGAGACTTAGAGTCATCGGATCGGTGTCAAAACTTGCATCGGCGTAACCCTTTACTGACGAACCCTTTTGTCACCTCCATAATCGAGAAACATATCCTTATTCCACTAAGGATAATTTTGACGCTGTCGATGATCTACTCCTAGATCACTATTGTACTTCCTTGCCAAACTCGATGTAGGGTATATAATAGATCTGGTACACAGCATGGCATACTTTATAGAACCTATGGCCAAGGCATAGGAATGACTTTCATTCTCTTTCCATCTTCTGCCGTGGTCGGGTTTTGAGTCTTACTCAATTTCACACCTTGTAACACGTGCAAGAACTCTTTCTTTGACTGTTCCATTTTGAACTACTTCAAAATCTTGTCAAGGTATGTACTCATTGAAAAACTTATCAAGCGTCTTGATCTATCTCTATAGATCTTGATGCTCAATATGTAAGTAGCTTTACCAAGGTCTTTCTTTGAAAAACTCCTTTCAAACACTTCTTTATGCTTTGCGAATAATTCTACATTATTTCCGATCTACAATATGTCATTCACATATACTTATCGAAATGCTGTAGTGCTCCCACTCACTTTTTAGTAAATACAGGCTTCACCGTAAGTCTCAGATAAAACTATATGCTTTGATCAACTCATCAAAGCGTATATTCCAACTCCGAGATGCTTGCACCAGTCCATAGATGGATCGCTGGAGCTTGCACACTTTGTTAGCTCCCTTTGGATCGATAAAACCTTCTGGTTGCATCATATACAACTCTTCCTCCTGAAACCCATTTAGGAATGCAGTTTTTACATCCATTTGCCAAACTTCATAAATTGTGGCAATTGCTAACATGATTCGGACAGACTTAAGCATCGCTACAGTTGAGAAAATCTCATTGTAGTCAACACCTTGAACTTGTCAAAAACCTTTTTGCGACAAGTCGAGCTTTGTAGATAGTAACACTACTATCAGCGTCCGTCTTCCTCTTGAAGATCCATTTATTTTCTATGGCTTGCCGATCATCGGGCAACGCCACCAAAGTCCACACTTTGTTCTCATACATGGATCTCATCTCAGATTTCATGGCCTCAAACCATTTTGCGGAATCTGGGCTCATCATCGCTTCCTCATAGTTCGTAGGTTTGTCATGGTCAAGTAACACGACCTCTAGAACAGGATTACCGTACCACTCTGGTGCGGATCTCACTCTGTTTTACCTACGAGGTTCGGTAGTAACTTGATATGAAGTTTTATGATCATCATCATTAACTTCCTCACTAATTGGTGTAGGTGTCACAGGAACCAATTTCTGTGATGAACTACTTTCCAATAAGGGAGCTAGTACTGTTACCTCATCAAGTTCTACTTTCCTCCCACTCACTTCTTTCAAGAGAAACTCCTTCTCTAGAAAGGATCCATCTTAAGCAACGAATATCTTGCCTTCGGATCTGTGATAGAAGGTGTACCCAACAATTTCCTTTGGGTATTCTATGAAGACGCACTTCTCCGATTTGGGTTCGAGCTTATCAGGATGAAACTTTTTCACATAAGCATCGCAACTCCAAACTTTAAGAAACGACAACTTGGGTTTCTTGCTAAACCACAGTTCATATAGTGTCGTCTCAACGGTTTTAGATGGTGCCCAATTTTAACGTGAATGCAGCTGTCTCTAATGTATGATCCCAAAACGATATTGGTAAATCAGTAAGAAACATCATAGATTGCACTTTATCCAATAAAGTGTGGTTACGATGTTTGGACACACCATAACATTGTGGTGTTCCAGGTGGCGTGAGCTGTGATACTATTCCACATTGTTTTAATTGAAGACCAAACTCGTAACTCAAATATTCGTCTCCGCGATCAGATCGCAGAAACTTTATTTTCTTGTTACGATGAATTTTCCACTTCACTCTGAAATTCTTTGAACCTTTCAACTATTTCAGACTTATGTTTCATCAAGTAGATATACCCATATCTGCTCAAATCATCTTGTGAAGGTCAGAAAATAACGATACTTGCCACGAGCATCAACACTCATTGGATCGCATACATCGGTATGTATTATTTCCAATAAGTCAATAGCTTGTTCCATTGTTCCGAGAACGGAGTTTTAGTCATCTTGCCCAAAAGGCACGGTTATAAGCAAAATCCCATCAGCATGGAGTTTCTTCATGCGCTTTACACCAATATGACCTAAACGGCAAAGTGCCACAAATAAGTTGCACTATCATTATTAACTTTGCATCTTTTGGTTTCAATATTATGAATATGTGTATCACTACGATCGAGATCCAATGAACCATTTTCATTGGGCGTGTAACCATATAAGGTTTTATTCATGTAAATGAACAACAGTTTATTCTCTTACTTAAATGAATAACCGTTTTGCAATAAACACGATCAAATCATATTCATGCTCAACGCAAACACCAAATAACATTTATTTAGGTTCAACACTAATCCGAAAGTATAGGGAGTGTGCGATGATGATCATATCAATCTTGAAACTATTTTCAACACACATCATCACTTCACCCTTAACTAGTTTATGTTTATTCGCAACTCCGCTTTGAAGTTACTACTCTTAGCAACCGAACCAGTACCAAATACCGAGGGTTGCTATAAACACTAGTAAAGCACACATCAAACACCAGATATCAAATATACCCTTTTTCACTTTGCCATCCTTCTTATCCACCAAATATTTAGGGCAGTTCCGCTTCAGCTACCATTTCCTTTGCGAAAGTAAGCACTTTCGGTTTCAGGCTTTGGTTCAGCTTTGGGCTTCTTCGTGGGAGTGACAACTTGCTTGTCAATCTACTTGAAGTTCCCTTTTCTTTCCCTTTGCCCTTTTCTTGAAACTAGTGATCTTGTCAACCATCAACACTTGATGCTCTTTCTTGATTTCTACCTTCGTCGATTTCAACATCACGAAGAGCTCGGGAATCATTTTCGTCATCCCTTGCATACTATAGTTCATCACGAAGTTCTACTAACTTGGTTATGGTGACTAGAGAATTCATCAATCACTATCTTATCCGGAAGATTAACCCCACTTGATTCAAGCGATTGAAGTACCTGACAATCTGAGCACATGCTCACTAGTTGAGCGATTCTCCTCCATCTTTTAGCTATAGAACTTGTTGGAGACTTCATATCTCTCAACTCGGTATTTGCTTGAAATATTAACTTCAATTCTGGAACATCTCATATGGTCCATGATGTTCAAAACATCTTTGAAGTCCCGATTCTAAGCCATAAAGCATGGTGCACAAAACTATCAAGTAGTCATCATGTTGAACTAGCCAAACGTTCATAACGCCTCGCATCCGCTCCTGCAATAGGTCTGTCACCTAGCGGTGCATTAAGGACATAATTCTTCGTGCAGCAATGAGGATAAACCTCGATCACGGATCAAATCCGCATCATTGCTACTAACATTTTTCAACACAATTTTCTCTAGGAACATATCAAAATAAACATATGAAAGCAACAACGCAAGCTATTGATCTTACAACATAATTTGCAAAATACTACCAGGACTAAGTTCATGATAAATTTAAGTTCAATTAATCATATTACTTAAGAACTCCCACTTAGACAGACATCTCTAGTCATCTAAGTGATCACGCGATCCAAATCAACTAAACCATAACCGATCATCACGTGAGATGGAGTAGTTTTCAATGGTGAACATCTTATGTTGATCATATCTACTATATGATTCACGCCGACCTTTCGGTCTCCGTGTTCCGAGGCCATATCTGCATATGCTAGGCTCGTCAAGTATAACTGAGTATTCTGCGTGTGCAAAACTGGCTTGCACCCGTTGTAGATGGACGTGGAGCTTATCACACCGATCATCACGTGGTGTCCGCAGGCACGACGAACTTTGGCAACGGTGCATACTCGGGAGAACACTACTTGATAATTTTAGTGAGAGATCATCTTAAAATGCTACCGTCAATCAAAGCAAGATAAGATGCATAAAGGATAAACATCACATGCAATCAATATAAGTGATATGATATGGCCATCATCATCTTGTGCTTGTGATCTCCATCTCCGAAGCACCGTCGTGATCACCATCGCCACCGGCGCGACACCTTGATCTCCATCGTAGCATCGTTGTCGCTCACGCCACCTATTTCTTCTCGACTATCGCTACCGCTTAGTGATAAAGTAAAGCAATTACAGAGCGCTTGCATTTCATACAATAAAGCGACAACCATATGGCTCCAGCCATTGCCGATAACCGGTTACAAAACATGATCATCTCATACAATAAAATATAGCATCACGTCTTGACCATATCACATCACAACATGCCCTGCAAAAACAAGTTAGACGTCCTCTACTTTGTTGTTGCAAATTTTACGTGGCTGCTACGGGCTTAAGCAAGAACCAATCTCACCTCGCATCAAAACCACAACGATACTTCGTCAAATAGACTCCGTTTAACCTTCTCAAGGACCGGCGTAGCCACACTCGGTTCAACTAAAGTGAGAGAGACAGACACCGCTAGTCACCTTTAAGCAACGAGTGCTCGTGGCGGTGAAACCAGTCTCGCGTAAGCGTCTGGCGTAATGTCGGTCCGGGCCGCTTCATCTCACAATACCGCTGAACCAAAGTATGACATGCTGGTAGGTAGTATGACTTGTATCGCCCACAACTCACTTGTGTTCTACTCGTGCAAAACATCAAACCATAAAACCTAGGCTCGGATGCCACTGTTGGGGAACGTAGTAATTTCAAAAAATTTCCTACGCACACGCAAGATCATGGTGATGCATAGCAACGAGAGGGGAGAGTGTTGTCTACGCACCCTCGTAGACCGAAGCGGAAGCGATCACAACGTAGAGGAAGTAGTCGACGATCTCCTCGCGATCCGACCGATCCGGCGCCGTTACTCGGCGCCCGAGTTCTTGACACACGTACAGCTCGATGACGCTCCTCGGGCTCCAATCCATGAGAGCTGGGAGGGAGAGTTTCACAAGACGACGGCGTGGTGACGATCTTGATGTTCTACCGGCGCAGGGCTTCGCCTAAGCTTCGCGACGATATGATCGAGGTGGAATATGGTGGAGGGGGGCACCGCACACGGCTAAGGAACGATCCGTAGATCAACTTGTGTCTTAGGGTGCCCCTGCCCCCGTATATAAAGGAGCAAGGGGGGGAGGTGCGGCCGGCTTGGAGGAGGCGCGCCGGAGGAGTCCTACTCCCACCGAGTAGGACTCCCCCTCCTAGTTGGAGTAGGATTGGGGAAGGGAAGAGGGAAGGGGCGCCCCCTCTCCTTGTCCTATTCGGACTAGGGGGGGCGCGCGGCCTGCCCTGGCCGGCCCTTCCTCTTCTCCCTTATGGCCCACTAAGGCCCAATAACCCCGGAGGGTTCCGTAACCCCGGTGTTCGGTAAAATCCGATTTCACCCGGAACCATTCGAACTCCAAATATAGGCTTCAATATATCAATCTTTATGTCTCGACCATTTCGAGACTCCTCGTCATGTCCGTGATCACATCCGGACTCAACTTCTTCGGTACATCAAAATACATAAACTCATAATATAACCGCCATCGAAACCTTAAGCGTGCGGACCCTACGGTTCGAGAACAATGTAGACATGACCGAGACACGCCTCCGGTCAATAACCAATAGCGGGACCTGGATGCCCATATTGGCTCCTACATATTCTTCAAGATCTTTATCGGTCGAGACCGCATAACAACATATGTTGTTCCTTTGTCATCGGTATGTTACTTGCCCGAGATTCGATCGTCGGTATCCAATACCTAGTTCAATCTCGTTACCGCAAGTCTCTTTACTCGTTCCGTAATACATCATCTCACAGCTAACTCATTAGTTGTAATGCTTGCAAGGCTTAAGTGATGTGTATTACCGAGAGGGCCCAGAGATACCTCTCCGACAATCGGAGTGACAAATCCTAATCTCGAAATACGCCAACCCAACATCTGCCTTTGGAGACACCTGTAGTACTCCTTTATAATCACCCGATTCGTTGTGACGTTTGGTAGTACCAAAGTGTTCCTCCGGTAAACGGGAGTTGCATAATCTCATAGTTATAGGAACATGTATAAGTCATGGATAAAAGCAATAGCAACATACTAAACGATCGGGTGCTAGGCTAATGGAATGGGTCATGTCAATCAGATCATTCAACTAATGATGTGACCTTGTTAATCAAATAACAACTCCTTGTTCATGGTTAGGAAACATAACCATCTTTGATTAACAAGCTAGTCAAGTAGAGGCATACTAGTGACACTATGTTTGTCTATGTATTCACACATGTATTATGTTTCCGGTTAATACAATTCTAGCATGAATAATAAACATTTATCATGAAATAAGGAAATAAATAATAACTTTATTATTTCCTCTAGGGCATATTTCCTTCACGTACTAGATGCAGCAAACTAACAACCTGATAGACAAAAGAGCTAAACAGCAGCCAACCCAGAGTAAACAGACGCCTAAGATGACAGGCCCTAGCCCGAGAGCAGCTGACAACATGGACTGAGGAACTACACATATGGACTGTTGGGGGTACGCACAGACGAAGCAGAGGAGCTGGTAGAGTCGGAGGAGGCCGCCGCCTCAAAAGATGCAGCGCGAGCCTGGACCTGGTTAAAGATGGCATCCGCATTGAGATCACAATGCGCAACGATCAGCTTCAGCTTCCCCCTTGTCAGCGATGCCAGCGTCACCGCTAGCGGCAGCTCGAGAAGCCCAGCCATTGCCTTCGCCTTCTTGTTCTTGTGGCGCACCGCGGAAGAGCCGAAGCGGAGGGTGGCGCTACCACCCGAGCCAGAGGCAGAAACTGACGCAGCCGCCTTTCGCTTGGAGGCACGCTCGACAGAACCCATGCGGATGCCATCATAAGCGTGCCTGATGCACGGGCTGCACCGAGGAGCTGGGGCATCCTCAAGCAGAGTAGAAACCACCGTGACCGGGTCTGCCTGGCTACGCCCCACGGAATCCGAGCCGGCGAGCACTCCGCCCAACCCTAGCAAGGCAGCAGGCACCAGATTCAGATTGAAATCTTCCCTGGCCGAGGCGCTAGCAGGCGGAATGGCCGCCCGAGGGGCGGGAAACACGTGTACGGTGGGCGGGGAAGCACAGACATCATCGACGGCAGGAGCGAGCAGCGGATCACGGCAGCTGCAGAAGACCGCGGCGACATTTGGGGGGAGGGCGGCACATGCGCCGTGCTTGAGGTCAGTCACCACCACCGGGGAGGTTTGACCACAAGGCAGGATGCTAGGCTCCGACCGTGTGATGCGGTTGGAAGGCCGAGGGCAGATGGGCCGCGCGGTGAGGATTTGGTTGGCTTGCATATGGGCTTGGGTTGGATAGTAGGCTGCGGCTGGAAGGAGGGGCTCGCCCCTGGAAGAGAGCAGCGGGCCGACTGCGGGCAACAGGCCGGCCAGAACATTGGGCTCTAGTGGGTATTTTCATTCTACCGAGGGAAGCAGTGGCAGCGTGCGAGAGCACACAGTGCCATCCAGCAGCTTAGGCAGGAATTTGAAAACGAGCGACCCGGACCTTTCCCGCGCCAACAACTCAGAGAGGTAGTTGAAGCAAGGAAAATATCCGTCGTCCACCACCAACGGCCGCACCGGGATGGAGCCGCGGACCACCCGGCAGCCGTTGAGCTCAAGCGTGAAGGAGAAGCTTAGCTCATCAATGTTGAAGGAGACCATGGCGTGCAGGGAGTGCACGTCAGCCGCCAGCAGCGAGGAGTGAAGGCAATGGCGCACCTCATCCTCATACTCGAGCTGCGCCATAGAAGGGATGACAAAAGTAGCATGCTTGATGAGCTTGGGCTGGACGGCGATCTTGAGCATGGCAAGGTTGTCACCCACAGTCGCCATGTGCGGGTGAAGGAACGCCCTAAACGCCCGGTCGGCCATGCCCTCCCCACCATCCACGGCGTCCAAAGAGGACCGTGGGTGAGCGTGGCCACACCGCGGCATCGTAGGATGGTGGGAGCCACCAGCACCTTCCTCTCCAACCTGGCCGGCCGGGTGCGGGGGAGCAGTGGGGGCACCAAGCGAGCGGGCGACGTCCCAAATCTCATTGATGATGATGTCGGCGTAGATGCCATTGTCGTCGATGCGATGGAAGGCGAGGTGGTGCGGGATGTGGTGCAGGGCTTCAACCTTGACGAGCACGAAGATAGAGGAGAACTCGCTACCATGGAGGCAGGCGTGCTCGAGCCTGAACAAGTTGGCGAAGCCGGCGACACTGGCCGCCACCCCCCGCTTGTGCCACAGCTCGAGCGGCATCTTCTCCAAAGAAAGGCTCACCACATGACGGTAGGAGAAGGAAAAAGCATTGTACCCTGAGTTGTGTGGAAGAATCCAAATGGAACGGTTGTCCAAGCAGATAGGGCTAGCCCTCATGGCAGCTACCTGCTCGGATTCCCGTTGGAACACCGCAAAGACGGTGCCTACTGTGCTGCCTGCGAAGCAAATGACCGTAATGCCCAGGCGAACGCGTAGGACGCGTTTGAGCCATGGCAGGAAGGCAGGCCTAGGAGGCGAGATGTTGACGAGGCAGACAAGCGAGTTCTGGTCGTTGACCATGGGATAGTGGACAAGAGGGGCAGCCATGCACCACTGGCTCCATGGCAGTGAGCAACAGCGGGAGGGAGCTGGAAGGGGGTGCGCTCACAACTGCGGGCAGGGGAGGCGGAGGCGAGTGATGGAGAGTGGTTCGAACGGGCTGGCGTATAAAAGGACTTGGGACAGCGCTTTGAGGAAGGGCGCGCGAACCGCAAGGAGCATTGAAAACTAATGTGGCCAACAAGGCGGCACAACCAGCACACAGCCGGATCCCGGCAATCCCGCCGGCGATGGCTATACGAGAGACAGCGGAAGCAGCGTTTATGCAGATCCTTATGCTTCCCGTATCTAAAAAGCGAATTTGACGCGACGCCCGAGGCAGGAAAAGGAGGCCGCTTGTCTATGCTAGAGAGCAGCGCATCCTTGTAGGGAGCATAGCCGTGCACAGATAAGGAGGCGGGAGGGGAGTCAGCCGAAGCGTTGCTAGCAGGCCCGGCGTTGATGGAGCTTGGAAAGGCCTAGGATTGGTCAGAGGAGGGTGGCGCATGCAGAGCAGAAGCGTTTAAGGGGGGAAAGCTGGCAAGCACTTGATTATCCACGGGCACGACAGGGCACACTGCATGCAAGCCAACATCAAGATCCCCGGAAACCAGGGCATGCGAAGGGGCAATCGAGTGGCCGTTAGAGAGAGGTAGATCAGGGAGGCGCGGCCCAGGGCCGAGCAGCGATGGCTTGGAAGAGTTATCCAACCAGGCACGACAACGTGCGGCAGAACACGAAGCACGAGGCAGGCTCAACGCACCAGGGCAAGCAGGCACGGATAAGCTAACGAGCGACATACTGACCCGTATGATACCAGATCTCCAGGGATCGCGGAGCACGATCTCTTTGGCCACATACTCGTGCGCGACCTGGAAGAGGAAAACGCCAGGCTGGCGTGACCTGACACGGTAGCCGTTGGCGAAGCCACCGAACCAGCTGACAAGCAAGGAAGTAAAGGCCCGAGGGGTAAGCATGATGTCGTTGTTGAGAACGATGGCCAGAACGCCGGCGGGGTGGCTGTGGCCGGCGACAGACTCGACGGAGCCGCACCCATACTTGGCCAGCATGGCATTCTCGAAGCGACGGTCATCCACGGAACCGGGGCCAGGCACAACCATGAAAACACAGCCGGGGAGCCGGCAAGGAGCGCTGAACAGAGGCGGCGGCGATAGCGGCAGGAGGAACTAGGGTTTATAGCAGGGAGAACTAGGGTTTAAAGCATCTAGGCGAGGCAACAGGAAGGACTAGGGTTAATGCATCAAGGCGAGACCACATGCATGCATCAAAGGTTGTGACTCAACTCTCACCAAAGAAGAAACCAAACCTGGAACGGAGACGCGGGGTGGATCGATGAAAGCCCCAAGGCCATGGCGATGGCGAACCTCTAGCTACACGGCGGAGCTCCGGCGATGGTGGTTGCCGTGCCCGGAGTGGTCACACGACAAGCGGGTGGACGCCGCCCCCACGCGGGCAGCGGCGGTGACGGTGGCCGCCGGTACCGGGCTAGCAGCCGGCGGTGGAGCTCTCGCCTCCCAGCCTACTCATTCGTGTGGGCAATGACACCATTACAAATGTAGGTTACATTAATAATATGTTTGCATAAATGAAAAAAAAAGTTTGATACTATTCATAAAAGGGATGTGCGTGATATTTTAAAGAAACATTATTGTGTTTAAAAAATGAATGTTGCATATAGAAAATGTATTATACGATGTAATAAAAGGTTCACATAGTCTTGCAAAAATGTTTTTAGCCATTAAAAACATGTTCAACATGTATTTGATTTATTTTAACATGTATTTGAAAAAAATGTTCAAAACATGAAGTATTAGAAAAAGTAAATCATGTATTGAAAAATGTTCAACATGTATCAAAAATGTTTCATATGTATACTAAAATTTACAATGCGTATTTTAAAATAAAATGAAAAATAAAACTCAAAAAATCCCAAAAATGTTAAATATGTATAAGAAAAAATCTAATGTATACAAAAAAAATATTTTGTATGAAAAAGTATGAACCAAAAAAATATAGTAAAGAAATGATAATCATGTACTTAAAGAATGTTAAATGCTTATAAAAAAATGTTTCTCATGTATACGAAAAATATACAATCTATTTATGGATAGAATCCATTGATCTGGAGTGCAAGATAGGAATTCATAAACCAGTCAATGGTTTCATGTAGACACATTAATAAGTACCATTTATCTTATGTTCTGACTTAGAAATGTCGTTGGCTACAATCCAATGCACTAAAATAGGAATACTTTTGTGTGAAAACAGTACACAATCATATTTCTTGAGTCAAACATGTTAGTACTATACTTTGTATGTCTATTTGTTATTTTGACTGTACATTAGTACTACCATATCAGTGAGCTAAACCAAATATTAGTTGATAATAGGGCCAAATAAGAAAAAAAAAATCAAATATAAAATTATATAGAAAATCTAGCCGCGCAATTGCACGGGGCCACCCAACTAGTTATTTATTAGAATAGAAGAAGATAAACAAGCCATCACGCTTCTCCACATAAGTAGCACCAAAGGTAGTTTTGAAATCGCTATATACATTTTCCTGTTGCGAATAAGTATCAACAGTTATATAAGTTTTTCTTCTGCACATTCACCGCCATCCCGAACTCTCTGGCTGAGAATTTCTCGATACTAATAATAAAAACCGCAATTCAACAAAAGTGGTGTCTTAATTATTATGTCCACATGGTTTTGCACACTTGAGAGGAAGCCTCATCTTCATCTCAAAATAAAGAACAAACTTTCCTCGCATCATGTGGACATCACATCCATCCAAAAAGAAAAGAAAAGACCTAGAAAAACTTTTCTCAAAAAAGGAAAAAAAAATCTCACTTTCATCTTCTAAAAATAATCTATTTTTTTTCAAAACTTTCTTACCACGGCCAACGAGCATGCGCCACATGGCATAGCTGGTTGGCCGCCCTTCCGGTGTGACTTAATAGGTTTAATGTGTTATTGTGCGAGTGAGTATGGCATAAGAAAACAAAACCGTGTTGTTTCAATAGCTATAAAAGTTAGAAGCAACAAATCATGTTCAGAACATAATTGAAAATTATAGTGGGGTTCCCACAAAAAAAATTGGGCTGACCATTAGAAGTTTTTCTTTTGCAAATAACATCGGCATGAACGGACAATTGAAAGCTATGGCATGTTTGAGCAAAAGAAAATCCCCCTAAAAATAGCAAGAGAGAATATTTACAGATGCTAATACTTTTGAATCAAAAATTGTGCCAGAACACAAAATGATACAGTATATAAAAATGTATAAACCCTAGATGCGCAAATGCGCGGGTCACTCTCCTAGTCAAGTCATAAAGAGTCACAATAGAAAGGGCGGCATAGATATCAGTATACAAATCATATGACAGGTCATAGATACCAAAGTTCAACTTTTCTTGTTGCGGATTGTGAAGAAAAAACAGGGAGGAGGTTGTGTCGCATTTGTATTCATCGATATGACCAAATACATAATATAACCCTGGTGAGCCTGACTACCCATAAGTCAAATTGTACTAGTGATTATAAGACTCGGATAGTCAATAGATACGAAATGACAAAAGTACTTATAAGCAGGACGACACATCACCAGCAAGTTGCTTCGCATGGAACCTTTGTTTACTTCCGGAGGTGTCTCGTTTGGATTCATCAGGTCTAGCAGAAACGTACTAGTACTGTGATGTAGTACGGCGGACGGAAGCAAAAGTCAAATTTGTAAAGATTCGGATGCTAGGCCCCTGGTAGATACGAAGTGAGGAAAAGTACAAGAGACTTAGTGGGATGATAGTTTAAAAAACTTAATGGGATGATAGTTAATTCCCTAACATAGATGCAGCATGGCGTTAATTAACGTGCACCTAGATGTGGTGGTCAACATGCATTCACTTGTTTGACGCAGAGAAATTTGCAGAGGGGACACGCACTATTTTTTCTCCATGAAAGATATAATAAATTTAAAATTCATCATTACACGGAGCACAAATATGCAAACGAAACATAAATTTTAATTTCAGTTCAGAAGAAAGGACATGGAAGAGTGGAAGAATGTCGGACAAATGGAACAAGCAATATATAACAAAAGCATGCACGCATGGGACCCCCCGAAGTAATCAAGGGATATGCAATGCAGGAGCCTAGCTAACTTTTCTGGGTCGCGACACAGATCTGTGGCCCACAAAGTGCATACCTGGATCGACGCATGCTGCAAATCCTCTCTCCTCATTCTATGCATGCATCTCTATCGGGCCAGCTTCACTTGTTATGTGAAAATCTACCGAACCGCGGCGAACTTATAACCAAAGTTAGGTCCCAAACCTGAGGCTCCATGTCATCTTTATCCTTAACCCACCCGACCGTCAATCCAACATCTATCCGACTGTCCCTGCGCCCGATGCTCCCATCGTGTTACATCACTAGCACGGCCGATCTTATCCAACCGCCGCTGCCACCGCCAGTCCTATCGCCTATCTACCCATCTTGAATCATGGCATGCCCTGGACATCTTTGTTGTCACTGGGAACCCCCTCCCCCTCTCACGGCCTAAGTCTAAGTATCGCACTGTGAAGTCCATCCTCGCCTTCGTCATCATGCATAGACATGAATCATAGAAAATCATTAATGGATTGCATGATGGAGACCTGAGTTTTAAGGTATGTTTGGTGTCTCTATTGGAGGGCTCCATATTTAGTTCGTTGGAACACTAATTCAGCAAGGACATGAATATCAATTTGCTTGACCAGGTGTTAACTTAAATTGGCTCATGGAATTCCATCAAGGTTTTAATAAAAAATCTGGTTCTGGATGGTAAATCGTGTAATTGCATGGTAATATGAGTATAAAGGTAATGATTTGTTATATATGCAACAAAACAGAATATGTACAATTGCATGATGATCCTTTTCTCTTTCTTATTTTGTTCTCTTTGTTAATGGAAGCAATCAAGTCCAGTTGAGACATGGTGCAGCTACAATGCACACACATCATGTCAATTTATAATTTTATTCAATACAACATACAAGATAGAAGCATGGCTGACAACAATATTTATATGAGAATTGGCTATCTATGCATCCTTGAATGTAATGTACATGACCACACATGCATCAATCAAATCCATCATATAAGCAACAAAAAAGTTCATGGAAAAAACACACTAAATTCACCATATCAAATTCACATGCTCTTACCTCAAATACGCCTCACGGGGATCCATATGTTAGAAAATTTTGCAACAAGATAGAAGTGTGGTTAGAAAAAACACAAAACCGGAGCAAGGGGCGAGGAAGAAGTGGAGCAATGGATGGATGGGCAGAGAAGGAACATGAGCAAGGGAAGAGGAAGGGGAGCCAGTGAAGGAGAGGACATAAGAGGATGGGATCTAGCGGTAGAGGAGATGGAGAGGTGCAGAGGAGGGGATCCGGTGGCATGTGAGTGATGGGACGAGCAAAGGAGGAGGAGAAGGACGAGGAGGAGAAGATGTGATGATAGAGCAGGGGAAGAGGAGAAGGGGAAGGAGTGACAGCGGGGAGCTTGGTCTGGGCAGTGGAGATGGGGCGACATAGGGGTTTGTGGTGGCCATGGGGGAAGGGGGTAGGACGGGCTTCTAAGATGGGGAAACACAAAAGGGTCATGACGACAATGGGAGGAGGGGAATGAGCTGTTGCAAGGGGTTGTAGGTGCCGGAGGAGGAGGAAGAGGAGGGCCGGGGAGGGGAGGTTATTAGCGCCGATGTCGTCGTCCTTCGCTTGGGAGAAGGAGGAGGCTTATTGATTATTATGTGATCCTGCAGAGAAAGGAGGAGGAGTCGAAGTGTTACCTTTTGTGAGACTTGGTTATCCCTAGCCAAATCGGAGTGAGATATATTGGTAACACGGGAGGGGAGGGCGTGTGCGACCGATCTTGTTGTGTATTTAATCGATTTACACATGTTGCTTCCGAGTGCAACCCAAATAGTCAGAGAGTTGGGGGATACCAAATCCAATTCAGGACCCTCATAGTGACTTCCAATTTCACCTTAGCAAAGTAGTGGTCGTAGCACAGAATTGTCTTTTTAATGATATAGCCCCGCCCTCTTCGTCATTAGGATGCACACAACCATCTTGAATTAAAGTGCAAAAGTAGTAGGTCTCAACAAAAATAGAAACAAAGACCACAATTGGTTGATAATAAGATTATATGACTCACCCGCATACCTTCTCATCGACTCAGCTGGCCAAACTGGTCGAATAAAGATATGCTACCATCTCCAAACGGTTGCACCCCAAGGTCATGTGCTCATGAGCATCCAAACGATGAAGTAATGACCCCATACGAACATTGGTCTTCAAGATAACCATCATTATTATTTTTGGAGAAAGTGATCCATTAAAAATACAATCATTTCAAAATTTTCAAAATTGTCCATACCAGGGCCGAAACTCCCAATTGGAGGCATCCCTCAATGTATGGGTGGATGCCAACCACTAGTTCCCAAAAAAATTTGTAATACCTGTTGATGATGGTAGGTTATATGCTAAAAGGACCGTACAACAAATCAAAATGACCAACAAGCAAGAGACAAAAGGATGATGAATTATTTCCTCTTGGTCATAGGGGCAACTTAACTAACATCCTTGCCAATTTTTCTTTTCCGTATTATCCTTGGTGAGGATCACTTCCCTTTGTAAGAGTCATATTTTTCCTTGGTGAGGATCGCTTCCCTTCGACCCAATTTAATAATGCCTCCCTATGTATACTTGATGGTAAACACGTCATTTGTATTTAATATCCATCAAGATACATCATCTATTTACGATAATTTGACAGACGTCAACATGCGCATCCAAGGGAGCCACACTGTCCATTTTCCGCTCATTAAAGCCCTTCAAAACAGGTGTTATCCTCAAGACTGAATGCATAGTAAACTACTTCATGTGCACCACATTATAAAAGAGTTAGATATTGGAGAGCAAGTGGATTGTCTCCCAACCAGGTGTCTTCCCAAGCTCTTAGATTGTCCATCACAAACCTCAAAATAACCTCTATTAAAAAATACTTGACCTTCCAGAGTGGTGAATCAGTAGGCCTTGCCTAGGGCCGACCCTAGGGTTGGGGAGGGTAGCTGCCCCACCCCCTTAATTAGTAGCTCATGGCTGGACCAGGGTGAAAGCAAGGATGAACAATTCTTTTTTCGTGAATACACAAAATACTTGTGTATCATTGTATTGATAGGGGGAATAGAACGTGATCGTTACAGGGTTGTTCTCGAAAGCACATGCGCACAAGAGATGGTGTAAATGAGATGAACAAGGGCGCATCAAGGGGGGCCTGCACGACCCGAAAAGAAAACACACTATGTCTCGTCAATCAGTTGGCCAAGCCCCTTGGCCCCGGCATGCACCCAAGCGCGGGTGTCCTCCTTAATACACTCGGAGAGTTTGACAATAGAAGGGTTGTCGGGGTTGAACACACAGTCATTGTGGTGCTTCCATAGTCTCCAAGTAGTGAGGATGATGATAGTGGCAAGTCCTCCACGGAGGGCGGTCGGAGAGTCGTGTATGGAGGCAGAGAACCAATCGCGGAACTCATAGTCCGGGATGGGCAGGGCAGTAGTGGCGTGGCACCAAGAGAGGATCTCGTGCCTAACCTGGTGCGAGAACGAGCAGCCGGCCAGAGCATGTTGCATAGTCTTCGGCTCCTGGTCACAAAGCAAGCAAAGAGGTGCGTGGGGCAGGCCACGGTGCGCCAGCCTGTCCGTCGTCCAACATCTGCCTTGATAGACAAGCCAAAGGAAGATCTTGACCCGGAGAGGCGCCCAAGATTTCCAAGTTAGCCTCTAGGCAGGCTCGATGGTCAATCCGGAGAAGAGCTCCTGGTAGCATGATTTCGCAGAGTACCTGCCAAATGTGGTCCATCGCCAAGAGATGCGACCCGGGACTTTTGAGAGAGAGAATTCATGAAGCTGGGTCTAGAGTAGGACGTACTGGACCAGGCCTCGTGGCCGAGACTGTCGTGGATATCGCGGATCCAGGCGCGGCTGAGGAGGCCATCACGGACAGTCCGCAGTCGCCGGCGTCGGCTCGGGACCACGACATGAAGCAAGGGGGCAATCTCGGAGATGGAGTTGCCGGCAGTGATCATCCCAAAACCAGCAAGTAGTATCATCGCCGAGCTCCCAGCGTGTGGACACCCGGAAAATGGAGTGAACCTCGGGCGCACATGGGATGTGAAGATGCTGCCATGGTCTGGACAGATCAGTCTTGCGTAACCATGGCCATCAGGCCTGCAGCGCGTGGCCGAAACATTGGAGATCATGGATGCCCAAGCCACCGAACGCGATCGGGCGGCACACCGGACTCTAGCTAACGAGACAGTGCCTTTCGTTCGTAGTTTTTTTGCCATGCCAGAGAAAACCGCGAACCAAGCGGTTGACCTGCCGGAGGATCGAGGGGGTGTAGCACCATGGCAATGAGGATGTCGGTTTTCATGGCGCAAAAGATGTGCCTCATGAGAGCAAGGCGCTCGCCGCGGGAAAGCATGGAGGGCCACCAGGGAGAGAGCTTCTTATCCAAGGATTAACAATCTCTAGGGGCATGTACACACACAGGGCCATAAGCACGTAGACGCAAGTAGCCCACTAGCCCAGGATGAACAATCTCTAGAAGTTGTAATAGATAGTTTTCCTTCGATGATCACCATAACTTCCGGGCAGTCGTTGGACAAACCTTCACTCTTCGATCTAGCAATCTCCCACCCATGTACTCACTTCCCCCTTCTCCTTCTCTGTCTCACCGACTTCCCCTCCAAATTCAGTTTCCCAATACCCTAATCGACAACCACGATGACATGCAGCAAGAGACCAACGCCTACCACCCTCTGGTGACATTCAACGTGTACGAACCGCTCATGCCTCCCTCCCGTCTCTTCTAGTCAAGTACGTGCATCAATCAAATCCTCCTTGCAGCTTCTGCCAGTTCGCCACAATCCCTAGTAGGATCGTTTCTCAACAACCAAGTCGTGCGTAATTTCCATCCTCTTAAATTGAATGGCTATGTACGACATCTAATATATGAATGTTTAATTCCAAATTGTAACTAGATTCTGTTTTCTAATTCTATCATTTTCTAGGATTGAGAGATATATTATCTGAAATACGCATCTAGCAAGTTCATATTTCATAGATAAATTGTTGGATGATAGCGTGTGCATGTGATCACTCCCTATGTTGCATCTGACTTGTTAAGAGCATCTCTAGCCGCGCCCCAACAGGCCCTCCCCAGGCGTTTTTCCCGCGCCGGTGGCGAAAAAATGCCCCAGTCGCACCCCCCAAGACGCCGAATTCCGCCAGTTCGGCCTGTTTTTGCGCCCGGCGATCGCAGGCCGAACCCGGCGCACTGGGGGGGTGCTCGGGGGCTCCGACGCAAGGGAAAAGCGCACCTGGGGCCACACTGCCAGGCAAAAAGTCAAGCCGCCCGTCCATATTCGCCTCCCCCCGCGCGGTCAGTCGCCACCCTGCCGATCCCGACGCCGTCCATCACCCACCACAGCTAGATAGACCATTCCCCACCGGAAAAAAGAAGGGGTTTCGCCGAGGCAGCCGCTCCACCACCGTCCGGGCAACTTTCCCGGCGTTAAGGCCGCGCAGGGCCTATACACCGGCGGGTGTGCGCCCACCTCGCCCGCAAGCTGTTCGGTGATTTGCCCGGCCCGGCGATGGACTCGGAAGACGAGGAGGCGCTCGCGGCGTTGCTGGAGGAGGAAGCCGAAGCCAACGTCCAGGAGCAGGAGCATCTCATGGTGCTCGCCGCCCTCGCCGGCCTGCTCGCGAGAAGTGAAAAGCCGCAGCGAGGTGGCTCGGCGCCGGGGCGGGTGAAAGCAAAGAACCGGCATCGTCTGGAACGCTACTGCATGCTCTACTCCGGCTACTTCGCCAACACTCCGTTGCACAACGAGAAAATATTTCGACGCCGTTATCGGATGAGCCGAAAGCTTTTCCTCAGGATTGTGAATTCCTTCCGGGAATTCGACAGCTACTTCAAGTGCAAGAAGGATTGAACCGGCACACTTGGATTCACCTCAATCCAGAAGTGCACGACAGCTATGAGGATGCTTGCATACGGAGCTCCCAGTGATTCACTCGACGACTATGGGCGCATGGCCGATTCCACCACCATTGAGTGTTTCTACAAGTTCTACAGGGCAGTGGTGGCAGTGTTTGGACCGCAATACTTGCGAACACCCAATGCGGAAGACACTGCTCGGATCCTAGCACAGAATGCAGCAAGATAATTTCCTGGGATGCTTGGAAGCATCGACTGTATGCATTGAAAATGGAAGAACTGTCCATTTGCTTGGCAGGGGTTGTACAAAGGCGCCAAAGGCGGTTGAAGTGTGGTACTTGAGGCAGTGGACACACATGACCTCTAGATTTGGCACTCTTTCTTTGGATGCCAGGAACTCACAATGACATCAATGTCCTGCAGTGCTCCCCTGTCTTGCCAAGCTTGTTGAAGGTCATTCTCCTCCGGTGAACTTCGAGGTCAATGGGCGGCACTACAACAAGGGGCACTATCTAGCTGATGGCATCTATCCGAGATGGTCGACATTTGTGAAGACTATCTCAAACCCTGTGCCAGGAGGCAAGAACGCCTTCTTTGCGAAGGTTCAGGAGGCTTGCAGGAAGGATGTCGAGTGGGCATTTGGTGTGCTCCAATCTCGATTTGCTGTTGTCTGGTTCCCTGCTCAAACCTGGTCGAAAGATCAAATGTGGGAGATCATGACTTGCTGTGTCATCTTGCACAACATGATCATTGAGAGCGAGAGGAAGAGCCAGTATTTGACACAGAACCATATTACAGGCAGGGTCCTCTTGCCCAAGTTGATCACCAGTTACCGGCAATCTGGACTGACTACCTCAATATGCGTCAGGAGATCCGAGGACCACAGGTGCATCAAGAACTGCAACACGATCTGATGGAGCACCTATGGAGGCTCAAGGGCGACGCCGGGAATGACGTGTGATGAAATATGAGTTTTTATTTGTTGAACTATATAATTTGTATTGAACTATTGTTGAACTATTTGATTTATATTGATTTTTTGTGATGAACTATGGAGGCAAAAACACGCCGAAACACGCCGAACTATGTGATGAACTAATTGATTTCTTTTCGTTGAATTATTTATTTGAGAATTCACGCCGAAACACGCCGAACCACGCCGAATATGGGCCGATTCAAGCAGATATGAGGCCGTTTTTGGACAAAATTGGGCCGAATAATGGGCCGAAATCGGCGCCTGGGGGCGACGGCTGGGTGCCCAACCGCCCCCAGAGCCGAGTTTGTCGTCGGCTCGCCCCCAGGAGGCGATTTTTATGCCTCCTGGGGGCAACGGCTGGAGATGCTCTAACTTACCGTGGAAAAGCACTCATAGTCGTGTCTTGGTAGAAACCTATTTAAAACTTGACTAACTCCGAGTACACCAATATAAAACACTAAACTTAATACAATACATAGATTACTCCCTCCATTTAAAGTATAGTGTATGTTAGATTTTTCCAAAGTCAAAAAATTATTAACACCTAAAATAGTAAATCAATACCATTAGATTCCTCAAGAAATTTATTTGTATATGGCATATATTCAATGTTATAAATATGAACACATCTCTATAAATTTGAACAAAAATTGTGCAGCTTTACTTTTGAAAACAACAATGTGTGGAAGATAACCTCGAGTAACGCAAATCGTGGCCTAATAAAAATTGTGACGCACGCGTCTCTCCTCCAGGAAAAGGCGGTTAGGGTTCCTGCGTCCTCGGCTGCACTACGCATTTGCCTTGTCTCCCATGGCCCTCCTTAGTGCCATGGGGGCGCGGTGGATCTGGGCCTTCGCCGGTGGGAGGACTTAGTTTTTAGGTATCTCTTTGAGCTTTATTAGGGCTTGTGTCCTGCTAAAGGTAAGATGGCGGTGGCTTCGTGAAGATGAAGGGTGTGTTTGGTTTGGGAATGGAATGGAATGCAATGTCATGGTTCCATTCCACTAGAATGGGTCGGTTCCATCTTTGTGTTTGGTAGGGGCAGTTCGAAAGAATGGAATGGTTACATTTTGGTGTTTGGTTTTATAGATGGAACGGAATGGGTTTGTTCATATCTCCACTTGTTTTCTTGTGATTATGTATAATATATTGATCTTTGGCACCAAACACAAACAAGACACATATAGAGGTAAAAAAGATCATCAACACACAACAAAACTTTCAATTGTAAATGCCCAAAACAAGTGATATATATTGGCCTGTCAGCTAGAACTTCATCGCTTTTCTGTCATCTGCGTACAAAACATAAAATTCAGTGGGAGCACAGCAAGCACCAGCTGGAGCAGCACGACACACAACAATAGGAACAAGTCCAGGCCATGAGCAGCAAGGGCCGGCCACGAGCAGGACGCACGCAAGGGCTGGCTAGCGGCAGCAGTAGCAGCACGGGCACGGGACACAAGAACAATAGCAGCAAAGGGCGGCCGCGAGCAGGACACACGCGGGGCCGGCCATGAGGGGGCAGTGGGGGAAGGTGAGCGGAGGACCTATCGGCTAGATGGCCGCCGCCATCGTCGGACCTTGACGAATCTGACGGGAAGGGGAGGGAACGGCCACGATTCGGTCGTCGCCGCCGGCGTCAGCGGCGAGTGTGCCGGCGGTGAGGCTGGGAGCAGCGAGTGTCTCCTTCGGGCGCCGCCGCCCGGTGCCTACCAGCCGTGAGGGAGATACGCGAGGCACCGAGGCAGACGCGAGGGCGAGTCGTTCCGCATGGTCCGCTCGATTCAGAGGAATTGCTCGGTTCCGCATAAACGAGGAATGTGCCGTTCCCTGGAATCAGTGGGTTCCGGTCCTTTGACAATCCGAACACGTGAATGGGTCTTGGGAAAGGAACTGACCCGTGCCGTTGCATTTCATGACAAAAACCAAACACATCCGAAATAAAGATTCTTCCTAATATGTACATGTCCCGATGTGCCATTTAGTATCATTGAAGGACGCGTGGAGACGTATACTACTATAATACAAATGAATTTTTTCTACTCGTGGACGCGTGGAGGGAGTATAGTTTCTGTACTCTCTCCGTCTAGATGAGTAAGTCATCTTAGGTTGTGCACCGTGACCAAGGAGGAGTGGAAAACGAGAGTACTTAGTGTTTATTTGCTAATTAATAGCATTGCATGCAATGAACTAACCAATGTATGTCGTGTTTAGTAGTCTCATGTCATTAAAAGCATGCACATCCCACATCTCTTATTGGTTGATATGTCAAAAAACAAGAAACGAGGTAGAATTTAATGCACCGTGCCTAAGTGTTTTGAGAATATTTGGTTTTCGTAAGATGATTACACACCAAGAGGGTGTTTGGATCACTAGTGACTAGAGACTAGAGACTAGTAGTAGTCACTTTTAGTCAGCAAACCTCCAAACACCCCTGACTAATGGGTGACTAAAACTACTTTAGTCTCTAGTCACCCCACCCCCAACTAAAAGTGACTAAAGTCTCTCCTCTAATTAATTGGCGGGCCCATCCTGTTGCAGCAGCAAACCGGATTGGTAGGAAGAGAGAAGAATTTAATACTGAGACATTTAATGCTGACTAGTAGTAGTCACCTTCCAAACAGGGCCTGACTAAAAACTTTTAGTCTGACTACTACTAGTCACATGACTAAAGAGTATCCAAACACCCTCCTAGACGGAGTAGCGGAAATCTTGATGCCCACAGCATTCAGTTTGTGCACATTGAAGTGGGTTCGGAGTCCTAGACGTTGCAAACTCCCATGTGTCTGCATGGGGTCTCAACCCGTTTGCATGTGCTGTACTACTACTAGTAGTAATTTGCAAATTTATTCCTACGAGTAGTACGGCACTCATCCAGGAGTACTAGTATGTGCGCACTTTTGGAGTAATCTTCCCACGGCAAAATCAACTAAGGAGTCAAAACACAACAAAGTTTGCCAGTTGATGAATACAGTAGATCAGAAGTTTTCCTAAAAAAAAAACTAAAAGTCAAAACAATAAAGGTACTCCAATCTTAACGATAGTATGTAAAATAAGGTAATCCGATGAAAAAATACATGCGAATTTGGTAAAACAAATCTTGCATGCACGTAATTGCTACTAGTACAACACCGTACACATCACCAGTAAATCCTAGCCATCGGTATATTTATTTTCTTACGGCAATCCTTACCATGGATCTAAATTCAACGAGAAGTTGAACCGTCAAGATCGCCGGCCGGCCGGGTGTTGGTCTCAGTCTCTCAGACCGCACTGGTAGCCATCTTCGTCCCTCCTTCCTCCTCGCGGTCACCTTCGCCATCCTCGGCGACGAGCGCGTCGCCCTCCTCCTCCCTATCCCATTCCTTGTAGACGTCGAGGAAGTAGAGCGTGCAGACCATGGCGACGCATGCGGCGAACATGGGGATGGGCCCGAAGAGCCAGAGGAACACCGGGCACGAAAAGTAGAATGCGCGGACGCCGAGCGACCAGAAGTAGCTGCCGCGGTTGAGTGTGGAGGTGACGTAGTCGATGGCGAGGCCGGGGCGGCGGTGGCGGTGCGCCTGGAGCGGCACGTTGACGAGGATGCCTGTGTGGCTGTAGTACCGGATGGACTGAACGTTGAGGAGGAACGCCACCAGGAAGCAGACGAGGATGGCCAGGAACTTGACGGACAGCGCCGCCTGCCCCGCCGCGCCCAACACGATGTTGTTCTTGCTGTTGTTCTGGGCGGGGCTGGCGGTGCCGGAAAAGAGGCCGTGGGCGGCGCCGCTCGCCATGAGGGCGGCGACGAGGGAGCTGAGGGTGATGGCGACGGAGGCGAGCACGGAGGAGGCCATGATGGCGTTGCGCATCGTCTGCACGGCTAGCACGGCGTGCTTCCCCGAGGGGTCCTCCATGATGTGGCGCACCCAGATGCGGCGGTTGATGGCGTTGATGCCGATGACGGTGGTGGCCGGGCGTCGCCGGATGCGGAGGAGGAGCCACAGGTGGTACCCCACCATCACTGCCAGGCCCAGAGGCACCAGCACGTAGTCCAGGCGCTGCTCCGACTTGCTGCCCATTGCTTCTGCTCCTCCTGCCGCTCCTGCTGCTACACAGACAGGAGGCGTATGTACTGAGGTACTCATAGGCGAATGCTCTTATATTTCTTTCTGAGGTGAGGAGTGCACTAAATATATAGTAGGAGCTAGGAGTACTAGGAATTTATTTGTCAATTAAATCTCACATGGAAATTGGCAACGCTTGGACTTTGCACCTACTCGTCTCCTTCACGAGGAGTACTAGTAGGAGTATTTTCGTATGCGAACGCATGTAGTAGTAAATGTGTTGGGCACGTGAACCGTAAACATAGGGCGTGGTTACAGGTAAAGCGTGTCCCTTCTTCCTCCAGCTCGTCTCCTTCCCCAGACCGCCATACGGACCAGCGGCCTCGCTCGCCTGCCACCACCACCCGCGGCCAGCGGTGCTCCCGTGCAGCCTCGCCACCCCGCCCTCCACGGAATCTCCTCCCACCGTCATGCAGGTATCGTCCCCGATCATCCCTTTAGCCCCTGCAATGATTGGTTTTTTCTCTGGCAAACTAGCACCACCGCCGTGCTGCCGCCCCCACCCTCCCACTCTAAGATAGATGATGGTGTAGCCTGCCAAGCTTCTTTCTCCCCTCCAGCAGGCTTATCCCTCCTCTTCGGTTGTTTCTTCATTCAATCCAAGATTTATTGACCCAAGTCCCGATATCAGACGAATGACATGTACTTCCTCTGTAAAGTTATATAAGTGTTTAGATCATTACTTTTAGTGATCTAAATGCTCTTATATTTCTTTCTGGAGTGAGTAGCTATTGTGGTAAACATTCTATTCCACTATGGGGATAAAGAGTAAATTCCACTATTTTACCTTTTTTTAGAGAGAATTTTTTGATCTATTCTCAATTAATCATGACAGTATAGAGAACACTAGAAGTATAACAATAGAAAATATAACAAGATCCATAGACCATCTAGCAGCGACTACAAGCACCGGAGCAAGCTAAAAGCGCACCCCCCCCCCCCCCATCATCAACCCTCCTTCACGGAGTCAAGGCAAATCTTGTTGTAGTATAGAATTGCAAATTACCCCATTTAACTTTTTTCTATCTAGTTTTAGTTTTTACTGCATTTAGCGATCTATCAGTTGGGTACGGCCGTTAAGTACATATGGCTTCTTTTGGCGTGTTTTTTCAGGCTCAAACCAGTCGAATTCGAATGAGTTAGCAAGGCACAGTAGTTATATAATTACCCACGGCTTTGCATGATTATTTCCTTCTTTTTTTTGAAGCCGCCAGCAAATTGCTAGCCATTATATTATGGGGTAGGGAGTAGTATATACAAGGCCGCTGTCGCAGTTTTGAAAGGAGAAAAGCAAAGAGAAGGAAAAAAAGTCCAGGGCCCATAGGCCATTGTTGGCCGATCTCTCACGTCGGATCCCCGAAAGGGTGCTGCAGACATTTTGCTCCCGCCATCCTCCAAGCCTCCACGGATCCCCGCACTGTCTGGATGATGGCCCCTGGCTCGGCGATTTTCTTCTGAAAAACTCTTCGGTTCCTCTCCAGCCACAGTTCCCATGCAATGAGCATTGTGAGCGACCTGATTCCTTTGGGTGCTGTCGATGATGTGCGCCCAGAAGATCTCTGATTTGTACCCCTCTGGCCATGAGCTTGGAGCAAGGGCGGCGCAGCCGTGCCATTGCGCCGCAGCAGCCCAGGTCGCCCGTGCCACCGGGCATTGCCATAGAAGGTGCACTGACGTTTCAAGGTTTCGAACGCACAGTGGGCAGAATTAATCGTTCGGCCACCCACGCCTTTGCAGTCTATCAGCGCACCACAGCCTGTCGAGCATCAGCAACCAGGTGAAGAACTTGCAGCGCGGAGGAGCCCAGGCTTTCCAGAACATGGTTGCATAGTCTGATCTGATCCCGCCAGCGAACTGGAGTATGTAAGCGGCCGCTGCGCTGTATGTGCCAGTGGTTGATGTCTTCCAGGTGATGCTATCTGGCACGTCTGGCTGCAGCGAGATTTGGGCGTCATTGATCATATTCCATAGCCTCCTGTATTCAAAGATGTTTGCATCGGAGAGCGGTGATCGGCGGATGTCCTGGATCCATTTTTGTCCTTGCAGCGCTTCCTTCACGGTGCGATTCTTGCACCTGTAGCAGGCAAAGAGGGAGGGTGTGATCGCCTTTGGCGGCATTGGACCCAGCCAGGTAGATTCCCAGAAGAGTGTGCGCTCGCCATTGCCAATACAGACGGTTGTTGCAGCAGCAAAGAGTTGGCGATCGTGGTCGTCACATGGCAGGGGGAAACACATAACTCCATTCTTCACCACACAAGCAACTCCATGTTCATTACTTTGATCTCATTCTTCTTTACCGTGTTTGATTCCGGGTAGTCCATTGTACTACACATAACTCCATTTACAGTTTGTTCAGTAAAAAAACACTAGGGGAACTATCTGCAAACTAAAATACTTTAAAAGGGGTAAAAGTTGCAAGTTAAATGAGGTAATCTTGATGAAAAGCTGCTAAAGGTAATTCATGGAAAAAAGATTGAAGTATTCTCTCTGTTTCCTTTTAGTTTGCATATAAAATTTGTCTGAATTCAAACCTCACAAAGTTTGACCAATTTTATACTCTCTCCAATCCATATTACTTGTCGATCAAATGGATGTATCTAGATTTATGCTAGATACATCCTCTTAAGCGACAAGTAATATGGATCGGAGGGAGCAGAAAAAAAAATCAACATTCAGAATACGAAATCAATACCATTAGATGCATAATGAAATCAATTTATACATATAACTTTATTATTATAGATGTTGAAATTTTCTAATATCAATTTGATCAAACTTTGCATAATTTGACTTCAAACAAATCTTATGTGCAGAGTAAAGAAAATGAGAGAGTATAAGGTAAAAAATGAATTCGTCAAAAATAAAGTAGACTGAGCATTAATTTTAGAAGATATTTTTATTAGAGATGTCAAAAATCAGCTAGAGGTAACTGTATACAAAGGGGAGGGGTGATTTGGCTCCCGAGCACATCTACACCCGCCATAAACAGTAAAATCCAAAAAAAATGAAAAAAAAATCTGATTTTTTTATTTGCATGGATGATGTTTGCATGTACTCTTCGGATCAACTTTTTTTTGCTGAGAGCTACTCAGGTGTCCAAACGAGCTGAAATTTGGCACAGACCTCACGCACTGAAACATCCTTCATGCAAAAAATTAGTATTTTTTTTGAAAATTTTAGTATTTTTTTATTTTACTACTCATAAGGTGCAGATGAGCTCGGGCTCATAGATGAATATTCATAAAGCAGCTATTGCCATTCTTCGTTTCAAAAGTCAAATGTGCAGCTTCTAAAGTGTGATCCTGTGTGAGAGGTTCGCGCATCTCCGCCCTCCGTCAGTGAAAGTAATGTGTGCTAAGGTCCACGAAAAAAAAAAGTACATTCACTTGTACATGACATATCTTCTTTCTTTAGAAATACATCGCGCGCGCGCACACACACACATTAACCCTTATGGATGTATACACACTCTATCTGCGCATCTAAGAGACTGAGCCGGCAGATCTTAAGATTGATAAAATATCTACAGACACCTCATAGTCGAGGACTCGTCATACCACTCAAAGAATAGAGCTAGAGAACCTGAAATAAATCTTGAAAATACGCGAGCACATGTGCCACTTCAATCCAGGTGGGCTTGTTCCACCACAAGCAATCCAACGATCTAAGTTTTGCATAGTTGGTGTACATCACAGAAAATTTAACTAACTTGGCGACGTATACAACATATTTTTTTTCCCAGATGGAGACCACTTTAAATTTGTCTGTAGTGCATTCATTGGCGTCATATATTATTCAACAGATAGCTATTGTAAGTACTACCTCCACTTCCAAATAGACAACTATATTATACATGGAAAAACATTTGTGAGATTTCATAGTTTCTAGAGAGTCGGGGATTTTGTGCTTCTCAGGTTTCAACGGGTTCCCCTAAAATTAATGTAAATATTTTCATGAACAATTTCTCTTTTCATTTAAAAATAATAGACGGTGCATTTACTAGTTGTTGCAAAAAGAGCCTACTCCGGGTGTGTTGGAATATGTTATTGGACCATCTTTCTCATAATCTCTGTCTAGTTAGAGCATGGCTAATGCTCCATCATGGATCGCTTCCCCAATGATCACGGTCAATTAAGTATGTCTAGGGGGGGGGGGGGACCAAGCAAAAAAGGGATTATTTTTCCAAGTTTTTGTTTCATTGGTTTTCTTTTAGCTTTTCTATGGTAGTCTATCAAGCAGTCTGCGCATGCATGTCTACAAGATTATAGGCAGCAAAAATGTAAAGACTTGCAAGAGTAAAGTAAGAGTGCAGTTTGAGAAATGCAAACACGGGGTGGTTCTGTGAAGATCTTCCTGTGGTTCGGATAGTTGGCACTATCCTACTCCACACTAATGGAGGCTTTGATCCGTAAAGGATCTAAGATCATGAAGATCAGGGTTGTGAATTTCATGAAGGAACTAGTACGTCCACCAAGGACAATCACCCATGAAGGGTTCATGAAAGGAGCAACCAACAAGTGCCATCATGGTGTACGTCGGCGAAAAATTAGCCTCACTTGTGGTCGATCTTCACAAAGTAGGCGATCTTTTAGCCCTTACAAACTTCTTGGTTTTTTCATAATCTTGAAGACTCCCAAGCACCTAGCCGATCTAGGAGGCGCACACGCTCCAAAAATAATAATATTGAGGTTGCTTGGTAATGAATTCCTTACTATTGTGCTTCAAAAGATAATCTAGGAATTGAGAGGTACGAGTGAAAAGCAAGAGAAAGATTAGGTCTCAAAGAGATGGCTTGATGGTTGGAGTAGAAAACCCTTTGAAATAACAACATAGGATATGAGTGGGGTTTGCTTGGAGTCAAATGATGTGGTAGGTGGAGGGTTATATAGGTTGGACACGAAATTTGACTGTTACACGTTTAACGCAGATCGAAACATTGGACTCACTAGCTCAGAGTGACTGAACAATGCAAATGTTATTTTTTTCCTCCTTCAAACAAGCTACAACAAGATTATTTTAAAAGTTCTTGTATTTCAAAAAAATGTTCATGAATTTAGAAAATGTTTCCAAATTTTATAAAAGTGTTTATGAATTTGAAACATTCATGAATTAAAAGATGTTCATTAATTTGATTTTTTTTCATGAATTTTAGAAAATATTCGTAAATGTAAAAATATCGATGAATTTTTAAAATGTTTCACGCATATAAAAGTGAGGGAAAAAAACAGGGGGAAAGAAAAATATATGAAATATACAGAGAAAACAGATAATATTATACAAAGAACCTTCCAAAAAATGAAGGAAAATAAAGAAGAAAATGTCCAATGGCGTTGCAGAGTGCGGCAGAAGCAGGGGTTCATGCATTTGCTCGCTTTCCTCGAATTGAAAACTTAATTCAAGCCCCACAGATTTACTGGAAATGTTTCAGATTATAGTGGAGCATGCCCAGTCTGGACAACATCATCTACACAGGTGCGGGCTGGCTGCTCCACCTACTCCAAGGATGTATGGAAGACGAGCGCCTTCTGGTGCTCATGACGATGTTGTTGGGGAACGTAGCAGAAATTCAAAATTTTCCTACGTGTCACCAAGATCTGTCTATGGAGAAATCAGCAACGAGGGGAAGGAGAGTGCATCTACATACCCTTGTAGATCGCTAAGCGGAAGCGTTCATGAGAACGGGGTTGAAGGAGTCGTACTCGTCGTGATCCAAATCACCGGAGATCCTAGTGCCGAACGGACGGCACCTCCGCGGTCAACACACGTATAGCCCGGTGACGTCTCCCACGCTTGATCCAGCAAGGAGAGAGGGAGAGGTTGAGGAAGACTCCATCCAGCAGCAGCACAACGGCGTCGTGGTGATGGAGGCGTGGCAATCCCAAGAGGCTTCGCCAAGCACCAAGGGAGAGGAGGAGGAGGTAGAGAGGCAAGGCTGCACCAAAGAGGAGAAGTTCTCATGTGTTGATAGCAGCCCCAAACCTCAAGTATATATAGGGAGGGAGGATGCGCCCCATCTAGGGTTCCCCCCCCCCAAGGGGTGCGGCCAGCCCTAGATGGGACTTGGGGAGGCGGCCAAAGGGGGAAAGAGAGGGCCTCACTAGATGGGCCTTAGGCCCATCTGAGGCTAGGGTTTCCCTCTCCCTCCTAGCTGCGCCTTGGGCAGGGTGGGGCGCACCAGCCCACTGGGGGCTGGTCCTTTCCACTCTAGGCCCATACAAGCCTCCGGGGTTGGTGGCCCCACTTGGTGGACCCCCGGGACCCTCCCGGTGGTCCCGGTATGTTACCGATAAAACCCGAAACTTTTCCGGCGACCAAAATAGGACTTCCCATATATAAATCTTTACCTCCGGACCATTCCGAACTCCTCGTGACGTCCGGGATCTCATCCGGACTCAACAACATTCGTAACCACATACAAGCTTCCTTTATAAGCCTAGCGTCATCGAACCTTAAGTGTGTAGACCCTACGGGTTCGGGAGACATGTAGACATGACCGAGACGTTCTCCGGTCAATAACCAACAGCGGGATCTGGATACCCATGTTGTCTCCCACATGTTCCATGATGATCTCATCGGATGAACCACGATGTCAAGGACTCAGTCGATCCCGTATACAATTCCCTTTGTCTAGCGGTATTTTACTTGCCCAAGATTCGATCGTCGGTATACCGATACCTTGTTCAATCTCGTTACCGGCAAGTCTCTTTACTCGTTCCGTAACACATCATCCCGTGATCAACCCCTTGGTCACACTGTGCACATTATGATGATGTCCTACCGAGTGGGCCCAGAGATACCTCTCCATTTACACGGAGTGACAAATCCCAGTCTCGATCCGTGTCAACCCAATGACACTTTCAAGATACCTGTAGTGCACCTTTATAGTCACCCGTTACATTGTGACGTTTGATACACCCAAAGCACTCCTACGGTATCCGGAGTTACACGATCTCATGGTCTAAGGAAGAGATACTTGACATTGGAAAAGCTCTAGCAAACGAACTACACGATCTTTGTGCTATGCTTAGGATTGGGTCTTGTCCATCACATCATTCTCCTAATGATGTGATCCCATTATCAACGACATCCAATGTCCATAGCAGAAACCGTGACTATCTGTTGATCACAACGAGCTAGTCAACTAGAGGCTCACTAGGGACATATTGTGGTCTTTGTATTCACACGTGTATTACGATTTCCGGATAATACGCTTATAGCATGAATAAAAGACAATTATCATGAACAAGGAAATATAATAATACTTTTATTATTGCCTCTAGGGCATATTTCCAACAGTCTCCCACTTGCACTAGAGTCAATAATCTAGTTCACATCGCCATGTGATTTAACACTCACGTGTCACATCGCCATGTGACCAACATCATCAAATGAGTTCGGGGTTTGATCATGTTTTGCTTGTGAGAGAGGTTTTAGTCAACGGTCCGAACCTTTCAGATCCGTGTGTGCTTTGCAAATTTTAGGTCATATTGTAAATGCTGCTTCCACGCTCCACTTGGAGCTATTCCAAATGGTTGCTCCACTATACGTATCCGGTTTGCTACTCGAGTCACTTTCGGATAGGTGTTAAAGCTTGCATCGACGTAACCCTTTACGCCGAACTCTTTATCACCTCCATAATCGAGAAACATGTCCAAGGACAATTTTGATCATTGTCCAATGATCCATTCTGGATCATTCTTGTACCCTTGATCGACTCATGGCAAGGCACACTTCCGATGCGGTACACAAAGATAGCATACTATAGAGCCTACGTCTGAAACATAGGGGCGACCTTCGTCCTTTCTCTCTTTTCTGCTGTGGTCGAGCTTTAAGTCTTAACTTCATACCTTCCAACTCAGCAAGAACTCCTTCTTGATGATCCATCTTGAACACCTTCAAGATCATGTCAAGGCACGTGCTCATTTGAAAGTACTATTAAGCATTTTGATCTATCTTATAGATCTTGATGCTTATTGTTCAAGTAGCCTAATCCAGGTTTTCCATTGAAAAACACTTTTCAAATAACCCTATATGCTTTCCAGAAATTCTACATCATTTCTGATCAACAATATATCAATAACATATACTCATCAGAAATTCTATGGTGCTCCCACTCACTTCTTTGGAAATACAAGTTTCTCATAAATTTGTATAAACCCAAAATCTTTGATCATCTTATCAAAGTACATATTCCAACTCCGAGATGCTTACTCCAGTCCTTAAAAGGATCGCTGGAGCTGGCATACCTTTTAGCATCCTTAGGATCGACAAAAACTTTCGGATTATATCACATACAACCTTTCCTTACGAACACTGGTAAGGAAACTCGTTTTGACATCCATCTGCCAGATTTCATAAATGCAGCTAATGCTAACATGATTCCGACGGACTTAAGCATCGCTACAGATGAGAAAATCTCATCGTAGTCAACTCTTTGAACTTGTGAAAAACTCTTCGCCACAAGTCGAGCTTCATAGACGGTGACATTGCCGTCCACGTCCGTCTTCTTCTTAAAAATCCATTTATCTCTGTGGCTTGCCGATCATCGGGCAAGTCCACCAAAGTCCATGCTTTGTTCTGATACATGGATCCTATCTCGGATTTCATGGCTTCTAACCATCTGTCAGAATTTGGGCCCACCATCGCTTCTCTATAGCTCGTAGGTTCATTGTTGTCTAGCAACATGACCTTCAAGACAGGATTACTGTACCACTCTAAAGTAGTACGCATCCTTTTCACCCTACGAGGTACGGTAGTGACTTGATCCGAAGTTTCATGATCACTATCATAAGCTTCTACTTCAATTGGTGTAGGTGCCACAGGAACAACTTCCTGTGCCCTGCTACACACTGGTTGAAGTGATGGTTCAATAACCTCATCAAGTCTCCACCATCCTCCCACTCAACTTTTCGAGACAAACTTTTCCTCGAGAAAGGACCCGATTCAAGAAACAATCCCTATTGCTTTCGGATCTGAATTAGGAGGTATACCCAACTGTTTTTGGGCGTCCTATGAAGATGCATTATTATCCGCTTTGGGTTCGAGCTTATCAACCTGAAACTTTTCCACATAAGCGTCGCAGCCCCAAACCTTTAAGAAATGACAGCTTAGGTTTCTCTAAACCATAGTTCATACAGTGTCATCTCAACGGAATTACGTGGTGCCCTATTTAAAGTGAATGTGGTTGTCTCTAATGCCTAACCCATAAACGATAGTGGTAATTCGATAAGAGACATCATGGTACACACCATATCCAATAGGGTGCAACTATGATGTTCGGACACACCATCAAACTATGGTGTTCCAGGCGGTATTAATTGTGAAACAATTTCCACAATGTCTTAATTGTGTGCCAAAGCTCGTAAGTCCGATACTCATCTCTATGATCATATCATAGACATTTCATCCTCTTGTCACGATGATCTTCAACTTCACTTGAACCATTCAATAATTTAGACTTGTGTTTCATCAAGTAAATATACTCTACATCTTACTCGAATCATCTGTGAAGTAAGAATATAACGATATTCATCAGATGCCTCAAAGACTCATTGGACTGCACACATCAAAATGTGTTACTTCCAACAAGTTTCTATCTTGTTCCATCTTACTGAAAAACGAGGCTTTTTAGTCATCTTGCCCATGTGGTATGATTTGCATATCTCAAGTGATTCAAAATCAAGTGAGTCCAAACGATCCATCTGCATGGAGTTTCTTCATGCGTATACACCAATAGACATGGTTCGCATGTCTCAAAACTTTTCAAAACGAGTGAGTCCAAAGATCCATCAACATGGAGCTTCTTCATGCGTTTTACACCAATATGACTTACATGGCAGTGCCACAAGTAAGTGGTACTATCATTACTATCTTATACCTTTTGGCATGAAAATGTGTATCACTACAATCGAGATTCAATAAACCATTCCTTTAGGTGCAAGACCATTGAAGGTATTATTCAAATAAACAGAGTAACCATTATTCTCCTTAAATGAATAACAGACATTGCGATAGACATAATCCAATCATGTCTATGCTCAATGCAAACACCAAATCTCGATGGTAGAGGGAGCGTGCGATGCTTGATCACATCAACCTTGGAAACACTTCCAACATATATCGTCAGCTCACCTTTAGCTAGTCTCCGTTTATTCCGTAGCTTTTATTTCGAGTTACTAACACTTAGCAACCGAACCGGTATCTAATACCCTGGTGCTACTAGGAGTACTAGTAAAGTACACATTAACATAATGTATATCCAATATACTTCTATCGACCTTGCCAGCCTTCTCATCTACCAAGTATCTAGGGTAATTCCGTTCCAGTGGTTGTTCCCCTTATTTCAGAAGCACTTAGTCTTGGGTTTGGGTTCAACCTTGGGTTTCTTCACTAGAGCAGCAGCTGATTTGCCGTTTCATGAAGTATCCCTTCTTGCCCTTGCCCTTCTTGAAACTAGTGGTTTCACCAACCATCAACAATTGATGCTCCTTCTTGATTTCTACTTTCGCGGTGTCAAACATCGCGAATACCTCAAGGATCATCATATCTATCCCTGATATGTTATAGCTCATCACGAAGCTCTAGCAGCTTGGTGGCAATGACTTTGAAGAAACATCACTATCTCATCCGGAAGATCGACTCCCACTCGATTCAAGTGATTGTTGCACTCAGACAATCGAGCACAAGCTCAACGATTGAGCTTTTCTCCTTAGTTTGCAGGCTAAGAAAATCGTCGGAGGTCTCATACCTCTTGACGTGGCACGAGCCTGAAATCTCAATTTCAGCCCTCAAACATCTCATATGTTCCGTGACGCTTCAAAACGCCTTTGGTGCCTCAACTCTAAACCATTTAACCGAACTATCACGTAGTTATCAAAACGTGTATGTCCGATGTTCGCAACATCCACAGACGACGTTTGGGGTTCAAAGACACTGAGCGTGCATTAAGGACATAAGCTTTCTCTTTCGCATAATCGCTATTGTCAACTTTCAACTATATTTTCTCTAGGAACATATCTAAACAAGGGAACTAAAACGCGAGCCATTTACATAATTTGCAAAGATCTTTTGACTATGTTCAGGATAATTAAGTTCATCTTATGAACTCCCACTCAGATAGACATCCCTCTGGTCATCTAAGTGATTACATGATCCAAGTCAACTAGGCCGTGTCCGATCATCACGTGAGACGGACTAGTCATCATCGGTGAACATCTTCATGTTGATCGTATCCTCCATACGACTCATGCTCGACCTTTCGGTCTCCGTGTTCCGAGGCCATGTCTGTACATGCTAGGCTCGTCAAGTTAACCCTAAGTGTTTTCGCTGTGTAAAACTGTCTTACACCCGTTGTATGTGAACGTAAGAATCCATCACACCCGATCATCACGTGGTGCTTAGAAGCGACGAACTGTAGCAACGGTGCACAGTCAGGGGAGAACACTTCTTGAAATTTTGTAAGGGATCATCTTATTTACTACCGTCGTCCTAAGTAAACAAGATGCATAAACATGATAAACATCACATGCAATCAAATAGTGACATGATATGGCCAATATCATTTTGCTCCTTTGATCTCCATCTTCGGGGCTCCATGATCATCATCGTCACCGCATGACACCATGATCTCCATCATCATGATCTCCATCATCGTGTCTTCATGAAGTTGTCTCGCCAACTATTACTTCTACTACTATGGCTACGGTTGGCAATAAAGTAAAGTAATTACATGGCGTTGTTCAATGACACGCAGGTCATACAATAAATCAAGACAACTCCTATGGCTCTGCCGGTTGTCATACTCATCGACATGCAAGTCGTGATTCCTATTACAAGAACATGATCAATCTCATACATCCCATATCATTCATCACATTCTTCTTGGCCATATCACATCACATAGCATACCTGCAAAAACAAGTTAGACGTCCTCTAATTGTTGTTGCATGTTTTACGTGGCTGCTATGGGTTTCTAGCAAGAACGTTTCTTACCTACGCAAAACCACAACGTGATATGCCAATTGCTATTTACCCTTCATAAGGACCCTTTTCATCGAATCCGTTCCGACTAAAGTGGGAGAGACTGGCACCCGCTAGCCACCTTATGCATGAAGTGCATGTCAATCGGTGGAACCTGTCTCACGTAAGTGTACGTGTAAGGTCGGTCCGGGCCGCTTCATCCCACAATACCGTCGAAACAAGATTGGACTAGTAACGGTAAGCATATTGAACAACATCAATGCCCACAACTACTTTGTGTTCTACTCGTGCAAAGAATCTACGCAATAGACCTAGCTCATGATGCCACTGTTGGGGAACGTAGCAGAAATTCAAAATTTTCCTACGTGTCACCAAGATTTGTCTATGGAGAAATCAGCAACGAGGGGAAGGAGAGTGCATCTACATACCCTTGTAGATTGCTAAGCGGAAGCGTTCATGAGAATGGGGTTGAAGGAGTCGTACTCGTCGTGATCCAAATCACCGGAGATCCTAGTGCCGAACGGACGACACCTCCGCGTTCAACACACGTACAACCCGGTGACGTCTCCCACGCCTTGATCCAGCAAGGAGAGAGGGAGAGGTTGAGGAAGACTCCATCCAGCAGCAGCACAACGGCGTGGTGGTGATGGAGGAGTGTGGCAATCCTGCAGGGCTTCGCCAAGCACCAAGGGAGAGGAGGAGGAGGTAGAGAGGCAAGGCTGCACCAAGAGGAGAAGTTCTCATGTGTTGATAGCAGCCCCAAACCTCAAGTATATATAGGGGAGGGGAGGGCTGCGCCCCCATCTAGGGTTCCCCCCAAGGGGTGCGGCAAGCCCTATATGGGACTTGGGGAGGCGGCCAAAGGGGGAAAGAGAGGGGGCGCCTCACTAGATGGGCCTTAGGCCCATCTGAGGCTAGGGTTTCCCCTCTCCCCTCCTAGCTGCGCCTTGGGCAAGGGTGGGAGGCGCACCAGCCCACTCTGGGGCTGGTCCCTTTCCACTCTAGGCCCATACAAGCCTCCGGGTTGGTGGCCCCACTTGGTGGACCCCGGACCCTCCGGTGGTCCCGTGACGTTACCGATAAAACCCAAACTTTTCCTACGACCAAAATAGGACTTCCCATATATAAATCTTTACCTCCGGACCATTCCGAACTCCTCATGACGTCCGGGATCTCATCCGGACTCGAACAACATTCGGTAACCACATACAAGCTTCCTTTATAACCCTAGCGCCATCGAACCTTAAGTGTAGACCCTACGGGTTCGGAGACACGTAGACATGACCGAGACGTTCTCCGGTCAATAACCAACAGCGGATCTGGATACCCATGTTGGCTCCCACATGTTCCACGATGATCTCATCGGATAAACCACGATGTCAAGGACTCAGTCGATCCCGTATACAATTCCCTTTGTCTAGCGGTATTTTACTTGCCCGAGATTCGATCATCGGTATACCGATACCTTGTTCAATCTCGTTACCGGCAAGTCTATTTACTCGTTTCGTAACACATCATCCCGTGATCAACCCCTTGGTCACACTGTGCACATTATGATGATGTCCTACCGAGTGGGCCCAGAGATACCTCTCCGCTTACACGGAGTGACAAATCCCATCCTCGATCCGTGTCAACCCAATAGACACTTTCGAGATACCTGTAGTGCACCTTTATAGTCACCCGATTCGTTGTGACGCTTTGATACACCCAAAGCACTCCTACGGTATCCGGAGTTACACGATCTCATGGTCTAAGGAAGAGATACTTGACATTGGAAAAGCTCTAGCAAACGAACTACACGATCTTTGTGCTATGCTTAGGATTGGGTCTTGTCCATCACATCATTCTCCTAATGATGTGATCCCGTTATCAACGACATCCAATGTCCATAGCCAGGAAACCATGACTATCTGTTGATCACAACGAGCTAGTCAACTAGAGGCTCACTAGGGACATATTGTGGTCTTTGTATTCACATGTGTATTACGATTTCCGGATAATACAGTTATAGCATGAATAAAAGACAATTATCATGAACAAGGAAATATAATAATACTTTTATTATTGCCTCTAGGGCATATTTCCAACAGATGTGGCGAACGTGGCACGTGCGCAATGACATCACTCACTCCAAGCCGGCACCATCCACGGAGGCTTTTTTTTGAACAACAGAAGGGTCCCGAAGGACCCAATATTTCATTAGATAAGCATCAAAGCACATTTTACATCAGGATCCAAACGAAACAGGAAATTGCAACTAAGCCCTTGACTTTTACACGGAGGACCCCAAATTGAAAGCAAGAAACGCGATCGGGTCCCTAGCAGCCACCGCCCGGATTGAACATCGTCGTCGCCGGGGACGAACCACTTGGCGTGATGAAATTGCCATGGCCGCATCAGCTACACACCATGGCCTCCGAACCGCAGCTGGATCTGTCTCCCATAAGGCACACATGCCGGGAGGAATGGATCCGGCCGCCATTCAGCCAGAAGAAGCAGCGAGCCAGCGGAGACCGTCAGCCAACAAAGGGCACCGTCGCTCCACCATGGAATCAGCTGTTGATACGCTCGAACTCGACCTACAAGCTTCATGTATCTGCAACACCCCTGCTCCTCATCCACGACCAAAGTGAACTGAAAGAGCAAGCTACTGCAGAGGGCAATCCTCCATATCTGAGAAGACCTCGGGCTTATTAGGGGAAGAGAGCTCACGCCAGATCCACTCCCAACTGCATCCGTCCACCATGGATGGCAAGCCTGGGAGGCAGCCGGAGACCACCAGACGCTACCCGGACGCGTCGATGGAGAGCTCCAAAACGGCATAAGCCAGACACCATGGAGGCAAGTCTCACAGTACTACTAAACCTAAAACTACTATGAACAGAAGGAGGCCAACCACCTAACCCATCCTCACGCCGGACGGCAAAGCCATCGGAGAGAGAGAGAAGGATAGGGGCGGAGACGTGAGGCACGAGAAGACTCTCAACAGGGGCAGGAGAAGACTGTTCAGCTCCACGGAGGCTTCTCGGCGCTTCCTATCAAGCTACATCGTCTCACTACTCCACATCCGGCAACACCCTGAGGCAAGACTGTTATATCTCATGATCACAGGTTGTGTAAACGGAAGGAGAAGCACGCACCAGCTTTCTGTACCAGACCCCTGGAGCGATGGAGGAAGCCGCCAATGGGATGGAATAAACTATGGCCCAGTTCTTTTGGCCGATTCTCGCAGAATCTTAAGAATCGATCCTCCACCCAGCTTCTCTTATAATCTTGAATCCATATTCTTTTTACAATCCTAAGAAAGGCTTGCGCCCTGCTATATTAATATAGCAACCACATCGAACCATCGCTGGGGCGAACAGCACATCAAGCCCAAAGATAAAACAAGAAGAACAAAAGAGAAACAAATACCAACGATGGCAGCTCGACAACAAGTAGATGATCCGCCACCACTGCGCCCTCCGAAGTCGCCCACCACATACCCATCACTCCGGAGCTTCGCGTGCCAAGCAACACCTTCAGGAAGGACTGCGGCAACGACACTATTGCCTAAACATGTCCTAGGGATTCCCCCAGCACGCCGAGGAAGGAGGTGAAATGGGTCACCCGATGCCCTCCAAGGAGGGGTGGCGGCACCCGCAGGCGTCATCGCGGTGGAGTCGACCGGGCCGACAGGGATTTCTCCCACCCCTAGAACACCACTACCCAACCTATCTGGAGTCTTCCACCTAGCACTCCACCCACCTACCTGCGCCACCATGGTCTTGAAGCCACCCATGTCGTCTCACTATGGCCATTGATGTCTACTACGCAACCTTCAAGTGGATGACCTAAGGTTTATCAATCCGTGGGAGGCGTAGGATGAAGATGGTCTCTCTCAAACAACCCTGCAACCAAATAACAAAGAGTCTCCTGTGTCCCCAACACACCCAATACAATGGTAAATTGTATATGTGCACTAGTTCGGCGAAGAGAGGGTGATACAAGTGCAATATGGATGGTAGATATGAGTATTTGTAATCTAAAAATATAAAAACATCAAGGTAACAAGTGATAAAAGTGAGTGTAAACGGTATTGCAATGCTAGGAAACAAGGCCTAGGGTTCATACTTTCACTAGTGCAAGTTCTCTCAACAATAATAACATAATTGGATCATATAACTATCTCTCAACATGCAACAAAGAGTCACTCCAAAGTCACTAATAGCGGAGAACAAACGAAGAGATTATTGTAGGGTAAGAAACCACCTCAAAGTTATCCTTTCTGATCGATCTATTCAAGAGTCTGTAGTAAAATAACACAAAGCTATTCTTTCCGTTCAATCTATCCTAGAGTTCGTACTAGAATAACACCTTAAGATACAAATCAACCAAAACCCTAATGTCACCTAGATACTCCAATGTCACCTAAAGTATCTGTGGGCATGATTATACAATATGCATCACACAATCTCAGATTCATCCATTTAACCAACACAAAGTACTTCAAAGAGTGCCCCAAAGTTTCTACCGGAGAGTCAAGATGAAAACGTGTGCCAACCCCTATGCATAAGTTCACAAGGTCACTGAACCCGCAAGTTGATCACCAAAACGTACATCAAGTAGATCACGTGAATATCCCATTGTCAGCACAGATAAGCACATGCAAGACATACATCAAGTGTTCTCAAATCCTTAAACACTCAATCCGATAAGATAACTTCAAAGGGAAAACTCAATCCATTAAAAAGAGAGTAGAGGGGGAGAAACATCATAAGATCGAACTATAATAGCAAAGCTCACGATACATCAAGATCGTGCCATATCAAGAACACGAGAGAGATAGAGAGAGAGAGATCAAACACATAGCTACTGGTATATACCCTCACCCCGAGGGTGAACTACTCCCTCCTCATCATGGAGAGCGCCGGGATGATGAAGAATGCCACCGGTGATGGATTCCCCCTCCAGCAGGGTGCCGGAACAGGCTCCTGAGAGGTTTTTGGTGGCTACAGAGGCTTGCAGCGATGGAACTCCTGATCTAGCTATTTTCTGGAGGTTTGGGTATTTATAGGAATTTTTGGCATCGGTCTCACGTCAAGGGGCTCTTCGAGTCGTCCACGAGGCAGGGGGCGCACCCAGGGGGTAGGGCTCGCCCTCCACCCTCGTGGATGGCTCGGGACTCTTCTGGCCCAACTCTTTTACTCCGGGGGCTTCTTTTGGTCTATAAAAAATCATCAAAAATTGGCACGTCAATTGGACTCCGTTTGGTATTCCTTTTCTGTAAAACTCAAAAACAAGGAAAAAACAGAAACTGGCACTGGGCTCCAGGTTAATAGTTTAGTCCCAAAAATCATATAAAATAGCATATAAATGCATATAAAACATCCTAGATGGATAATATAATAGCATGGAACAATAAAAAATTATAGATACGTTGGAGACGTATCAAGCATCCCTAAGCTTAATTCCTGCTCGTCCTCTAGTAGGTAAATGATAAAAACAGAATTTTTGATGTGGAATGCTACCTAACATAATTCTCAATGTAATCTTCTTATTTGTGGCATGAATGTTCAGATACAAATGATTCAAGATAAAAGTTCATATTGACATAAAAGTAGTAATACTTCAAGCATACTAACAAGTAATGATGTCTTATCAAAATAACACAACCAAAGAAAGCTTATCCCTACAAAATCATATAACTAGGCTATGTTTCATTTTCGTCACACAAAATACTCCCATCATGCACAACCCCGGTTTCAGCCAAGCAATTGGTTCATACTTTTTAACGCGCTTCAGCTTTTTCAACCCTCACGCAGTACATGAGCGTAAGCCATGGATATAGCACTATGGGTGGAATAGAATATGATGATGGAGGTTGTGTGGAGATGAAAAAAAGGATAAAGTCTCACATTGACGCGGCTAATCAACAGGCTATGGAGATGCCCATCAATTGATGTCAATGCGAGGAGTAGGGATTGCCATGCAACGGATGCACTAGAGCAATAAATGTATGAAAGCTCAACAAAAGAAACTAAGTGGGTGTGCATCCAACTTGCTTGCTCACGAAGACCTAGGGCATTTTGAGGAAGCCCATCATTGGAATATACAAGCCAAGTTCTATAATGAAAAATTCCCACTAGTATATGAAAGTGACAACATAGAAGACTCTCTATTATGAAGATCATGGTGCTACTTTGAAGCACAAGTGTGGAAAAGGATAGTAACATTGTCCCCTTTTTTATTTTCTTTTTTTTGGGCCTTCCTTTTTTTGGCCTTTTTTTATTTGGCTTTTTTTTATTTGAGGGACAATGCTCTAATAATGATGATCATCACACCTTCTATTTACTTACAACTCCTGGATTACAACTCGATACTAGAATGAGAAATGACTCTATATGAATGCCTCTGGCGGTGTACCGGGATGGGCAATGAATCAAGAGTGACATGTATGAAAAGTTATGCATGGCAGCTTTTCCCCAAATACGATGTCAACCACATGATCATGCAAGGCAATATGACAATGATGAAATGTGTCATAATAAATGAAACGGTGGAAAGTTGCATGGCAATATATCTCGGAATTGCTATGGAAATGCCATAATAGGTAGGTATGGTGGCTGTTTTGAGGAAGATATAAGGAGGTTTATGTGTGATAGAGCATATCATATCACGGGGTTTGGGTGCACCGGTGAAGTTTGCACCAACTCTCAAGGTGAGAAAGGGCAATGCACGGTACCATAGAGGCTAGCAATGATGGAAGGGTAAGAGTGCGTATAATCCATGGACTTACATTAGTCATAAAGAACTCATATACTTATTACAAAAGTTTATTAGCCCTTGAAGCAAAGTACTACTACGCATGCTCCTAGGGGAAGGGTTGGTAGGATTTAACCATCGCACGATCCCGACCTCGACTCATAAGGAAGGCAATCAAAAGAGCACCCCATGCTACAAATTTGTTACACAACTTTTACCATACGTGCATGCTAGGGGACTTGCCAACTTTAACACAAGTATTTCTCAATTTCATAATTACCCAACTAGCATGACTCTAATATTACCACCTTTATATCTCAAAACAATTATCAAGTATCAAATTTATCATAGTATTCAATGCACTTTCTATGATAATTTTTATTACCAAAGAAAATTACCATGCTGTTTAAGACTCTCAAAATAATATAAGTGAAGCATGAGAGATCAACAATTTCTATAAAATATAACCACCACCGTGCTCTAAAGAGATATAAGGGAAGCACTAGAGCAAATGACAAGCTACACCAAAAGTTATAAGTGAAGATCAATGAGTAGTCAAATAATTGTGCAACTATGTGAAGACTCTCTAACATTTAAGAATTTCAGATCTTGTTATATTATTCAAACAGCAAGCAAAACAAAACAAAATGACATTTCAAGGATAGCACACATCGTGTGAAGAAGCAAAAACTTAGGTTCAACCGATACTAACCGATAATTGTTGAAGAAGAAAGGTGGGATGCCTACCGGGGCATCCCCTAGCTTGGATGCTTGAGACTTCTTGAAATGTTATCTTGGGGTGCCTTGGGCATCCCCAAGCTTGAGATTTTGTGTCTCCTTTATATCACGGCTTCCCTACATCTTAAAAACTTCATCCACACAAAACTCAACAAGAACTCGTGAGATAAGTTAGTTTAAATCAACACAATAACCTTATCATTCTATACTGTAAAAAATCACTAAAATTATTATTCACATTGCATACTAAATTCCTCTGCATATTTAATACTAAATTCCTCTGCATATTTAATACTCCTATCCTTAAATAGAATCATTAAACAAGCAAACATATCCAAACAATGCAAACATAACAGCAATCTGCCAAAACAGTACAGTCTGTAAAGAATGCAAGATTCATCATACTTCCCTAACTCCAAAAGTTATGAGAAAAATACTACACTGAATAAAATTTATCAGAGCTTATTTTGCAAAAAGTTTCAACGATTTGTCATATTCTGACTTTTCTAGGGAATTTTTCCAACATTGATAAACTTTCTGTTTTCAAACAGCAACAAGCATACTTGCAAAATAAGCATGGTAAATGCTATCCTTGACCTTTTTATTGAAAATATAGATGCTAAAAATTATTCTAAATAACAGCAAGCAAATACTAACAAAATAAAATGACACTCCAAGCAAAACACATATCATGTGGTGAATAAAAATATAGCTCCAAGTAAAGTTATTGATAGACAAAGACGAAAGAGGGGATGCCTTCCGGGGCATCCCCAAGCTTAGGCTCTTGGTTGTCCTTGGATATTACCTTGGGGTGACTTGGTCATCCCCAATCTTAGGCTCTTTCCGCTCCTTATTCCATAGTCCATCGAACCTTTACCCAAAACTTGAAAACTTCACAACACAAAACTTAACAGAAAACTCGTAAGCTCCGTTAGTATAAGTAAATAAATCACCACTTAGGTACTGTTATGAACTCATTATAAATTCATATTGGTGTAATATCTACTGTATTCCAACTTCTCTATGGTTCATACCCTCCGATACTACTCATAGATTCATCAAAATGAGCAAACAACACATAGAAAACAGAATCTGTCAAAAACAGAACATTCTGTAGTAATCTGTATCAAACGTATACTTCTGGAACTCCAAAAATCCTACCAAATTAGGAAAACCTGAAAATTTTTTGTGCCAATACATATCAAAAAGGATCAGATCAAAATAACGTTTCTGTGAATTATCAAAACTAATTTACTGGGTGCGAAAGTTTCTGATTTTCAGTAGGATCAACACAACTGTCACCATAAGCTATCCTAAAGGTCTTACTTGGCACTTTATTGAAACAAAAGCTATAAAACATGATTACTAAAGTAGCATAATCATGTGAACACAAAAAAACAGTAAAGGTAAATATCGGGTTGTCTCCCAACAAGCGCTTTTCTTTTATGCCTTTTAGCTAGGCATTATGATGACAATTATGCTCACATAAAAGATAAGAATTGAAACATAACGGGAGCATCATCAAGCATATGACTAGCACATTTAAGCCTAACTCACTTCCTATGCATAGGGATTTTGTGAGCAAACAACTTATGGGAACAAGAATCAACTTGCACAGGAAGGCAGAACAAGTGCAACTTCAAAAATTTCAACACATAGAGAGAAAACTTGATATTATTGCAATATGTAAAAGCATATGTTCCTCTCTCATAATAATTTTCAGTAGCATCATGAATGAATTCAACAATATAACTATCACATAAAGCATTCTTTTCATGATCTACTTGCATAGAAATTTTACTACTCTCCACACAAGGAAGTTTATTCTTTATGGCGTACGTATCATCACAATAATCATCATAAATAGGAGGCATGCTTTCATCATAATAAATTTGCTCATCAAAACTTGGGGGACAAAAAGTATCGTATTCATCAAACATACCTTCCCCAAGCTTGTGGCTTTGCATATCATTAGCATCATAGATATTCAAGGAATTCATACTAACAACATTGCAATCATGCTCATCATACAAAGATCTAGTACCAAACATTTTATAGACTTCTTCTTCTAGCACTTGAGCACAATTTTCCTTTCCATCATTCTCACGAAAGATATTAAAAAGATGAAGTGTATGAGGCAAACTCAATTCCATTTTTTGTAGTTTTCTTCTATAAACTAAATAGTGATAAAACAAGAAATCAAAAGATTCGATTGCAAGATCTAAATATATACCTTCAAGCACTCAACTCCCCAGCAACAGCGCCAGAAAAGAGCTTGATGTCTACTACGCAACCTTCTTCTTGTAGACGTTGTTGGGCCTCCAAGTGCAGAGGTTTGTAGGACAGTAGCAAATTTCCCTCAAGTGGATGACCTAAGGTTTATCAATCCGTGGGAGGAGTAGGATGAAGATGGTCTCTCTCAAACAACCCTGCAACCGAATAACAATGAGTCGCTTGTGGACCCAACACACCCAATAGAATGGTAAATTGTATAGGTGCACTAGTTCGGCGAAGAGATGGTGATACAAGTGCAATATGGATGGTAGATATGAGTATTTGTAATCTGAAAATATAAAAACAGCAAGGTAACAAGTGATAAAAGTGAGCGTAGACGGTATTGCAATGCTAGGAAACAAGGCCTAGGGTTCATACTTTCACCAGTGCAAGTTCTCTCAGCAATAATAACATAATTGGATCATATAACTATCCCTCAACATGCAACAAATAGTCACTTCAAAGTCACTAATGGCGGAGAAAAACGAAGAAATTATTGTAGGGTACGAAACCACCTCAAAGTTATCCTTTCTAATAGATCTATTCAAGAGTCCGTAGTAAAATAACACGAAGCTATTCTTTCCGTTCAATCTATCCTAGAGTTCGTACTAGAATAACACCTTAAGATACAAATAAACCAAAACCCTAATGTCACCTAGATACTCCAATGTCACCTCAAGTATCCGTGGGCATGATTATACGACATGCATCACACAATCTCAGATTCATCTATTCAACCAACACAAAGTACTTCAAAGAGTGCCCCAAAGTTTCTACCGGAGAGTCAAGACGATAACGTGTGCCAACCCCTATGCATAAGTTCACAAGGTCATTGAACCCACAAGTTGATCACCAAAACATACGCCAAGTAGATCACATGAATATCCCATTGTCACCATAGATAAACACATGCAAGACATACATAAAGTGTTCTCAAATCCTTAAAGATTCAATCTGATAAGATAACTTCAAAGGGAAAACTCAATCCATTACAAGAGAGTAGAGGGGGAGAAACATCATAAGATCCAACTATAATAGCAAAGCTCGCGATACATCAAGATCGTGCCATATCAAGAACACAAGAGAGAGAGAGAGAGAGAGAGAGAGAGAGAGATCAAACACATAGCTACTGGTACATACCCTCACCCCGAGGGTGAACTACTCCCTCCTCGTCATGGAAAGCGCCGGGATGATGAAGAAGGCCACCGGTGATGGATTCCCCCTCCGGTAGGGTGCCAAAACGGGCTCCCGAGAGGTTTTTGGTGGCTACAGAGGCTTGCGGCGGTGGAACTCCCGATCTAGGTTATTTTCTGGAGGTTTGGGTATTTATAGGAATTTTTGGCGTCGGTCTCACGTCAAGGGGGTCTCCGAGTCGTCCACGAGGCAGGGGGCGCGCCCAGGGGGGTAGAGCTCGCCCTCCACCCTCGTGGATGGCTCGAGACTCTTCTGGTCCAACTCTTTTACTCCGGGGGCTTCTTTTGGTCCAAACAAAATCGTCAAAAATTGGCACGTCAATTGGACTCCGTTTGGTATTCCTTTTCTGTAAAACTCAAAAACAAGGAAAAACAGAAACTTGCACTGGACTCTAGGTTAATAGGTTAGTCCCAAAAATCATATAAAATAGCATATAAATGCATATAAAACATCCTAGATGGATAATATAATAGCATGGAACAATCAAAAATTATAGATACGTTGGAGACGTATCAGCCATCATCGCGAGACCTAGATGACGGAGAATGAAAACGCAAGGATCCAAGGCGGCAGCACCGCAGTCGAGCGGGAGGGAACAACCTCCACCGTTGTTGCACAAGATGCCAGTTCCTCTAGTGTCATCGAGGTAGCCGGCTGGACGCAGCGGCAGGAGGCAAACCAGGCCACCTGGGCCCAGCCGGGCTCAGATCGAGCCCGCAAAGTCTCCGCCGCCTCACTACAGCAAGCCGACGATGGCGCCGCCACCACCCAGGTTCCCAACGCCCCACCGCCGCCTCCAAGAAGCTATGCCGCAGATCAAAGCCGCCCCCCCAGCCCAGCTTTGGGCCGAGTGGGCGCCGCCAGCCCGCGCCGCCGTGGAGCTCCGCCGCCAACAGTCGCGCCCCACGCCACCGAACACCAACACGAGCGCCGAGCTAGCCCGCCGCCGCGCCGCACCATCACTGCCTGGAAGCACCTCCTGGAAGCCATGGGCCGCCGCCACCGGCGCCACCCGGGCCGAGCCCGGCGACGGTAGTGAGAGGAAGGGTGGGGGAGTTCGGTGGGGAGGATGGATGCAAGTTCGGTGGGGAGTTCGCTGTTCGGCGTCACTCTACTCCATGGCTCCGCTCTGAGAGTGGACGGTTGTAGTTCAAAGTTTTGGAGCGGGCAAACAGTCGCTCCGCAGATCCTAGGAGCCAGTGGATTGCCAAACGGGGCCTAAGTTCCTACTTAGTTCAGGCAGGGAGCATGCCATAGCGCATGTTAGTAGGACACAGAACCTAGTTAGTCATCAGCTGGCTCATATGCGGCGGTCTGTGCCCCGAACAGCTGTAAAGATACGTAGTGGCCCTGAGAGCAACTCTAGTAGACCCCGCATCCTGCCGGCCCACAAAACTTGCAGTTCGCTGAAAACGGCTTTTGCGGGCCGGCAAGGACGGCCGCAGATGTAGACCCACCAAACGGACCCGTATAAAAGTATATTCACCGAATATGCTTTTATACAGGTCGGCTTGCGGTCTCTGTTCTTGCACTGCTGCCCTCCACATCTCATCAGCCCGCAAAATATATCAAATCCAGCATAATACAACAAACGGAAGCAAACTAAATAATTATTCAAATTCAACACAATACAACAATCATCCACATTACAAATAATTATTCAAATCTTAAACAATGCAATACAAAACTTGTGATGAGTACAAATACAAATGAATACAAAAAGGAGTCACTGTCCAGCCCTTTGCCAATGGTGCTCAATGAGATCCTCCTGAAGTTGAAAATGTGTGTCTGCATTTTCAATCTCCTTGTATATCTGAAGAAGAGCTCTAATGCGGTTAGGGTCTCTAGCTGCTTTGACACGGCTACCCACATTGTCGTAGAAGAATTCCAAGTTCAGTCCTCTCTCATCTTCAAGGATCATATCGTGAAGGATAACACAACATGTCATGATATTTTCAATGTTTTCTTATCCCAAAAACGAGCAGGACCATGGACAATGGCAAATCTACATTGCAAAACACTGAATGCTCTTTCAATGTCTTTTCGGGCTGCCTCTTGCACCCTTGCAAATTCACACTGTTTTTTAGTTTTGGGTTCTTTGATGCTCTTGACAAATGTGCAACAAGGATGGTATATACCATCTGCAAGGTAGTACCCCTTTGTGTATTCATGCCCATTGATAGTGTAGTTGCAAGCAAGAGCATCACCACTAGCAAGCCTAGCAAACAAATGAGACCGTTGCAACACATTGATATCATTGAGAGTGAACGGCATACCAAAGAAGCAATGCCAAATCCATAAATCCTCGGATGCTACGCCCTCTAGCACAATTGTTGCACCACGAGACTTGCCACAATACATTCCTTGCCATGCCTTCGGGTAATTTTTCCATGTCCAATGCATACAATCGCCTAGCATGCCAGGCCAACCTCTCCTCTCATTAGATGCCATCAACTTCTTTGTGTCATCCTCGTTGGGTGCCCGAATATACTCAGGACCAAAGACACGGACGATCACTTTTGCAAATCTACGGACAGACTCAATTGTAGTATATTCACCAATGCGAATGTACTCATGGCATAGTCAGCCGGAACGCCATATGCAATCACCCGCATAGCTGCGGAGATTTTTTGATATGCACTAAATCCCTTTAAGCCCGCAACAGTTCTTCTTTGAGTAAAATACTGGTAATTTGCCTTGCAAGCTTGAACAAGTTTCACAAAAAGAGATCGGTGCATTCGGTACCTTCTCCGGAAGAGGTGTGGTGGGTACGTAGGTGATGACCCACAAGTATAGGGGATCTATCATAGTCCTTTTGATAAGTAAGAGTGTCGAACCCAACGAGGAGCATAAGGAAATGATAAGCGGTTTTCAGCAAGGTATTCTCTGCAAGTACTGAAATAAGTGGTAACAGATAGTTTTGTGATAAGATAAATGGTAACGAGCAACAAGTAACAAAAGTAAATAAAGTGCAGCAAGGTGGCCCAATCCTTTTTGTAGCAAAGGACAAGCCTGGACAAACTCTTATAATAGGAAAAGCGCTCCCGAGGACACATGGGAATATCGTGAAGCTAGTTTTCCTCACGCTCATATGATTCACGTTCGGTACTTTGATAATTTGATATGTGGGTGGACCGGTGCTTGGGTGCTGTTCTTACTTGAACAAGCATCTCACTTATGATTAACCTCTATTGTAAGCATCCACAACTACAACAAAAGTATTAAGGTAAACCTAACCATAGCATGAAACATATGGATCCAAATCAGCCCCTTACGAAGCAACGCATAAACTAGGGTTTAAGCTTCTGTCACTCTAGCAACCCATCATCTACTTATTACTTCCCAATGCCTTCCTCTAGGCCCAAATAATGGTGAAGTGTTATGTAGTCGACGTTCACATAACACCACTAGAGGTTAGACAACATACATCTTATCAAAATATCAAACGAATACCAAATTCACATGACTACTAATAGCAAGACTTCTCCCTTGTCCTCAGGAACAAACGTAACTACTCACAAAGCATATTCATGTTCATAATCAGAGGGGTAATAATGTGCATATAGGATCTGAACGTATGATATTCCACCAAATAAACCAACTAGCATCAACTACAAGGAGTAATCAACACTACTAGCAACCTACTAGCACCAATCCCGGACTTGGAGACAAGAATTGGATACAAGAAATGAACTAGGGTTTGGAGATGAGATGGTGCTAGTGAAGATGTTGATGGAGATTGCCCTCTCCCGATGAGAGGAGCATTGGTGATGACGATGGTGATGATTTCCCCCTCCCGGAGGGAAGTGTCCCCGGCAGAACAGCTCTGCCGGAGCCCTAGATTGGTTCCGCCAAGGTTCCGCCTCGTGGCGGCAGAGTCTCGTCCCGAAAGGTTCTCTTCTATTTTTTTTCTCATCGAAAGACTTCATATGGGAGAAGATGGACGTCGGAGAGCCACTAGGGGGCCCACGAGGTAGGGCACGCCCAGGGGGGGCGCCCCCACCCTCCTGAGCAGGGTGTGGGCCCCCTGGCCTTCATCTTTGGCGATGATTTTTCTTTATTTATTTTAAGGTATTCCGTGGGGTTTCAGGACTTTTGGAGTTGCGTAGTATAGTCCTTCAATATTTGCTCCTTTTCCAGCCGAATTCCAGTTGCGGCATTCTCCTCTTCATGTAAACCTTGTAAAATAAGAGAGAATAGCCATAAGTATTGTGACATAACGTGAAATAACAGCCCATAATGCAATAAATATTGACAAAAAAGCATGATGCAAAATGGACGTATCAACTCCCCCAAGCTTAGACCTCGCTTGTCCTCAAGCGAAAAGCCGACAACAATAAATATGTCCTCATGTTTAGAGGTAGAGGCGTCGATAAAAATAAAATACGGACATGAAGGCATCATGATTACTTCATAATAGCAACATATATAAATTTTGTCATATGGTTACTCATGTTCAAGTGATGATCTTCTCACAAAGCCAAAGTATGAATCAGAAACCTTATTGAGCACCAACAAATTATACCCTCAGTCATTGAAGCAATTGCAATTTATCATAACATTGAAAAGAGTCTATGTCAGAGCTTAAAAGCAAGTCCACATACTCAATTATCACTTAGTCCTTCATAATTGCTAACACTCACGCGATACTTGTGGTTGCGGAGTTTTAATCGGACCCAGAGAAAGATAGGGGCTTATATCTTTTTGCCCCACAACCTTTTACCTCAAGGGTAATGTCAACAATAATAATTCATGCTCCCCCACATCCAATTAGATAGATATATCATGTTCTTTCCAACATGCTGAGCTTGCCAAAGGATAAAATGAAAAAGGAAGAGTGAAGATCACCGTGACTCTTGCATAAGGTAGAGGATAATAATAAAAGATAGGCCCTTCACAGAGGGAAGCAGAGGTTGTCATGCGCGTTTAGGGTTGATGCACAAAATCTTAATGCAAAAGAACGTCACTTTACATTGCCCCTTGTATGTGAACCTTTATTATGCAGTCCGTCGCTTTTATTGCGTCCACAACAAGTTCGTGCAAAGTTTATTTTCTCCGCACTAATAAATCAGGCATATTTAGAGAGCAATTTTTATTGCTTGCACCGATGACAACTTACTTGAAGGATCTGACTCAATCCATAGGTAGATATGGTGGACTCTCATGGCAAAACCGGTTGAAGGGTATTTGGAATCACAAGTAGTATTTCTACTTGGTGCTGAGAATTTAGCTAGCATGAGGGGAAAGGCAAGCTCAACACGGTAGAGGAACCATGACAACATAGTTTATCTCAGATATAAGAAAACATAACTCATTATGTTGTCTTCCTTGTCCAACCTCAACTCTTTAGCATGTCATATTTTAATGAGTGCTCCCAATCATAAAAGATGTCAATGATAATATATCTATATGTGAAACCTCTCTTTCCTTATTACTTCCTATTAATTGCAACGATGACCAAAGCTATATTTGCCAACTCCCAACAATTTTAAATCATCATACTCTTTCTATGTGAAGTCATTACTTTCAATAAGATCAATACGATCTCTTTGATTCTTTTTATTCTTTTTCTTCTAATCACCCAAGATCATGGCAAAATACTCAAGCCCTTGACTCAACACTAATCTTTATTATATAGCTCACGGACTCGATTACAAAGAGAGATCATAAAGCAAAACTCAAAACTAGATCATGCCATGGCTTTATTCTACTAAATCAAGATACTACTAATAGGATCGAACTAAGAAAAATGGTAAAGATAGGAGTTGTGATGGTGATACGATACCAGGGAACCTCCCCCAAGCTTGGCAGTTGCCAAGGGGAGTGCCCATACCGATGTGATTATGTCTCCTTCCTTGTTGGTGGTGGAGGTGTTGATGATGATGCAAGCTTGTCGTCCACCTTCCATGGCATAGGCTCACCATCATAGAAGGATGATCGAGTCTCCGGAATCCTCAAATCTACAGCCAAACTCATCCTTTTGAATCTATATTCATACTCACAGTTTTGGTTTTGCAGATCATAGATTTGGGCTTGGAGGTGCTCGATCTTCTCATGTAGCTTATAGATGGCTTCCTCGGTCTTCTTGGCATCCGGCTCATAGTTGTTGGTGAACTCCGTGAGCATCTTGTGGGTAGCGTTGATTCCACGCTCCACCATCCCCTGGCACTTGAAAACTTGTTGCTCCATTGCTTCGAGCCTCAACTCCACACTTCCAGTTCCCTTTGGTCCCTCAACATCGTGGATGTGCAGCAACCCATCACGCATCTCAATGGTTTGAGGGTGTCGCAGCACCTCCACGAGGTAAGGGTTGATAACCTTCTCGAAGAACTTGTCCTTGGAAGCACTTGGGGTTGTCATGATGATCTAGACCTGTCAGAAAACAGCTCGAAACAAGAACAGGGGATATTTGCGTGATACGAGAGTCAAAACCTTAGGGAGTATATATAATGAATTTTTCCCGACCAAAATACGTATCGTGCAAGGAAACGGAGTCCGGAGGGCACACGAGGTGCTCACGAGGTAGGGGGCGCACCCAGGGGGGTAGGGCGCGCCCTCCACCCTCGTGGAGGCCTCGTGTCCTCCCCGGACTGCTACTTATTTTTCTAATTTTCTAAATATTCCAAAACGGAGAAATATTGCCTTAAAAATTGTTTTGGAGTCGGTTTACTTACCGTACCACATACATCCTTTTCGGAGTCTGGAACATTCTGGAAAGTGTCCCTTATGTACTCCTCTGGGGTTACGGTTTCAATAATATTAGTTTCAACATTTATAGGATTACCTGAGATATAGTGTTTGATCCTTTGACCGTTTACCACCTTCGGATTTGTGCCTGCGAAGTTGTTAATATTTATGGCACCGAAACGATAGACCTCCTTGATAACGTAAGGACCTTCCCATTTGGAGAGAAGTTTTCCTGCAAAAAATCTTAAACGAGAGTTGTATAGCAATACATAATCACCTACATTAAACTCACGCTTTTGTATCCTTTTATCATGCCAACATTTGACTTTTTCTTTGAATAACTTGGCATTCTCATAAGCTTGGGTTCTCCATTCATCAAGTGAGCTAATATCAAATAACCTCTTCTCACCGGCAAGTTTGAAATCATAGTTGAGCTGTTTAATAGCCCAATATGCCTTGTGTTCTAGTTCGAGAGGTAAGTGACATGCTTTTCCATAAACCATTTTATACGGAGACATACCCATAGGATTTTTGTACGCAGTTCTATAGGCCCATAATGCGTCATTCAGTTTCTTGGACCAATTCTTCCTAGATCTATTGACAGTCTTTTGCAAAATTAATTTGAGCTCTCTATTGCTCAATTCTACTTGACCACTAGACTGCGGGTGATATGGAGATGCAATTCTATGATTAACGTCATATTTAGCAAGCATCTTACAGAAAGCGCCATGAATAAAGTGTGAACCATCATCAGTCATTAAGTATCTAGGGACTCCAAACCTCGAAAAAATAACTTCCTTAAGCATTTTAATAGAAGTGTTATGATCAGCACTACTAGTTGGAATAGCTTCTACCCACTTAGTAACGTAATCAACAGCAACTAAAATATGAGTGTATCCATTAGAGGCAGGAAAAGGTCCCATATAATCAAAGCCCCAAACATCAAATGGTTCAATAACAAGTGAATAATTCATAGGCATTTCTTGACGTCTACTAACATTACCAATTCTTTGACATTCGTCGCAAGACAAAACAAACTTACGGGCGTCTTTAAAGAGAGTAGGCCAATAAAAACCGGATTGCAATACCTTATGTGCAGTTCAATCTCCAGCGTGGTGCCTCCATAAGCCTCGGAGTGACACATGCGTAGGATCTGTTCCTGTTCATGCTCAGGTACACAACGTCTAATAACACCATCTACTCCTTTATAAAGATGTGGGTCATCCCAAAAGTAATGTCGCAAGTAATAGAAAAACTTTTTCTTTTGTTGGTATGTGAAGCTAGGTGGTATAAATTTAGCAACAATATAATTAGCATAATCAGCATACCATGGAGTGCTACGAGAAGTACTTATGACATTTAATTGCTCATTAGTAAAGCTATCATCAATAGGTAGTGGGTCATCAAGAACATTCTCTAACCTAGACAAGTTGTCTGCAACGGGGTTCTCAACTCCTTTTCTATCAACAATATGTAAATCAAATTCTTGAAGCAAGAGAACCCATCTAATGAGTCTAGGTTTTGCATCTTTATTTTCCATAAGATATTTAATAGCAGCATGATCAGTGTGAATAGTAACTTTGGAATCAACAATATAGGGTCTGAATTTATCACAAGCAAATACAACTGCTAAAAGTTCCTTTTCGGTAGTAGCATAATTTCTTTAAGCATTGTCTAGAGTCTTACTAGCATAATGGATAACATTCAATTTCTTATCAACTCTTTTCCCTAGAACAACACCTACAGCATAATCACTAGCATCACACATAATTTCAAAGGGTAAATTCCAATCAGGTGGCTGAACAACAGGTGCAGAGACTAATGCTTTCTTAAGTATTTCAAATGCTTCTACACAATCATCATCAAATACAAATGGTACATCTTTTTGTAATAAATTAGTCAGAGGCCGAGATATTTTTGAGAAGTCCTTAATGAACCTCCTATAAAATCCGGCTTGACCAAGGAACTTCTTATACCTTTGATGTCCTTGGGACATGGCATCTTTTCAATAGCATCAACCTTGGCTTTATCAACTTCAATACCTCTTTCAGAAACTTTGTGCCCCAATTCAAGACAAGATTAGTTTCTTCACATCTCTGCAAAACTCGAGCAAGATTGCTCAAGCAATCATCAAAAGAGGAACCGTAGATGGAAAAGTCGTCCATGAAAACCTCACAAATTTTCTCGCAAAAGTCAGAGAATATAGCCATCATGCATCTTTGAAACGTAGCAGGTGCATTACATAAACCAAAAGGCATACATCTATAAGCAAAAGTACCAAAAGGGCATGTAAAAGTAGTCTTTGATTGATCTTTAGCCGACACAGGTATTTGAGAAAAACCAGAATAACCATCTAGAAAGCAATAATGTGTATGTTTGCATAATCTTTCTAGCATTTGATCAATAAAAGGTAAGGGGTAATGATCTTTCTTAGTAGCCTTATTTAATTTGCGGAAATTAATTACCATCCTATAACCTGTGATAATTCTTTGCGGAATCAATTCATCTTTATCATTAGGGACAACAGTAATACCTCCCTTCTTAGGGACACAATGGACAGGGCTTACCCACTGACTATCAGCAATGGGTTAAATTATACCTGCCTCCAGAAGCTTGAGTATTTCTTTTCTTACCACTTCTTTCATTTTAGAATTCAAACGTCGTTGAGGATCATGAACCGGTTTGGCATCCGCTTCCAAATTTATTTTATGTTGACATAGAGTGGGACTGATGCCCTTAAGATCATCCAGAGTATATCCAATAGCAGCACAGTGCTTCTTCAGAGTTTTCAATAATCTTTCTTCTTCATGCTCTGAAAGGTTAGTGCTAATAATGACAGGATATATTTTCTTTTCATCAAGATAAGCATATTTAAGATTATCAGGCAACGGTTTAAGCTCAAACACGGGATCACCCTTGGGTGGAGGAGGATCCCCTAGGATTTCAACAAGCAAATTGTGTTGCAGAATAGGTTCCTGTTTAAAGAATACCTCATCTATTTCCCTTATTTCATTCATGAACATATCATTTTCATGGTCTAGCAAATAGTGTTCCTAAGGATCACTAGGAGGTACAGCAATAGAAGCAAGACCAATAATTTCATCCTTACTAGGTAATTCTTCTTCACGATGTTGTTTACTAAATTTAGAGAAATTAAACTCATGAACTGTAACGCCCCGGATGTAACCTTCCATATTCGTAACTCCGACTCTTGCCTTTTCCGGAGATGCTATATGTTATTTCCTCCGTGGTTGGGTTTTTGTCTGTTGTTTTGCATTTTGTTCTTGTTATGCATCTCGTCTCATGTCATCATATGCATTTCATATCATGTCATCATGTGCATTTCATTTTGCATACGTGTTCGTCTCATGCATCCGAGCCTTTTCCCCGTTGTCCGTTTTGCAATCCGGCACTCCTATGTCCTCCGGTGTTCCCTTCTTCCCTCTTTTCGTGTGCGGGTATTAAACTTTCTCGGAATGGCCCGAGGTTTGCCAAGCGACCTTGGTATAGCACCGGTAGACCGCCTGTCAAGTTTCGTGCCATTTGGAGGTCGTTTGGTACTCCAACGGTTAACCGGGTAACCGTAACGCCTCTTTGAGTTGCAGCCCAACACCCCTTCCAAAGTGGCCCAAAGCCCACCAAACTCCCCTCCATGCTCTCGGTCGTTCGATCACGATCGCGTGGCCGAAAACCACACCTCATTTGGACACTCCTAGCTCCCTCTACCTCTATTTATAGACCCTCCCCCGTTTTCCCACAGAGCAAACCCTAAAATTCGTCCCCGCGCTCGCCGGACACGTCCGACCCGCCCGGACGTGTCCACCCCCGCCGCCACGTCGCTCCGACGAATCGCGTCGCGACACGTCATCGTCGCCGCCGCCCGCAGCCAACCGGCGCCCTCCACGTCACCGCTGCCACCTCACCCGCGCCTCCTCTCTCTCCCCTCCGCGCCCGGGCTCGCTGGTCAGATCGGGCCAGGGGGCCCATCCGCCCGCCGCCATGGGCGCTGTCTCGTCGCCGCCGCGGGCCCGTCCCTCGCCTGCTGCCCTCCGTCGCCATGTCGCCTCCAGCCAGCTGCTGCCGCCGCCGCCCGAGCCAGCCGCGCCTTCCCGCCGGCGCTCGCTCTTGTCGCCGCGCTTTCCTCGGCGGAGCCAAGCCGCCGGGAGCTCCTCCGCGCCCAGCGCCGCCCCTCCGCTGGCCCCACGCCATCTCGCCTTCCGGCGGATCCGGTTTCCAGCGCGCGCGCCATCATCCCGGCTTGCCGCGTCGCCGTGCCGCCCTAAACGCGCCGCGCCCCGCCCGCCATGGCCTCGGTCGGCCTCGTCGGGCGGGGACGACGAGGGCCGCTGGCGCCTCCCTCTCGCGCCGCATGGGCCTCGGCCTCCCGAGCCCAGCCAGCGCCAGCCAGCCGGCCCGGTCTGGCCACCCCCCAGCCCAATAGCAGCTCCAAAGAGCCAAAAGAGCCTTCTCCACCCCCGGGCCAAGGCCCATGGTGAGCTGCCCCCGCGCCTTCCTTTTTTTTTCCATTCTGTTGGGCCAAACAGATTCGGCCCGCATCGTTTTTTTCCAGACCTGGACGATTTAGCTTTTATTCCTGAGATTGCAGTTTTACAGATTAGACCCTAAACTTCATGCATATAATAACTAATTAACGGTGCATCGGATTAAAACAAACTTTATATGTAAAATGCTTAGATTTTCATCTAGTTTCATAATATCCAACTTTCATCCATGTTTAAAATGTTTAAAATGCTATTTGTGTTAATTTGCTTAATTGCCATGTTAAAATGATTTATTTCATAACTAAATAACCGTAACTCCGATTTTAATAAACTTTATATGTAAATGGGGTAGAATTTTGCCTAGTTTAACATGGTGCACTCATCTTGCATGTTTAAGAACTCTAAAATTGTGTTTAGGGCAGAACAGTACCAAACCTAATATATGCACATGGGGATTTTCCGGAGTTGTTGTTTTGTTGTTCCGGCCTCATTTAAACTTGCCTAAATAGATAGATTTATTATGCTTCACCCCTTGCCATGTTAATCAACATTTAAGATTGTTGGGTAGCTTAAACGAGAGCGAACTAAATACTTGAATGTGGTGTTCCGTCAATATGCAACTCGTTGCATATTGAGCTCCACTTAATTTGTAGTGTTGTTTGTTGCACTTTGCCATGCCATGCCATGCCATGCCTCATTAAACCGGACATGCATCATACTTGGTTGTGCATCATGCCATGATTATGCGATGGTTGTTTACTATGTTGTTTGCTTCTTTCCGGGTTGCCTCTCTCGTTAGCTTCGGTTTCGTTCCGGAGTTGCGAGGATCCGTTCGACTTCGTCCGTTTGTCTTCTTCATGGACTCGTTCTTCTTCCTTGCGGATTTCGAGCAAGATGACCGCTACCTGGATCTCACTACTATCATTGCTATGCTAGTTGCCTCGTTCTTTCGCTATGCTGCGCTACCTATTACTGTTTGTCCAGCCATCCCATATTGCCATGAACCTCTAACCTTTGACACCATTCCTAGCAAACCGTTGTTTGGCTATGTTACCGCTTTTGCTCAGCCCTCTTATAGCGTTGCTAGCTGCGGTGAAGTTGAAGATTTCTCCATGGTGGACAGGGTTTATGTTGGGATATCACAATATCTTTTATATTATTAATGCATCTATATACTTGGTAAAGGGTGGAAGGCTCGGCCTTATGCAGTGTTTTGTTCCACTCTTGCCGCCCTAGTTTCCGTCATACCGGTGTTATGTTCCCGGATTTTGCGTCCCTTACGCGGTCGGGTGATTTATGGGACCCCCGACAGTTCGCTTTGAATAAAACTTGTCCAAAGAAGGCCCAACGTTGACTTTTACCATTTGCCTCACCACCACCTATATTTCCCTTGGGAGTAATTAACCCAAGGGTCATCTTTATTATAGCCCCGGGCGATTGCTTGTCTAAGCGTTGGTCCAAACTAGAGCACCGTCTTGGGACCATCCCTTGGCAACTTGGGTTACGTCGGTACTGTGCGCTTAGCTCATCCGGTCGTGGCTCGAGGCGAGATACGCTGGCTACTATCGGGATGTCGGCACGCCGGGAGGTCTTGCTGGTCTTGTTTTACCATTGTCGAAATGTCTTGATGTACCGGGATTCCGAGTCGATCGGAGTGTCTCGGGTGAAGGTCTATTCGCCGATGATCGCGAGAGCTTGTCATGGGCTAAGTTGGGACACCCTGCAGGTATAAACTTTCGAGAGCCGTGCCCGCGGTTATGTGGCAGATGGGAATTTGTTAATGTCCGGTTGTAGACAACTTGACACTTGATCCGAAATAAAATGCATCAACCGAGTGTGTAGCCGTGATGGTCTCTTCTCGGCGGAGTCCGGGAAGTGAACACGGTTTCTGTGTTATGTTTGACGTAAGTAGGTGTTCAGGATCACCTCTTGATCATTGCTAGTTGACGACCGTTCCGCTTGTTTCTCTTCTCGCTCTCATTTGCGTATGTTAGCCACCATATCATGCTTAGCCGCTGCTGCAACCTCACCACTTTACCCCTTCCTTTCCCATTAAGCTTTGCTAGTCTTGATACCCATGGTAATGGGATTGCTGAGTCCTCGTGGCTCACCAGATACTTCCAAAACCAGTTTGCAGGTGCCTATGTTACCGAGCAGGTGACGCAATCAAGCTCAAGGAGGAGCTCGTTGAAGAACTTGCCCTTTTGAGTTGTTTCGTTCTAGTTGATCAGTAGTGGAGCCCAGTTGGGGTCGATCGGGGTCCTTTTGTCGCATTTGGGGTTCTTCTTTTATTTTGGTTCCGTAGTCGGACCTTGATTGTATCTGGATGATGTAATGCTTTATTCATGTAATTGTGTGAAGTGGCGATTGTAAGCCAACTATGTATCTTTTCCCCTAATGTATTACTTGGGTTGTGTGAAGATTACCTCACTTGCGACATTGCTTTCAATGCGGTTATGCCTCTAAGTCGTGCTTCGACACGTGGGAGATATAGCCGCATCGAGGGCGTGACAAGTTGGTAATCAGAGCCTTCCCCGACCTTAGGAGCCCCACTGCTTGATCGTTTTTAGCGGCCGAGTTGTGTCTAGAAAAATGTTTTGAGTCATTTAGGATTATATATATCGGAGAGTTAGGAATTCTTTTTACTCCCGGTCCTTGACCTTCCGGTGAGGTATCCCGACGAGAGTTTTGACTCTTCTCTTCTCAAATTTCACTAAAAATTTTTTTAGGATCACGCTGGTATCTTGGGATCGTTCGATATTTTTATGACGAGAACATTGTCTTGGTGCCTCCTGTCATTTAGGGGTTGTGGCGGTGTCCCGGGAGTTGAGCTCCGAGGTGTTGTCGTCATAATTTTATCGTTGCAGCTTCGGAATACCGAGTTTAGTACGACATCGAAAATCTCTTTTATGCAGTTGTTGGTGAGATAACCCGCTAACCCAAAGATCTTGAGGTGAGTACGGAGTATTGCCATGACTCGTATAACGGATGCTTTTCAAGGTTGAGGTAGACGATTTCGAAGGTTTCTTGGTTATGTGTTGAAGGATGGATACAAATGGATGTAGGGATTGTTAGCTTGGGTGAGATATATATTGCTCCCTGTATCCCCAACACCTGATTGCATAACCGGAAAATTTGGGAGTTTTATAGGTGGGAATTCAAGTAGCTCTTAGGATATCTTTCCGACGGATGTATGATATGAAATTGGGGTTCGGCGTCTAGTGGTCCGCCTATTCACGGTTGGTTTTACTGATGGTCTCGTTGTGTCTTAAAGAGTCCTTGGCTATGCCGACTGGGACACTTCAGATGTCATGTGCCTTGCCTTGTACATGATGGTGCTGTCTGATTGAGCCCGTAGGCCCCACCACGAAAACTTGGACGAAATCTCTATCATATGTTTGTTCCGCTTATTCGCAAGCCAAATCCTTTGTTTTATTTTATTTGTGGTATTCGAGTTGCTTCAAAGTCAAATGTTGAATCCATACCTTTCCTAAACGGTGTTCTCATATTGCTATGTGAATACTAATCCTTTTGATCATTGATTTTATCATGTCAACTCCTTTCCAACCGGTGTGCTTCTCTTCAAGTGGATCCCATCATTTTTCCCATCCGCAAGATCAAATCTAAGTTTTCTCAACGGTGTTTGTTTCATCCGTCTCCAAGTTGCCTTTGTTTTTTCCCGCCCACCCACCCTTTTCCTCAAGGACACAGATTTCTTAACCAAGTATCCTTTTATTTTTGTGAAGTCTCTTCATTCTTTTCAATCAATGTTCTTATCCGGTGATTTGCCATGAAGATGCTCAACAGATTCAAGTTCATCATCCTTCATTGTTGTTTCTTCTCCGGTGGATCCTATTCAAGCTTTCGATATTCATCATATTCCTTTCCTCGTTTCTAATGCTTTCTCATACCGATGCACCTCTTAATCTTTCACTTCTCGTTATTCATTTGTTCTGGAGTGCTGAAGATATCTCAAAAGACTTGCGTTTCCATTCTCAATCCGTTCAAGCTATTTGGGGATTGTTATCTCATTCAAGCCATTTAATTCAACCGGCGCAACATCTCTTTTAAATCTTTTCAATGGTGTTTTTTGAGTGGGCCCTAACCCACAGGTCTTTTCCCAGGATCTTACCTGACTCTTCTAATTATTCCGGAGTTATTCTTAAATGCTTTCCAAGTTTGACGTAAGAATGAGTTATCATCAGTCAAATGCTTTTCTCCAAGATCTTTCAAATTCTTTTCATAGTTGGCTCAACCTCTTCGCTTTTGATTCTTCCGGTGTGTCTCAACAATTCCATGGTGGTTCTCATCATCATTCTCATCATATGAAGACCGAAGAAGTATTTCTCTTAAATCTTGGTCCATTCTCTTCAATATTCATGGTCTCATATTTGTTTTCGATTGTGAGAATTCTTTTCTTACCATCCAGAGCATTTCATGAGTTGTTTCCATTTCTTTCCTCCGAAGGCCATCATGTCATAATTCTTCATTCTCAACGTGTAGCCATCATTCTCCAAATCTTACCGGTGAATCGTTCAAATATCCTCTAATTAGTTCATGATCTCTTCGTTCTCATGTATCTAAATCCCCTCAAGCATCTTCATTCGTTTTCTAATTCTTCCCGGTGAATTGTGCCTTTTGCTACGTTCATTTTCAATTTTTACGGTGGTTCTTTCAAGATCTCTCTTCCTTGTTCATCATATCAATTCATTTGTTGTTCCAATCCTACCGGTGGTTCGTTGAAGACCTTCTCAAGTTTGTGATATGTCACTTCTCAATCCTTTCTACGAGAATAAGTAGTATGCCAAATCCATTGCTTGTCATCAATTTAATTGGTGAAGGATAAGCATAACATAATTCTTATTCTTGTTCATCCAAGTGATTAATTCTTTATTACGGAGGCCCTTAAAATTCTCGGTTTCATTTGTTTCATCTTCTCTTTTTCCCGGAGTTCCAAGCTCTAATTATCACGGAGATCCATCTAAATCATTGCAAGGATTCACCTTGTGTTTTTCAATTTCTCTTTCTTTTCATTCCTTTTGTTTACCGGAGTTCTTCATTGAGGCTCTACATGGTGGTTCATCAAGGATTTAATTCCTTCTCAAAGTTTTCATCGAGATTCTTTCCTAAGAAGCTCAAGCTTTCTTAATATGGTAATCCGGAGTGCAATTCTTTCTACCTTATCTTTTGAGATGGTGTTATGTCACTCTTGACAATTTCCTTCATGTTTCATGATTCATTTGTTGTCAAAAGTGAGGTATTTGAAATCCATCAATCTCTTCCTTGGAGTCATCTTCTGTCATGGTTCACCTAAAGCTTTCCCTAAGGATTGTTGCTATTTATGGTGCTTATAAATGACCCAAGTTCTTCATTTATCCTCCCGGTGATATACCTTTCTCGTCTCCTTGTTCGTATCAATGAAATTCTTTTCCCGTGAGTGGCAGGTTGTCACTTCATAATTTGAGATGCATTCCTTAAGACCATATTAAGCTTGTGCTTTTCGTTGTTGATTTTCCAACAACTCCGTTCAATTTTTCTTTGCAAGGAGGCCTTCCAAACTCATTTGTGGCAGAAGTTGTCATTTTATTCTCCGTCCCTTTATCCCAACGTTCTAACTTCTATTCTTTCGTTACGGAGGCATTGTGATATTGCTCTTTTCACTCATCATCTCGAATTGTGAAGATCATGTTATTTTCTTCCTCATCCATTTAACCGGAGTGTTGTGTTCTCATTCAAGTTCTTTCATTTTGTCTAGTTTTGCCTCTCTTTTCAACCTTAGTGTTGTCTGAAATCCTTCTTACCCCTTGTGCCATTCTTTCAATTCCGGAGGCAGTGTGTTGTTGATTTCATCAAGTATCCTCTCATCTTGTCAATTTCATGTTCAACTCCTTCCATTTACAGTCGGAGTGCTGCCCATATTCTGCCATTCTTGTTCCTTGGCTATCTCATTTTACCGAGGTGGTCATATTCTTTTCGTTCGTCAAACTTTTGATTCATGTCCTTGCAACCTTCAAATTCTCGTAATACTCCTTGTTCCTCTTTTCTACCGGATTATTTGTAATCTCGTTCATCTCTGTTGTACTCTTTCTTTTAAATTGCTCAACCTCTCAAGGTTCGAGGTTTCACTCGTGCGTCAAAGAAGCAACTTAGTTTTACCTCTTCCTCTTCCTTTTTCCCTCCGGTGCCATCCTAGATCTCGGGACGAGATCCTCTCGTAGTGGTGGAGTGTTGTAACGCCCCGGATGTAGCCTTCCATATTCGTAACTCCGACTCTTGCCTTTTCCGGAGATGCTATATGTTATTTCCTCCGTGGTTGGGTTTTTGTCTGTTGTTTTGCATTTTGTTCTTGTTATGCATCTCGTCTCATGTCATCATATGCATTTCATATCATGTCATCATGTGCATTTCATTTTGCATACGTGTTCGTCTCATGCATCCGAGCCTTTTCCCCGTTGTCCGTTTTGCAATCCGGCACTCCTATGTCCTCCTGTTCCCTTCTTCCCTCTTTTCGTAAAGGGTATTAAACTTTCTCGGAATGGCCCGAGGTTTGCCAAGCGGCCTTGGTATAGCACCGTAGAACCGCTGTCAAGTTTCGTGCCATTTGGAGGTCGTTTGGTACTCCAACAGTTAACAAGTAACCGTAACGCCTCTTTGAGTTGCAGCCCAACACCCCTTCCAAAGTGGCCCAAAGCCCACCAAACTCCCCTCCATGCTCTCGGTCGTTCGATCACGATCGCGTGGCCGAAAACCACACCTCATTTGGACACTCCTAGCTCCCTCTACCTCTATTTATAGACCCTCCCCCGTTTTCCCACAGAGCAAACCCTAAAATTCGTCCCATCTCGGGACACGTCCGACCCCGCCGGACGTGTCCACCCCGCCGCCACGCCGCTCCGACGAATCGCGTCGCGACACGTCATCGTCGCCGCCGCCCGCAGCCAACCGGCGCCCTCACGTCCACCGCTGCCACCTCACCGCGCCCCTCTCTCTCCCTCCGCGCCAGGCTCGCCGGTCGGATCGAGCCCAGCAGGGCCCATCCGCCGCGCCGCCATGGGCGCTGTCTCGTCGCCGCCGCGAGGCCGTCCCTCGCTTGCTGCCCTCCGTCGCCATATCGCCTCCAGCCAGCGCTGCTGCCGCCAGCCAGCGCGCGCCTTCCCCGCCGCGCTTCGGCTCCATCGCCGGCGCTTTCCTCGGAGCCAGCCGCCGGGAGCTCCTCCGCGCCCAGCGCCCGTCCTACTGGCCCCACGCCATCTCGCCTTCCGGCGGATCCGGTTTCCAGCGCGCCGCCGCCATCCCGGCTTGCTTGCGTCGCGTGCCGCCCTAAACGCCGCCGCCGCCGCCGCCATGGCCTCGGTCGGCCTCGTCGGGCAGACGACGAGGGCCGCTGGCGCCTCCCTCTCGCGCCGCATGGGCCTCGGCCTCCCAGGCCCAGCCAGCGCCAAATTTCAGCCTGCCCAGCCAGTACTGCCCCCAGTGCCCAATAGCTCCAGCTTTCAAAGAAATTTCTCCACCCGGGCCAAGGCCCATGGTGAGCTGCCCGCGCCTTTTTTTTTTTTTTTTCCCATTCATTGGGCCAAACAGATTCGCCCGCATCGTTTTTTTCGGACACTGGGCGATTTAGCTTTTATTCACGAGATTGCAGTTTTACTGATTAGACCCTAAACTTCATGCATATAATAACTAATTAACGGTGCATCGGATTAAAACAAACTTTATATGTAAAATGCTTAGATTTTCATCTAGTTTCATAATATCCAACTTTCATCCATGTTTAAAATGTTTAAAATGCTATTTGTGTTAATTTGCTTAATTGCCATGTTAAAATGATTTATTTCATAACTAAATAACCGTAACTCCGATTTTAATAAACTTTATATGTAAATGGGGTAGAATTTTGCCTAGTTTAACATGGTGCACTCATCTTGCATGTTTAAGAACTCTAAAATTGTGTTTAGGGCAGAACAGTACCAAACCTAATATATGCACATGGGGATTTTCCGGAGTTGTTGTTTTGTTGTTCCGGCCTCATTTAAACTTGCCTAAATAGATAGATTTATTATGCTTCACCCCTTGCCATGTTAATCAACATTTAAGATTGTTGGGTAGCTTAAACGAGAGCGAACTAAATACTTGAATGTGGTGTTCCGTCAATATGCAACTCGTTGCATATTGAGCTCCACTTAATTTGTAGTGTTGTTTGTTGCACTTTGCCATGCCATGCCTCATTAAACCGGACATGCATCATACTTGGTTGTGCATCATGCCATGATTATGCGATGGTTGTTTACTATGTTGTTTGCTTCTTTCCGGTTGCCTCTCGTTAGCTTCGGTTTCGTTCGGAGTTGCGAGGATCCGTTCGACTTCGTCCGTTTGTCTTCTTCATGGACTCGTTCTTCTTCCTTGCGGGATTCGTGCAAGATGACCGCTACCCTGGATCTCACTACTATCATTGCTATGCTAGTTGCCTCGTTCTTCGCTATGCTGCGCTACCTATTACTGCTTGTCCAGCCATCCCATATTGCCATGAACCTCTAACCTTTGACACCATTCCTAGCAAACCGTTGTTTGGCTATGTTACCGCTTTTGCTCAGCCCTCTTATAGCGTTGCTAGCTGCGGTGAAGTTGAAGATTTCTCCATGGTGGACAGGGTTTATGTTGGGATATCACAATATCTTTTATATTATTAATGCATCTATATACTTGGTAAAGGGTGGAAGGCTCGGCCTTATGCAGTGTTTTGTTCCACTCTTGCCGCCCTAGTTTCCGTCATACCGGTGTTATGTTCCCGGATTTTGCGTCCCTTACGCGGTCGGGTGATTTATGGGACCCCCGACGAGTTCGCTTTGAATAAAACTTGTCCAGAAGGCCCAACGTTGACTTTTACCATTTGCCTCACCACCACCTATATTTCCCTTGGGAGTAATTAACCCAAGGGTCATCTTTATTATAGCCCCCGGCCGATTGCTTGTCTAGCGTTGGTCCAAACTAGAGCACCGTCGGGACCATCCCTTGGCAACTTGGGTTACGTCGGTACTGTGACGCTTAGCTCATCCGGTCGTGGCTCGAGACGAGATCTGCGGCTACTATCGGGATGTCGACGCGCGGGAGGTCTTGCTGGTCTTGTTTTACCATTGTCGAAATGTCTTGATGTACCGGATTCCGAGTCGATCGGAGTGTCTCGGGTGAAGGTCTATTCCTTCGATGATCGCGAGAGCTTGTCATGGGCTAAGTTGGGACACCCTGCAGGTATAAACTTTCGAGAGCCGTGCCCGGTTATGTGGCAGATGGGAATTTGTTAATGTCGGTTGTAGACAACTTGACACTTGATCCGAAATAAAATGCATCAACCGAGTGTGTAGCCGTGATGGTCTCTTCTCGGCGGAGTCCGGGAAGTGAACACGGTTTCTGTGTTATGTTTGACGTAAGTAGGTGTTCAGGATCACCTCTTGATCATTGCTAGTTGACGACCGTTCCGCTTGTTTCTCTTCTCGCTCTCATTTGCGTATGTTAGCCACCATATCATGCTTAGCCGCTGCTGCAACCTCACCACTTTACCCTTCCTTTCCCATTAAGCTTTGCTAGTCTTGATACCCATGGTAATGGGATTGCTTGAGTCCTCGTGGCTCACGGATACTTCAAAACCAGTTTGCGGTGCCTATGTTATCGAAAGGTGGCGCAATCAAGCTCAAGGAGGAGCTCGTTGAAGAACTTGCCCTTTTGAGTTGTTTCGTTCTAGTTGATCGAGAGTGGAGCCCAGTTAGGGTCGATCGGGGTCCTTTTGTCGCATTTGGGGTTCTTCTTTTATTTTGGTTCCGTAGTCGGACCTTGATTGTATCTGGATGATGTAATGCTTTATTCATGTAATTGTGTGAAGTGGCGATTGTAAGCCAACTATGTATCTTTTCCCCTAATGTATTACTTGGGTTGTGTGAAGATTACCTCACTTGCGACATTGCTTTCAATGCGGTTATGCCTCTAAGTCGTGCTTCGACACGTGGGAGATATAGCCGCATCGAGGGCGTGACATGAACCATATCATCCAAGCCAATAGTAACAACATTCTTTTCGCAGTCTATCTTAGCAGTAACAGTACGTAGGAAGGGTCTACCAAATATAATGGGACAAAAGCTATCTTGTGGAGAACCAAGAACTAGAAAATCTGCGGGATATTTGGTTTTCCCACACAAGACTTCAACATCTCTAACAATTCCCATAGGTGTAATAGTATCTCTATTGGCAAGTTTAATTGTGACATCAATTTCCTCTAACTCAGCAGGTGCAATCTCATGCATAATTTCTTTGTATAAGCCAATGGGTATAACGCTAGCACTAGCACCCATATCACATAAGCCATGATAACAATGATCTCCTATTTTAACAGAAATAACAGGCACGCCTACCACAGGTCTATGTTTATCTCTATCACAGGGTTTAGCAATTCTAGCAGTTTCACCAGTGAATTGGGTTCTACTTTGACTTGCTCAGGAGGCATATAAGTCCTAGTATTGCTTTTACGAACAATAGTTGAAACTTTAGTATGATCCTTCATTCTAACAGGGAAAGGTGGTTTCTCAACATAAGAAGTAGGAACAATAGGATCATTGTAAGTGACAATCTTTTCTTCAACTTTAATAGGTGCAGCTACTTTTACTTCTATGGGAGGATGATATTTAAACCACTTCTCCTTGGGGAGATCAACATAAGTAGCAAAAGATTCACAGAAAGAAGCTACTATCTCAGAGTCAAGTCCATATTTAGTGCTAAACTTATGGAAAATATCGGTATCCATAAAAGATTTAACACAATCAAACTTAAGTGTCATACCTAACTCCTTACCTTCGTCAGGTCCCAATCTTCAGAGTTGCGTTTAATTCTATCCAATAAATTCCATCCAAGTATCGAGCATGTGCGATTATTATCAGAAAGCTGAGCATAAAAATTCTGGAGAATTGTCAATTTTGAGAGCTCATGATTGGGGCATGAATATAACATTGATTTAAGCCTCCCCCAAGCTTGAGCGATGCTTTCTCCTTCACGAGGCTAAAAATTATATATATAATTGCGATCATGATGAACAAGATGCAAAGGGTAATACTTTTGATGAAATTCCAATTTCAATCTTTTATAGTTCCATGATCTCGTATCATCACATAGCCTATACCATGTCAATGCATCTCCCTCCAAAGATAAAGGGAAAGCCTTCCTCTTAACAACATCATCGTGTATACCTGCAAGCTTAAATAGTCCACAAATATCATCCACAAAGCGTAGATGTTTGTCAGGATGCTTTGTTCCATCTCCTGCAAAAGTGTTAGCTAGCAGTTTTTCCATCATACCCGAAGGAATCTCAAAAGAAGTTTCATTTTCAATAGGTTCGGTAGGTTGAGGAGCAACTCTTTGCTCTACTGGACGAGGTGAAGATACCCTGAACAAGCCCCTCAGACAATTACTTTCCATAGTAACAAGTGACAGAAAATTTCAGCACACTAAATAAATTTTTCCTTACCAAATTCCACCTACCAAAGGCGCTTCACTCCCCGGCAACGGCGCGAGAAAAAGAGTCTTGATGACCCACAAGTATAGGGGATCTATCGTAGTCCTTTCGGTAAGTAAGAGTGTCAAACCCAACGAGGAGCGGAAGGAAATGATAAGCGGTTTTCAGCAAGGTATTCTCTGCAAGTACTGAAATAAGTGGTAACAGATAGTTTTGTGATAAGATAAATGGTAACTAGTGTCGGTGTCAAAACCGGCGGATCTTGGGTAGGGGGTCCCGAACTGTGCGTCTAGGCGGATGGTAACAGGAGACAAGGGACACGATGTTTTACCCAGGTTCGGGCCCTCTTGATGGAGGTAAAACCCTACATCCTGCTTGATTAATATTGATGATCTCTATTACAAGAGTGGATCTACCACGAGATCAAGGAGGCTAAACCCTAGAAGCTAGCCTATGGTATGATTGTTGTAATGGAGGTTATGTCCTACGGACTAAAGCCCTCCGGTTTATATAGACACCGGAGAGGGCTAGGGTTACATAGAGTCGGTTACAATGGTAGGAGATCTACATATCCGTATTGCCAAGCTTGCCTTCCACGCCAAGGAAAGTCCCATCCGGACACGGGACGGAGTCTTCAATCTTGTATCTTCATAGTCTTGGAGTCCGGCGGACAATGATAGTCCGGCTGTCCGGACACCCCCTAGTCCAGGACTCCCTCAGTAGCCCCTGAACCTGGCTTCAATGACGATGAGTCTGGCGCGCATAATGTTCGGCATTGCAAGGCGGGTTCCTCCTTTGAATAATCCAGAGAAGATTGTGAACACCAGGATAGTGTCCGGCTCTGCAAAATAAATTCCACGTTCCACCGTAGAGAGAATAATATATATACACAAGTTCAATCTGCTGACGTATTTTGCGGCATGACATCACACCACCACCAAGCCTTTACTTGAATAGTTTTTTATTATACCACCTCAGCGCGTTTAGCGAAGTGGTTTCCTTGGCACGTCTTGTCGAAGCAGAGATCGTGTTCCCCTTATTCCGGGATTCTCATCAATACGGACGTGGGTAACCCAACCGCGCCATTGATGGTGGCGCTTGGGAGATAAGCGAGTTTTACCGGGCTAGTGGGGACGCATAGTCTTCGTCCGCCTATATATAAGGGATAATGATTCACCTTTTCACCTACGCCTTCTTCCTCCCTTGCTTATCCATCTCCGCGCACTCGAGCTCCAGCGCCCAAGTTCGCGCATCTCGCCTCGACCTTCTTCGACCATGTCCGGAGCGGGAGGTAAATGGTTGGTCTCCACCGTCAAGGAGGAGCACATCACAAAGCTGCGCAGCGCCGGATACCTTTCCGGCGACGTCGCGCACTGGCTGCCCGATGAGGGGTAGCTCATCCCCACCCCCAGGCCCCATGAGAGGGTCGTTTTCCTCCTCCACTTCCTCCGCGGACTGGGCTTTCCACTTCACCCTTTTGTCCGGGGGCTCATGTTCTACTACGGCCTGGATTTCCATGATCTGGCGCCGAACTTCATCCTCAACATCTTGGCGTTTATCGTCGTGTGCGAGGCCTTCCTCTGCATCCAGCCCCACTTCGCTTAGGCTCAAGACCTTCAATGTCAAGCGAAGGTAGTGAAGGGCACTCAAGTGGAGTCGGAGGCGCCATGTTGCGCAAGATGCCCAACGCCCTTTGGTTCAAGGGCCTTCGTGGAATCCGTCAAGGGTGGCGGTCGGGGTGGTTCTATATCACCGAGCCGCGCGACCCTACGTGGGCGGCGGCCCCCGAGTTCAGATCTGGTATCCCTACGCAGCTCACCTCCTGGAAAGAGAAGGGCTTGCTGTGGGGTAATTCAAAGGAGCTGACGGGACTCCAAGCCTGTATCCAGAAGCTGGTGAACAAGAAGCTCAGGTTGGTTAACGTGGTCCAAGTCATGCTCGTCCGCCGGATTCTCCCATGCCAAGAACGGGCATTCAATCTGTGGGAGTTCGATCCGGAACAGCACCAGGCGTTGAGCGGGCTCTTCGACACGACGTACAAAGGCGCCTGGAGGGTGCTGTTTAAGGGCGCCGAAGCCCCCGCATCCGCGACGGAACATCGCGGATTTCACTCGCAGCGTCCAGCTGACGAGGTAAGTGATTCTACCCCTTTACGGGACACTTGTTGTTAATAGTTCAACCCTAAGCGGGTTTTAATCTCCCCTTTCCTTTGACAGGAATGGATGAAGAAGGCCGAGCAGTTCATCTGCCCGGCTCCCATGCCAGAAGACCCAGTGGACGCCCGTCTAGCGGGGCTGCTAGTTCCGGCACCGCACATGGTGCCGGAGAAGAAGGCCAAGAAGGTGGCCATGGGTACTCGAAAGAGTTCCGCCAGTGTCCGACGACTCGGCGGATTCCTCCCGAAGATGAGGAGGAGGAAGAAGACTCTCTCCTGGGAGGAGAGAGAGAGAAGGCCTCCCGATAGGGAGGCCAAGGGTCAAGAGGGAAGAACTATTCCCCCGGAAAGCTCCGCCAACATCAACGTTGGCGACGAAGAGTGGCCCTCGAGGGCCAGGCCTCAGGCAAAATTGTAAGTATCCGGATCCCTGAATGATCTACAATTTCTTTTGTGTCACATAGCGTCCTTCTAATGCCGCATACTGCCTGCAGTCCGGCCAACGATGATCTCGCTGCTTCGTCGAGCGGGTCGTTGGCTGCGTCGGATGTGGAATCCATTCCGACTGCCTCCACCCCCCCGCGCCACTGAGGACGCCGAGGTGGGATCCCGGGAAGGGACCCATCAGGAAGAGGCTCTAGAGGCGCCGCAAGGCAGCCTCCCGGACTTTGCGCCGGACTCTACGCCAGAACCTGCAGTGGTTCTAGAGTCCGGCAGGCGGCCCCTTCGCAAGAAGGGCAAGACCGTGACACCGGAGTGAAGGAAATATGCCCTAGAGGCAATAATAAAGTTATTATTTATTTCCTTATATCATGATAAATGTTTATTATTCATGCTAGAATTGTATTAACCGGAAACATAATACATGTGTGAATATATAGACAAACAGAGTGTCACTAGTATGCCTCTACTTGACTAGCTTGTTAATCAAAGATGGTTATGTTTCGTAACCATGTACAAAGAGTTGTTATTTGATTAACGGGATCACATCATTAGTTGAATGATCTGATTGACATGACCCATTCTGTTAGCTTAGCACCCGATCGTTTAGTATGTTGCTATTGCTTTCTCCATGACTTATACATGTTCCTGTGATTATGAGATTATGCAACTCCCGTTTACCGGAGGAACACTTTGTGTGCTACCAAACGTCACAACGTAACTGGGTGATTATAAAGGTGCTCTACAGGTGTCTCCAAAGGTACTTGTTGAGTTGGCGTATTTCGAGATTAGGATTTGTCACTCCGAATGTCGGAGAGGTATCTCTGGGCCCTCTCGGTAATGCACATCACTTAAGCCTTGCAAGCATTGCAACTAATGAGTTAGTTGTGAGATGATGTATTACGGAACGAGTAAAGAGACTTGCCCGTAACGAGATTGAACTAGGTATTGGATACCGACGATCGAATCTCGGGCAAGTAACATACCGATGACAAAGGGAACAACGTATGTTGTTATGCGGTCTGACCGATAAAGATCTTCGTAGAATATGTAGGAACCAATATGGGCATCCAGGTCCCGCTATTGGTTATTGACCGGAGACGTGTCTCGGTCATGTCTACATTGTTCTCGAACCGTAGGGTCCGCACGCTTAAGGTTTCGATGACGGTTTCATTATGAGTTTATGTATTTTGATGTACCAAGGTTGTTCGAGTCCGGATGTGATCACGGACATGACGAGGAGTCTCGAAATGGTCGATACATAAAGATTGATATATTGGACGGATATATTTGGACACCGGAAAGGTTCCGGTGAGATTGGAAATATACTGGAGCTCCGGAGGTTACCGAACCCCGGTTAGTATATGGGCCTTATTGGGCCTTAGTGGAAGGAGGAGAAGGAGCAAGGAGGGTGCCCCCAAGCCCAATCCGATTGGGAGGGGGCCGCCCCCTTTCCTTCTCTCCTCCCCCTCTTCCTTCCTTCTCCTACTCCAAATAGGAAGGGGGCCAAACCTACTTGGAGTAGGTTTGCCCCCTAGGGCGCCGCCTTCCCTTGGGCGGCCTCCTCCTCCCTCCCTCCTTTATATACGGGGGTAGGGGGGCACCCTAGACACACAAGTTGATCATTGAGATCGTTCCTTAGCCGTGTGCGGTGCCCCCCTCCGCGATATTACACCTCGGTCATATTATAGCGGTGCTTAGGCGAAGCCCTGCGACAGGAGAACATCAAGATCGTCACCACGCCGTCGTGCTAACGGAACTCCTCCCCAAGCCTCTGCTGGATCGGAGATCGGGGTGCGTCATCGAGCTGTACGCGTGTCAAGAACTCGGAGGTGCCGGAGTAACGGTGCTTGGATCGATCGGACCGGGAGGACGTACGACTACTTCCTCTATGTTGCGTCAACGCTTCCGCTTCGGTCTACGAGGGTACGTAGACAACACTCTCTCCTCTTGTTGCTATGCATCACCATGATCTTGCGTGTGCGTAGGAATTTTTTTGAAATTACTATGTTCCCCGACAGTGGCATCCGAGCCTAGGTTTTTATGGTTTGATGTTATATGCACGAGTAGAACACAAGTGAGTTGTGGGCGATATAAGTCATACTACTTACCAGCATGTCATACTTTGGTTCGGCGGTATTGTTGGATGAAGCGCCCGGACCGACATTACGCCAGACGCTTACGCGAGACTGGTTTTACCGCCGTGCTTTGCACACGGTGACTAGCGGTGTCGGTTTCTCCAACTTTAGTTGAACTGAGTGTGGCTACGCCGGTCCTTGCGAAGGTTAAAACAGCATCAACTTGACAAACTATCGTTGTGGTTTTGATGCCTAGGTAAGATTGGTTCTTGCTTAAGCCCGTAGCAGCCACGTAAAACTTGCAACAACAAAGTAGAGGACGCCTAACTTGTTTTTGCAGGGCATGTTGTGATGTGATATGGCCAAGACATGATGCTATATTTTATTGTATGAGATGATCATGTTTTGTAACCGGTTATCGGCAATGGCAGGAGCCATATGGTTGTCGCTTTATTGTATGAAATGCAAGCATACATAATTGCTTTACTTTATCACTAAGCGGTAGCGATAGTCGAGAAGCAATAGATGGTGTAAACGACAACGATGCTACGATGGAGATCAAGGTGTTGCGCCGGTGACGATGGTGATCATGATGGTGCTTCGAGATGGAGATCACAAGCACAAGAAGATGATGGCCATATCATATCACTTATATTGATTGCATGTGATGTTTATCCTTTATGCATCTTATCTTGCTTTGATTGACGGTAGCATTTTAAGATGATCTCTCACTAAAATTATCAAGTAGTGTTCTCCACGAGTATGCACCGTTGCCAAAGTTCGTCGTGTGCGTAGACACCACGTGATGATCAGGTGTGATAAGCTCTCGTCCATCTACAACGGGTGCAAGCCAGTTTTGCACACGCGAATACTCGAGTTAAACTTGACGAGCCTAGCATATGCAGATATGGCCTCGGGCGCGGAGACCGAAAGGTCGAGCGTGAATCGATAGTAGATATGATCAACATAGTGATGTTCACCATTGAAAACTACTCCATCTCACGTGATGATCGGTTATGGTTTAGTTGATTTGGATCACGTGATCACTTAGATGACTAGAGAGATGTCTGTCTAAGTGGGAGTTCTTAAGTAATATGATTAATTGAACTTAAATTTATCATGAACTTAGTCCTGGTAGTATTTTGCAAATTGTGTTGTAAGATCAATAGCTTGAGTTGTTGCTTTCATATGTTTATTTTGATATGTTCCTAGAGAAAATTGTGTTGAAAAATGTTAGTAGCAATGATGCGGATTAGATCCGCGATCTGAGGTTTATCCTCATTGCTGCACAGAAGAATTATGTCCTTAATGCACCGCTAGGTGGCAGACCTATTGCAGGAGCAGATGCAAACGTTATGAACGTTTGGCCAGCTCAATATGATGACTACTTGATAGTTTTGTGCACCATGCTTTATGGCTTAGAATCGGGACTTCAAAGATGTTTTGAACATCATGGAACATATGAGATGTTCCAGGAGTTGAAGTTAATATTTCAAGCAAATACCCGAGTTGAGAGATATGAAGTCTCCAACAAGTTCTATAGCTAAAAGATGGAGGAGAATCGCTCAACTAGTGAGCATGTGCTCAGATTGTCCAGGTACTACAATCGCTTGAATCAAGTGGGAGTTAATCTTCCAGATAAGATAGTGATTGACAGAATTCTCTAGTCACCATCACCAAGTTATTAGAACTTCGTGATGAACTATAGTATGCAAGGGATGATGAAAATGATTCCCGAGTTTTTCATGATGATGAAATCGATGAAGGTAGAAATCAAGAAAGAACATCAAGTGTTGATGGTTAACAAGACCACTAGTTTCAAGAAAATGGCAAAGGGATAGAAGGGAACTTCAAGAAGAACGGCAAGCAAGTTGCTGCTCAAGTGAAGAAGCCCAAGTCTGGACCTAAGCCTGAGACTAAGTGCTTCTACTACAAAGGGACTGGTCACTAGAAGCAGAACTACCCCAAGTATTTGGCGGATATGAAGGATGGCAAAGTGAACGAAGGTATATTTGATATACATGTTATGGATGTGTACTTTACTAGTGTTTATAGCAACCCCTCGGTATGTGGTACTGGTTCAGTTGCTAAGAGTGGTAACTCGAAACGGGAGTTGCAGAATAAACAGAAATTAGTTAAGGGTGAAGTGACGATGTGTGTTGAAAGTAGTTTCAAGATTGATATGATCATCATCGCACACTCCCTATACTTTCGGGATTAGTGTTGAACCTAAATAAATGTTATTTGGTGTTTGCGTTGAGCATGAATATGATTTGATCGTGTTTATTGCAATACGGTTATTCATTTAAGTAAGAGAATAAACTGTTGTTCTGTTTACATGAATAAAACCTTATATGGTTACACACCCAATGAAAATGGTTCATTGGATCTCGATCGTAGTGATACACATATTCATAATATTGAAACCAAAAGATGCAAAGTTAATAATGATAGTGCAACTTATTTGTGGCACTACCATTTAGGTCATATTATGTAAAGCGCATGAAGAAACTCCATGCTTGATGGGATTTTGGAATCACTTGATTATGAATCACTTGATGCTTGCGAACCATGCCTCATGGGCAAGATGACTAAGACTCCGTTCTCCGAACGATGGAGCGAGCAACCGACTTATTAGAAATAATACATCTTGATGTATGCGATCCGATGAGTGTTAAGGCTCATGGCGGGTATCATTATTTTCGACCTTCACAGATGATTTGAGCAGATATGGGTATATCTACTTGATGAAACATAAGTCTGAAACATTTGAAAAGTTCAAAGAATTTCAGAGTGAAGTGGAAAATCATCGTGACAAGAAAATAAGGTTTCTACGATCTGATCGCGGAGACAAATATTTGAGTTACGAGTTTGGTCTTCAAATTAAACAATGTGGAATAGTTTCACAAATTCATGCCACCTGGAACACCACATCATAATGGTGTGTCTGAATGTCATAACCGTACTTTATTGGATATAGTACATTCTATGATGTTTCTTACCGATTTACCAATGTCGTTTTGGGATCATGCATTAGAGACAGCTGCACTCACGTTAAATAGGGCACCATCTAAATCCGTTGAGACGACACCATATGAACTGTGGTTTAGCAAGAAACCCAAGTTGTCGTTTCTTAAAGTTTGGGGCTGCAATACTTATGTGAAAAAGTTTCATCCTGATAAGCTCGAACCCAAATCGGAGAAGTACGTCTTCATAGAATACCCAAAGGAAATTGTTGGGTACACCTTCTATCACAGATCCGAAGGCAAGATATTCGTTGCAAAAAATGGATCCTTTCTAGAGAAAGAGTTTCTCTCGAAAGGAGTGAGTGGGAGAAAAATAGAACTTGATGAGGTAACTGTACCTTCTCCCGAATTGGAAAATTGTTCATCACTGAAATCAGTGCCAGTGATTTCTACACCAATTAGTGAGGAAGCTAATGATGATTATCATGAAACTTCAGATCAAGTTACTACAGAACCTCGTAGGTCTTCCAGAGTACGGTCCGCACTGTGAGTGGTACGGTAATCCTGCTCGGAAGTCATGTTACTAGACCATGATGAACCTACGAACTATGAGGAAGCGATGATGAGCCCAGATTCCACAAAATGGCTTAAGGCCATGAAATCTGAGATGGGATCCATGTATGAGAACAAAGTGTGGACTTTGGTGGAGTTGCCCGATGATCGGCAAGCCATATTGTATAAATGGATCTTCAAGAGGAAGGCAGACGTTGATAGTAGTGTTACTATCTATAAAGCTCGACTTGTCGCAAAAAGGTTTTTGACAAGTTCAAGGTGTTGACTACAATGAGATTTTCTCAACTGTAGCGATGCTTAAGTCTGTCCGAATCATGTTAGCAATTGCCGCATTTTTATGAAATCTGGCAAATGGATAAACAAAACTGCATTCCTTAATGGATTTAAAGAAGAGTTGTATATGATGCAACTGAAGGTTTTGTCAATCCTAAAGGTGTTGACAAAATACGCAAGCTCCAAATGATCCATCTATGGACCGGTGCAAGCATCTCGAGTTGGAATATACGCTTTGATAAGTTGATCAAAGCATATAGTTTTATACTGAGACTTGCAAAGGAAGCCCGTATTTACTAGAAAGTGAGTGGGAGCACTACAACATTTCGATAAGTATATGTGAATGACATATTGTAGATCGGAAATAATGTAGAATTATTCGCAAAGCATAAAGGAGTGTTTGAAAGGAGTTTTTCAAAGAAAGACCTCGGTGAAGCTGCTTACATATTGAGCATCAAGATCTATAGAGATAGATCAAGACGCTTGATAAGTTTTTTCAATGAGTACATACCTTGACAAGATTTTGAAGTAGTTCAAAATGGAACAGTCAAAGAAAGAGTTCTTGCATGTGTTACAAGGTGTGAAATTGAGTAAGACTCAAAAATCCGACCACGGCAGAAGATAGAAAGAGAATGAAAGTCATTCCCTATGCCTTGGCCATAGGTTCTATAAAGTATGCCATGCTGTGTACCAGATCTATTGTATACCCTACAATCGAGTTTGGCAAGGAGTACAATAGTGATCTAGGAGTAGATCATCGACAGCGGTCAAAATTATCCTTAGTGGAATAAGGATATGTTTCTCGATTATGGAAGTGACAAAAGGTTCGTCGTAAAGGGTTACGCCGATGCAAGTTTTGACACCGATCCGATGACTCTAAGTCTCGATCAAGATACATATTGAAAGTGGGAGCAATTAGCTAGAGTAGCTCCGCAAGAGCATTGTAGACATAGAAAATTGCAAAATACATAACGGATCTGAATGTGAAAGACCCGTTGACTAAGATTCTCTCACAAGCAAAACATGATCACACCTTGGTACTCTTCGGGTGTTAATCACATAGATTACTGAATCTAGTAAACCCTTTGGGTGTTGGTCACATGGCGATGTGAACTATGGGTGTTAATCACATGATAATGTGAACTATCGATGTTAATCACATGGTGATGTGATCTAGATTATTGACTCTAGTGCAAGTGGGAGACTGAAGGAAATATGCCCTAGAGGCAATAATAAAGTTATTATTTATTTCCTTATATCATGATAAATGTTTATTATTCATGCTAGAATTGTGTTAACCGGAAACATAATACATGTGTGAATATATAGACAAACAGAGTGTCACTAGTATGCCTCTACTTGACTAGCTTGTTAATCAAAGATGGTTATGTTTCCTAACCATGGACAAAGAGTTGTTATTTGATTAACGGGATCACATCATTAGTTGAATGATCTGATTGACATGACCCATTCCGTTAGCTTAGCACCCGATCGTTTAGTATGTTGCTATTGCTTTCTCCATGACTTATACATGTTCCTATGACTATGAGATTATGCAACTCCCGTTTACCGGAGGAACACTTTGTGTGCTACCAAACGTCACAACGTAACTGGGTGATTATAAAGGTGCTCTGGTGTCTCCAAAGGTACTTGTTGAGTTGGCGATTTCGAGATTAGGATTTGTCACTCCGAATGTCGGAGAGGTATCTCTGGGCCCTCTCGGTAATGCACATCACTTAAGCCTTGCAAGCATTGCAACTAATGAGTTAGTTGTGAGATGATGTATTACGGAACGAGTAAAGAGACTTGCCGGTAACGAGATTGAACTAGGTATTGGATACCGACGATCAAATCTCGGGCAAGTAACATACCGATGACAAAGGGAACAACGTATGTTGTTATGCGGTCTGACCGATAAAGATCTTCGTAGAATATGTAGGAACCAATATGGGCATCCAGGTCCCGCTATTGGTTATTGACCGGAGACGTGTCTCGGTCATGTCTACATTGTTCTCGAACCGTAGGGTCCGCACGCTTAAGGTTTCGATGACAGTTTCATTATGAGTTTATGTATTTTGATGTACCGAAGGTTGTTCGGAGTCCCGGATGTGATCACGGACATGACGAGGAGTCTCGAAATGGTCAAGACATAAAGGTTGATATATTGGACGGATATATTTGGACACCGGAAAGGTTCCGGGTGAGATTGGAAATATACCGGAGCTCCGGGAGGTTACCGGAACCCCCCGGTTAGTATATGGGCCTTATTGGGCCTTAGTGGAAGGGAGGGAGAAGGAGCAGGGAGGGTGCCCCCAAGCCTAATCCGACTGGGAGGGGGCCGCCCCTTCCTTCTCTCCTCCCCCTCTTCCTTCCTTCTCCTACTCCAAATAGGAAAGGGGGCCAAACCTACTTGGAGTAGGTTTGCCCCCTAGGGCGCGCTTTCCCTTGGGCCGGCCTCCTCCTCCCTCCCTCCTTTATATACGGGGTAGGGGCACCCTAGAGACACAAGTTGATCATTGAGATTGTTCCTTAGCCGTGTGCGTGCCCCTCCACGATATTACACCTCGGTCATATTGTAGCGGTGCTTAGGCGAAGCCTGCGACAGAGAACATCAAGATCGCCACCACGCCGTCAGTCTTGACGGAACTCCTCCCCGCGCCTCTGCTGGATCGGAGATCGGGTGCGCCATCGAGCTGTCTGCGTGTCAAGAACTCGGAGGTGCCGGAGTAACGGTGCTTGGATCAGTCGGACCGGGAGGACGTACGACTACTTCCTCTACGTTGCGTCAACGCTTCCGCTTCGGTCTACGAGGGTACGTAGACAACACTCTCTCCTCTCGTTGCTATGCATCACCATGATCTTGCGTGTGCATAGGATTTTTTTTGAAATTACTACGTTCCCCAACACGGAGGCCCCCGTCCAACTGGAGGCGCCAGACAACTTGTTGGAGGCGCTCAAAGGCGCTTCCATCAAGGAAGAACACCGCACTGTTATGAGTGCAGTGATTCAGAAGGTTCAGCTCGCCAAGAGCGGGCTGACCGAAGCCTGCAGTAGCCTTCTAACAGGCTTTGAGGTAAGAAGTTAAAATTATGTAATGTAATACCGCATAGACAGTAGCCCCTGATGCTCAGTTCGGTGTTCGAAAAGAAAAGCCGGACTGAGGATCTAAAAAGACATACACAGGGTTGCTAAAAGTATGTCAATATGGGTTTGCAGGCTGTGCTGCTGACCTCTGCTGCACTGACTGCGGAGGTTGGTGCATTGAAGCAGGATCTCGAGCGGTCCGAGCAAGAGCTCGGCCGTGCCAAGAAGCAGCTCAAGGACAAAGAAGGTGAGTAACACCACTTTGAAAATTTACCTTACAGAAAAGGATTTAGGTTGCAATAAAAGAATAACAAGGATAACATGGGTACTGCAGGGGTCACGAATGAGGTGGCAACCCTGAAGGAAGCTATGTCCGCGGCCGAACGCAATGCGGCCGTGGAAAGGGCAGAGCGGGAGAAGCAAGAGGCGCGGGTGGCGGAGGTGCGGCAAGAGCTCCAGGCTCTCATGGAGAAGCATGAGAGTTTGGAGCACGACTCAAAGACTCGAGAGTCCGAGCTCGCCTCGGCTCTCGAAAGTGCCAAGTCCGCCAAGGCCGAGGCCCGTAAGGCCCTTCAGGAGGTTGAAGATGTGAAGAAAATAGCAGTGGGTAAGGCATTTTTCATGCAAAGCAAGCATGTTAATGTAAACTACCTGACACTTACCCGAATTTGGAGCTCTCGTAGGCGTTTGCAGATCTGCCACAAGAAGTATCCGATGCCGCCGCATTCTACCGTGGCGAGGAGGGAGCTCAACGGGAAGGTCTTCGGTCTCGACACCGAGTCCGCCATCCGGTGCCCCTAGCGACCAGTGAAGTAGCTGGTCGAACTCCACAAGGTAGCCGAGGAGGCCATGAAGGGCCTCATAGTCCGGCCAGGCTCGACAGGCCATGCCCGGGAGCTACTTGACCTCGTCTGCGGCTGGTGGATGCGTGCCCGGGTGGAGGTCATCAAGCGCTCCGCCTGTATTGAAGGTGCTCGTCGGGCCATTGCCCGCGCAAAGGTGCACTGGGGCAGGCTGGATGCGGAGAGGCTTCTTACTGACCCGCCGCCAGTGGGCAAGGAGTATCGTATGCCCGAAATGTATTATAAGACTGTCCTGAAGGGTGCCCGCAATATTGCGGATGAGTGCCCCAGAGAAGTAATCATTGAGTAGATTCGCTATGTATTATCCTGTGCGCTGAAAACTTTGTTCATATGCGCTAAGCAACGCTTGTTTAATTTAAAATATTACCTTCTGTGCGGCCGTTTATAAAATCTGAGAGATGGCAAGTCGTTGGCTTCAGCCCCCATGCCACTAGTGCTGGGGTGTTCGGGATAAACTTGAGCATTGTTGTTCCCATTTTTGGGTCCATCTAGGGAGGCGCTCAACACAACGAACAAGGCAACCGGACTTATAATGCTTGAACACTCTCACTTAGCCATAGAATTCTATAATTTTAAATTTCGGCGAAGCCCCTAGTATTCGGAAGACCGAATTCGGGGCGCTATCCACGCCTTCATCGGACATTATCCGGTACTTCGCTCGAAGCGGCATAAGTCTTTAGGGAACCGGAAAGATCTCTCGAACAGCGACCAGTCTCTCGCCTTATCATGCCAGTCAGTTTTAGCTTTCTCCACTAAGGCGCTCGCCTAGCTCAACCGGGGCGCAATCGCAATGGTTCTCCCAGTGCCACCTTAGCCGACAGAACGAAACGTAAGGCACCAAAACGTGGGAGCCGGGCAAACCCAACTATTGACCCAAGACATGATTCAGAGCCGATTCATATAATGCTATAAGTTCGGTGTGCCGCACTTGTGAAAGTGTTGGGGAACGTTGTAAAATTTTTCCTACGGCTTCACCAAGATCCATCTATGAGTTCATCTAAGCAATGAGTAACGGGAGAGAGTTTGCATCTACATACCACTTGTAGATCGCGCGTGCGGAAGCTTGCAAGGTGATGATGGAGTCGTACTCGAACGTGATTCAGATCACCGATGCCAAGTGCTGAACGGACAGCACCTCCGCGTTCACACACGACGGACGATCGACGCCTCCTCCTTCTTGATCCAGCAAGGGGAAGGAGAGGTTGAGGAAGATGGCTCCACCGGCAAAGACGACGGCATGATGATGGTGGAGATGCAAGATTCGGCTGTGGCTTCGCCAAGCTCTACGGAGGAGGAGATGTGTTGGGAGGGAGGGCTGCGCCTTGGGAGTTGTGTCCAGCAGCCCCTCCTCCCCCCTTTATATAGGCCCCTGTGGCGGCCCCTGGAGATCCAATCTCCGGGGGGAGGCGGCGGCAAGGGTGGAGTGCCCCCAAGCCGGTGGGCGCCCCACCCCTAGGGTTTCAACCCTAGGCGCGGGTGGGCCTAGGGGCGCACCAGCCCCTTGTGGGCTGGTTCCTTCCCTTTGGCCCATGGGGCCCTCCGGATAGGTGGCCCCACCGGTGGACCCCGACCCTTCCCGTGGTCCCAGATTTTGCCAGTAACCCCAAACTTTCCCGATGGTCAAACACCACTTCCTATATATTATTCTTTACCTCCGGACCCTTCCGAACTCCTCGTGACGTCCGGATCTCATCCGGACTCAACAACATTCGTGGTCACATACTTGACTTCCTACTAACCCTAAGCGTCACCGAACCTTATGTGTAGACCCTACGGGTTCGGGAGACACGCAGACATGACCGAGACGACTCTCGGCAATAACCAACAGCGGGTCCGATATCCATGTTGGCTCCTACATGCTCCTCGATGATTTCATCGGTTGAACCACGATGTCGAGGATTCGATCAAACCACATATACAATTCCTTTGTCAATCGGTACGTTACTTGCCCGAGACTCGATCGCCGGTATCCCAATACCTTGTTCGTCTCGTTCCTCGGCAAGTCACTTTACTCGCATCAGTAATGCATGATCCCGTGACCAACACCTTGGTCACATTGAGCTCATTATGATGATGCATTACCGAGTGGGCCAAGATACCTCTCCGCTCATACGGAGTGACAAATCCCATCCTCGATCCGTGTCAACCCAATGATACTTTCGGAGATACCGTAATGCACCTTTATAGTCACCCGATTCGTTGTGACGCTTGATACACCCAAGGCACTCCTACGGTAACCGGAGTTACACGATCTCATGGTCGAAGGAATAGATACTTTGACATTGGTAAAGCTTCTAGCAAACGAACTATCCGATCTTTTATGCTATGCTTATGATTGGGTCTTGTCCATCACATCATTCTCCTAATGACGTGATCCCGTTATCAACGACATCCAATGTCCATAGTCAGGAAACCATGACTATCTATTGATCACAACGAGCTAGTCAACTAGAGGCTCACTAGGGACTCATTGGGTCTAAGTGTTCACACGTGTATTACGATTTCCGGATAATACATTTATAGCATGAACAAAAGACAATTATCATGAACATTGAAATATAATAATCCTTTTATTATTGCCTCTAGGGCATATTTCCAACAGAAAGTGTTCGGACTTATCACACCATAATGCAGGGAACATAAGCCCCTGGTGTATTCACTACTAGGAAAAGGCATGCTAGTGGCGCACCAGTTTTGCCTTCTAATGGCGCATGGCTGGTGCGCCACTGGCATCACGCCATTAGAATTTCTTTCTAATGGCGCACCACATGTGCGCCATTAGAATCTGGTATTCTAATGGCGCTTTTGGCGTGCACCATTAGTACTGCTCACAAGGTCGCCGCTATTATCTGCTATACTTACAAATAAGAAAGACATTGTAGTCGCCATTAGTAACAACTTTTTAATTCTTTTCTTCTTAATCTCATGTCACTATTTCACATATGAGATATTCAACACATATATATGTACAACAAGCATCCATATAGCAATCATATCCAACACACAAGTTTCATCATATATACATACGCACATAGCCAACACATAGTTCCGCTGCGTTACAAAAGTTTCACATTGTTCATCCAACACCGTTATCCATCAATTCACAAAAGTTTCACATTCATACAAAATAAAAACAGAAATGGAAAAGAAGCACCCCATCCACGCAAGCTTCCGTCAATTAAATCAAATCTGCAAAATGATAAACAAGAAGTTAGAAGAAGAAAAGAAGAAGACTAGAAGAAGAATAAGAAGAGTTTTGGAAAAGAAGAAGATTAAGAAAAGACTATAAGCTTATTATGTAAACTTGATCATTTTGTGCTAACATAAGTTATTTTGGAGCTAACCTATAGGAAACTAAGCATATAAGGTCTAAGTTAGTATATTAGAGCCAACTTAGGTAAAATGAAGCTAACCTATGTCATTTTGGAAAAGAAGAAGATTAAGAAAAAGACTATAAGCTTATTATGTAAACTTGATCATTTTGTGCTAACATAAGTTATTTTGGAGCTAACCTATAGGAAACTAAGCATATAAGCTCTAAGTTAGTATATTAGAGCCAACTTAGGTAAAATGAAGCTAACCTATAGGAAACTAAGCATATTAGAGATAACATAGGTAACTAAGTATATATATATCATTTTGGATAGCTAACCTATAGGAGATCGACATACCCGACAAAGTAGGCAGTTCTTCTCCTTCTTCTCCTTCATCTCTCGATGCGCCTAGAGCGGCGAGGCTGTGGAGGCAAGTGGAGGTAGTGGGATGTAGTCTTCTACCACAATTGGCGTGGTCATGTTGCCCACCGTGGGATCGCCGGCGCCACCACCGGTGCGTGGTCATTGTCGCACCACCACCATCACGAGGCCACCTTCAGCACGACCATCGCTAGGTCATCCTCACCACCTCCATCTCTTGCCCATGGTCACCACCACCATCTCTTGCCCTTGGTCACCACCACCACCGCTAGGTCATCCTCACCGATGCCCATCGTCATGATGTAGCTCCTCATCCTCACTCTGCTCCTCTTCTCCCGCACTCCAGTCCGGATCATCCTTCTTGTTGTCTATGCCGGTGCGAATCGCTGCTTCTTTGTCGCTTCTAGCCGAATCGCTGCAGCTTCGCTACAGCCATAGTCGCCGCCGCTTTGGTCAGTAGCGATGTCGCTTCTTCTGCTCCTACCGTCCAAAATGCAACAATGACCGTTAACAATCGATGTGAGACAAAGCCAAATGTAGAGGAATAAGAAGAGGCGAACGCATCGGCATCATCATCGGCAGCAGACGCATGCGACACATAGTCTTGTTGTACACCTTCACGATGAGCATGTTGGCGCTGCTGCCGTGCACTCAAGACAAGGAAGTACCCCAGCTGCAGGTCGTGAGGCACGGTAGAAGTTCTCCCACCCACGAGACAAGTACATGTGGCCCTTCTTGATCGCCAATCGCACATCCCATCGCTGCGAAACCCGCTGCCGGCTGTCGCAGCTTCACGTTATTTGGCGGATCTTCACCCATCAGCATGTTCATAAACTCGTCAGCAGCCTCTGCAGTTTGGGAAAATGAGTGATGTAGCAAACAATGATATCATAATGAGATGGGTGAAGGGAGATCTCTCATTTTATATACCAGCGTCATGGATCCAATCAAGCCTCAAGTATGATAGTGAAGAACTCGAATCATCCAACTCAGATCATGTGTCGCAGATCGGCGGTGGCTGCTTCCGCCATCTCCGATAAGCAGCGAAGAGACCAATTAGTACCCTTACAACAGATCATAAAACATGCATTAGTCGCAAGTACCCCATATGTCCTATTTTTAACAAAGTCATGCTAAAATTCACGGAAAATTTCAGCATGACCTTTGCTGAAAATAGGACATATGGAGTGCCCGAATTTGCCGGAACGGAAGTTAATCGACATTCCGGCAAACTCAAGGTCGGAGACAAAACCCAACAAACTAGCAAGTCTTTCTCAATGTGATCACAAGTAATTCAGAGGCATCACAATAAAGCAACACCCTGCACTAGCCTAAAAACAAGTGAAGTTTCACCCATATAAGAACAACTTTATAAAAATTTTAGTTCTATGTTGCATTTTAGTTCTGATGTTAACAAGAGTGTTTGTCAAAAGGAAAAACAAAGTTCATGGCAAGTAGCTAGCTTCTCATGCATCCCTCTTATCATCTAGCTAGCTAACTCTTGAATCCATGGGTGTCCAAGATTTTCTTTATAATTATTAGTATATCATCGTATGAACAGATAAATCTTAAAAAAATTATGAGCAGAGAGAAAAGAAAGGAAAGAATAGTAGCAGAGTACTACTACTAGCTAGCTAGCTGGTAATCGATCTAGCTTCGCATGCATTTCTCTGAATTTTGTTATACTTAAACACTACAAGGAATTATACTTTGTCATAGCTATTAGTCTTTGGACTAAGGGCACTAGCACACTAGTAAGTGATAGGCAACCATCCTACATGGAAATGTGAAGAGTTACATGGATCAGTACCAGCTCTAAGTGAAGGCTCAATGGATTCAAGATCAACCGATCAAGTTGCCCAAACCTGCAAGGAAAAGAGAGAATAATGATTTGAACTGCTTCGATGGCATACATAAGCATAAGTTCAGTCCCCCAAATCAAGCATGGTTTCTTCTTGCCCATCTAAACAACCACCACCACAAGGAGCAGATGTAGCTAGATAACTCACTCAAAAGACTAATAAACACCATTCAGATGGATCACTTCCTTTTAACCTTACTAATGATATATATGGTCCCTTATTGCAACATTGCTAATAGAGGATGACATCAATTTGCTAAAATAGCTATAACAGAACACGATAGTCAATCAGCTAGAGAGCTTACTTCTAGGCTAGCAACAACTAAAGGCGTAAGGGTCGACAACTCCCGTGAAACTTGTCACTAAATGGCCAAGAAATGATCTAGTTTTGAAAACTCTACTTGCTTTGACACTCCATCTGCTTTGACACTCCATCGTAAATGTAACATCCAAACTCGATTCAGTTGACTAACTAAAACATCTGACATGGAAACATGAACTAAAACACCGAGTCAAACAAACCCACAAGCAAACCATCACAACTAAAACTAGAACAATACCAGATCTAATAGCACATACATATCATTACCAAAGATCGGTTTGAGGGTGAGACCAACCTAATGCATAGCAAATTAATTCAAGAAACTGCAGTTGGACAAAACAGAAATTTAGAAGCATTCTACATAGAGCACAAGGAAGCGAATGAAATCTCAATCTACTTCAGATGCAATTGCAATCGAACAATGTCCAGAGGTTGAGCAACTTGCATGCTTATAGCCTCCTGAACTCATCTTCACCATGTATAGGTTGGGGAGGGAGGAAGGATGGAGAGGGAGGAAGGAGGAAGGAGGAGAGGTACTGGCAGGCGTGGCGGTCGCCGAGTCGGGTCGGGTCGGGTCCGAGCTCGTCCGGTCCTCGCCACCGCGGGTCGAAGGAGAGCAGGGCCGTGGGCGGGCGGGAGGGAGGAGGACTCTGCGGGAGGGAGGAGGAGAGGAGAGGAGCGGCGGCGCGGGGAGGAGAGGAGAGGAGCGGGCGGCGGGGCTCGGCCGATCCCGTTCGGGGGGCGCGGGGGCGGCGGGGGTGGACTCCTGCGGGGGTCGGGGCGGCGGCGTCGGGGCAGCGCAAGACCACAGCGGCGGCGGCGGCACCGACGGCGTGCAGGCGCGACGGACGGAGGGGGCGGAGCAAGGGAGCGGCGGCGTACGGTGAGAGGGGAACAGTGAGATCTGGCGAGGGAGGGAGGGAGGCAACAGTGAGAGGGGAACAGGTGAACTGGGGAGAGGGATCTAATGGCGCACGCAAGCCTAGTGCGCCATAAGTACAACCATTCTAATGGCGCACCCGGCCCAGGTGCGCCATTAGAATTTACTAGCCCGATTGGTCAGGTTATATACCACATAACCCCCACTCCATCGTAACAAGCCCACTATAGCCCGATCGGTCAAGACGCAAAGACACACACGAGGAGGTCCTGGGTCGATTCCTGTGCTCCCCATTTTTGTATTTATGCATTTAAAATGATGTTTGATATTTATTTGTGTTTAAATATGTTCAAACTTGTTTAAATCATAATAGTAATATTTTTATCAAAATAGAAATAATTTTTAAAAATATCATCAAATTTGTTATTTGAAAATATTTATGAATATGAAAAATATCATCAAATTTATTATTTGAAAATATCATCAAATTTCTTATTTGGAAATATAATCAAATTTGTTTTTTTGCAATTTTAGTTGCATCCATTTGTGACGGTGGAGCGGGCCGGGAGGGTGCGGGGAGAGGGTGCAGTGGTCGCCGACGGCGATGGAGTGGGGGCAGTGCGGGCGGGGTCGGGCAGCGGCCGGTGGAGCGGGAGGTGCGGTGGGGCGTCGGCGCGGTGGAGTGGGAAGGTGCGGGCGGGGGTCGGCGGTGGAGTGGGAATGGTGTTTTATATTTATTTGTGTTTATCAAACTTGTTTAAATTATAACAGTGTAATATTTTTATAAAAATAGTAAAAAAATAAAAATATGTTCAAAATGTCTTGGTGCGCTTGTGGGGCGGGCAGGTGCTCGGCGGTGGAGCGGGGAGGTTGCGATGGGTAGAGCTAGCGGGGAGGTCTGCGGTGCGATCGAGATGGAGGGGGATCGAGGTCGAGATGGAGGTGGATACAGTAATGGCGCACATACAGGCCGGTGCGCCATTAGAAGTTATATATAGTAACGGCGCATTGGGTGAAACATGCGCCATTAGTTTGTATGGGAAAATGGAAAAAAAAAGAAATTCATACTAATGGTGCACTCTGTCGGCCGTGCGCCATTAGAGTCTTCCACTCTAATGGCGTATGAGGAACAGGTGCACCATTAGTATATAGTAGTGGCGCACTGCATCCACGGTGCGCCATTAGAATCAATCCTATCTATAGCCCTTTTCCTAGTAGTGATTCGGCCGTACCAGAATATACGGGTGCAAGATGTCATTAATGAACATATGTGTAAAGTAACGCAATAACACGCAAAAATGATGCATTGTTTATTCAAGAAATTCTGCTATGAGTTCGGAATGATACAAACAGTGCGGTAAGCATGGGATTGGACTAATTAAACATGTCCCCCTCTAGGGGTAGGCTGTGGACTGGTGTATATAATCAAATTTAATGCTCGTAATGGAGACCACCTGAGTGTTCATCGCAGCCTTCTTTCTTCCCTAGCTGTTGCATCGTGAGTTCGGCGGGTTCACCGCCGGACAGGGCCTCTGAAAAACGGAGTCCTGTATATAAAAGAAAAAACAAGAAGAGTGACACACTTGGGAGCCCCTGGTGTTGTCGAGCCGCACTCTGGGTCTGTTGTGGTCGTGCCCCTCCCCCTAGGCCCATGGTATCTCCAGAGCGTAGTGATGTACGCGGAGGGTTGGTCTTGCAATCATGCGAGGGCTGGGGTTGGGGCTGCATTGCTACGCGTGCTCGGAACGTGCCAGGTGGTCTTTGTTGATGTTGCTCCAGGCGCGTTTGGCCGTGTCCGTCCGTTTAACGGCCGGACTCGAAAATTGCCTTAGAAGGCTGCTCTGCATTTCGCCATGAGAGCCATCAGATGTTCCTCCGTTCGGAGGAGCGTTCCGTATTTCCGTTGACCGTGATGACTCCACGAGGGCCTGGCATCTTGAGCTTGAGGTATGCATAATGCGGCACCGCGTTGAACTTTGCAAACGCAGTTCGTCCGAGCAGAGCGTGATAGCCGCTGCGGAACGGGACTATGTCGAAGATTAACTCTCGCCCGGAAATTGTCCGGGATCCAAGACCACTTCGGCGTGGATCGAGCCTGCATAATTAGCTTCAACACCTGGTATGACGCTTTGAAGGTCGTCTTTGTAGGTTTAATCCTTGAGGGATCTATGCCCATCCTGCGCGCGTATCCCGATAAAGCAGGTTCAGCTCGCCGCCGTCCATCGTGACTCTTGTGAGGTGAAATCCATCGACGATTGGGTCTAAAACCAATGCGCGAATCCGCCATGGCGGATGCTAGTCGGATGGTCTCTTCGATCGAAAGTGATCGGACAAGAGGACCATGGATTGAACTTGGGCGATCGCTCCATCGCAGATACGCCCCTTAGTGCACGCTTCCGCTCCCTCTTGGGTATATGGGTTGCGTATATCATGTTTACCGTCCGCACTTGTGGGGGAAACCTTACATCCTCTACTGTTCGGGCGGCGGGTTTCTTCCTCATCGTCGCTATGCAGCCCCTTGTCATTGTTTTCGGCAATTAACTTGCCTGCCTGCTTGAATACCCAACAATCTCTATTGGTGTGGTTAGCTGGCTTTTCGGGGGTGCCATGTATCTGGCATAAGCGGTCGAGTATGCGGTCCAGATTGGACGGACCCATGGTGGTTCTTTTAAATGGCTTCTTCCGCTGACCGGGTTTAGAGCCTCGGAATCCGGCGTTGATTGCCGTATCCTCCTTGTCGTCGCCGTTAACGCGGCGTTTATTTTTGTTTCGACGCGACCTGCCATTGTGGTCCTTGGTATCCGTACTGCCAGAATTTTTACTGAGTTGGTGCTGCGAGCTAGCCAGCTATCCTTTCCCGCACAGAAGTGGGTCATTAGTGATGTGAGGGCTTCCATGGATTTCGGCTTTTCCTGTCCTAGGTGCCGGGCTAGCCATTCATCACGGATGTTGTGTTTGAAGGCTGCGAGGGCCTTCGCATCCGGACAGTCGACGATTTGATTTTTCTTTGTTAAGAACCGTGTCCAGAACTGTCTGGCCGATTCATCTGGCTGCTAAATTATGTGGCTTAGGTCATCGGCGTCTGGTGGTCGCACATATGTGCCTTGGAAGTTGTCGAGGAATGCGGCTTCCAGGTCTTCCCAACACCCAATTGACTCTGCGGGCAAGCTGTTAAGCCAATGCCGAGCTCGTCCTTTAAGCTTGAGTGGGAGATACTTGATGGCGTGGAGATCGTCGCCGCGGGCCATATGGATGTGAAGGAGATAATCTTCGATCCAAACCGCGGGGTCTGTTGTGCCATCGTAGGATTCGATGTTTACGGGTTTAAACCCTTCAGGGATTTGATGATCCATTACTTCGTCAGTAAAGCATAGCGGGTGTGTGGCGCCTCTATATTGAGCAATATCACGACGTAGCTCGGGTGAGCGTTGTCTGCTGTGTTCGGCCCGGCCGGAGTTGTTGTATCCGGCGCGACGGTATTCGACGTGGGTCGTGGGGCGCCCACGTGATCCGTAGATGGATCTGGATTGCCTTGCTTTGTCCTCCAATATATCTCGCAAGTCTGGCGCGTTCCCTCTTGGCTTCGTACTCTTGGAGCGATGCCGGGTGCGGTCTTGGTGGAGGGCCCGATGCCTCTTCGTCGCGACCACGGGTGGTCGGTCGGCCGACAGCGCTGGTGATGAAGGTATGTATGCTTCTTCCTCTAATCGGGGGAGCAACTTGCGTTTTGGGTAACTCTTGGAGGGACGTTCAAGTTCATACTCTTCGGCCGCGAGGACCTCAATCCATCTGTCGGCCAGCAGGTCTTGATCAGCTTGAAGCTGCTGCTGCTTTTTCTTTAGGCTATTTGCCATGGCGATAAGCCTGCGTTTAAAACGCTCTTGTTCAACGAGATCCTCTGGCACGACGAATTCGTCGTCGTTGAGGCTTGCCTCGTCTCCGGAGGGAGGTATGTAATTATCATCCTCGACCTCTTCGTCTGCCGCTCTCTCATGAGGGCTTGCTTCGCATCCTCCTATGCTGAATCTTGCCGAGGGGATTGTCTTGCACCGCTATGCGGGTGTTATTATCTCCTGTGCGGAATCTCCATTCTTGCTGTGGGCGGGATTTAGAGCGGCGCCACGACGCCGGGCGCTTGGGCTGTTTCTTTAGGGAATCTGCCTCCACCGCTTCTTCGCCGTCCCCATCTTTTGGGGTGTCCACCATGTATATGTCATATGACGAGGTGGTCTTCCAGCGCCTCGTAGGCACTTTGTTCTTGATCGCCTCCGCATCGCCGCCCATACCGCCGATGTCTTCGGAGTCATAGTCTAGCATGTCGGTTAGATCGTCGACAGTGGCTACAAAGTGGGTGGTGGGTGGGCTCTGAATTTCTTCGTCGTCCGAGTCCCAACCATCCTGGCCATAGCCCGGCCAGGTTTCTCCGGATAGCGAGAGATGTTTTAGCAAATTTAGGATGTCGCCAAAGGGCGAGTGTTGGAAGATGTCTCCGGCGGTGAACTCCATGACCGGCGCCCAATCAGATTCGTTGGCAGGGGCGCAGGAGGTTCGGAGTCCGGCAGGGAGTCCGGCACTTCGGAGTTACGAGCTTTGCAGGGGACGAGGTTAGTGTTCGGCTCCATCGCCATGGAAGTTGCAGCCCCCGAGGCGGTGTCCAGCCACCGGTCCTCGATCTGGGCGATCGGCTCCGGACTAAGGGCCGGAGCGGATTCGTGTGCGGCCACCAAGGCACTGTCCGGCGGCAGAGCTAAATCATGCCCATCGTGACAGCGCGGCACGCTCGGCTTTGGCTCGAGTCCGTCGAAGATCAAGTCCCGCGGATGTCGGCCGTGAAGTTTAGGCTTCGAACCGACTGGTGGCTAGGGGCGAAGCTTCGATCTGCTCCAGATGGCCAAGTGAATTGGCCCGCATCGGCCGCCGAATCTGAAGATCTGTCCGGGAGAAAAGTCTCACCGGACAGCGTTGTTGTTGATTGAAGAAGCCATCGAGCCTATCGGTGGCGACACGAGGAACTCTCAATGAAAGCACCAATGTCGGTATCAAAACCGCGGATCTCGGTAGGGGGTCCCGAATCGTGCGCCTAGGCGGATGGTAACAGGAGACAAGGGACATGATGTTTTACCCAGGTTCGGGCCCTCTTGATGGAGGTAAAACCCTACGTCCTACTTGATTAATATTGATGATGTGTATTACAAGAGTGGATCTACCATGAGATCAAGGAGGCTAAACCCTAGAAGCTAGCCTATGGTATGATTGTTGTAATGGAGGTTATGTCCTACGGACTAAAGCCCTCCGGTTTATATAGACACCGGAGAGGGCTAGGGTTACACAGAGTCGGTTACAATGGTAGGAGATCTACATATCCGTATTGCCAAGCTTGCCTTCCACGCCAAGGAAAGTCCCATCCGGACACAGGACGAAGTCTTCAATCTTGTATCTTCGTAGTCTTGGAGTCCGGCGGACGATGATAGTTCGGCTGTCCGGACACCCCCTAGTCCAGGACTCCCTCAACGAGCAACAAGTAACAAAAGTAAATAAAGTGCAGAAAGGTGGCCCAATCCTTTTTGTAGCAAAGGACAAGCTTGTACAAACTCTTATAATAGGAAAAGCGCTCCCGAGGACACATGGGAATATCGTGAAGCTAGTTTTCATCACGCTCATATGATTCGCGTTCGGTACTTTGATAATTTGATATGTGGGTGGACCGGTGCTTGGGTGCTGTTCTTACTTGAACAAGCATCCCACTTATGATTAACCTCTATTGCAAGCATTCGCAACTACAACAAAAGTATTAAGGTAAACCTAACCATAGCATGAAACATATGGATCCAAATCAGCCCCTTACGAAGCAACACATAAACTAGGGTTTAAGCTTCTGTCACTCTAGCAACCCATCATCTACTTATTACTTCCCAATGCCTTCCTCTAGGCCCAAATAATGGTGAAGTGTTATGAAGTCGACATTCACATAACACCACTAGAGGTTAGACAACATACATCTTATCAAAATATCAAACGAATACCAAATTCAGATGACTACTAATAGCAAGACTTCTCCCTTGTCCTCAGGAACAAACGTAACTACTCACAAAGCATATTCATGTTCATAATCAAAGGGGTAATAATGTGCATATAGGTTCTGAACATATGATCTTCCACCAAATAAACCAACTAGCATCAACTACAAGGAGTAATCAACACTACTAGCAACTACTAGCACCAATCCCGGACTTGGAAACAAGAATTGGATACAAGAAATGAACTAGGGTTTGGAGATGAGATGGTGCTGGTGAAGATGTTGATGGAGATTGCCCTCTCCCGATGAGAGGAGCGTTGGTGATGACGATGGTGATGATTTCCCCCTCCTGGAGGGAAGTTTCCCCGGTAGAACAGCACTGCTGGTGCCCTAGATTGGTTCCGCCAAGGTTCCGCCTCGTGGTGGCGGAGTCTCCTCCCGAAAGGTTCTCTTCTATTTTTTTCTCATCGAAAGACTTCATATGGGATAAGATGGACGTCGGAGAGCCACCAGGGGGCCCACGAGGTAGGGGGCGCGCCCAGGGGCGCCCCCACCCTCGTCAGCAGGGTGTGGGCCCCCTGGCCTTCATCTTTGGCGACGATTTTTCTTTATTTATTTTAAGCTATTCCATGGGGTTTCAGGACGTTTGGAGTTGCGCAGAATAGTCCTTCAATATTTGCTCCTTTTCTAGCCCAGAATTCCAGCTGCCGGCATTCTCCCTCTTCATGTAAACCTTGTAAAATAAGAGACAATAGCCATAAGTATTGTTACATAACATGAAATAACAGCCCATAATGCAATAAATATTGACATAAGAGCATGATGCAAAATGGATGTATCAGTAGGATTCTCCGCGAAGTAGTCTTGTACCAACATCTCGTTCCCAAGATGACGATTCCGAGGAATGCAAAGACGCCCGACGGTCGATCCTCGCCTTCTCTTCCGGTTCTCGTCTTCGTGCTCCTTCACGGCAAGTGCCATGACTAATGTCTGTTGCCCAAAGTTGGCAAGCATGGTCTCAACATCCGAGAGTCATCCGAATTGGACGAATTGGTGAGCAAGAACTTCTCGCACGGGCTCAAATCCATCTACATGCACACCAGCGCATCAATGAGCTACAACGCTCGCTCTCAAAGATCACAAAATACACACTAACCGGTGGAGGATGCGGCGGGTGATCCCGGGCGGCAACATGGGGCGGGCTCAGCGGTGGTCGATCCCCGGCGGCGGCAGCGATGAGGGTGCTCTTCTCGCTGGATCCGGGAGGGGGGCGGTGCAGCGTGACGGCGCGGAAGGATGGTGGGTGGCCCCACGGCGTGTTTCTACCCGCAGATTTGGCAGAATCGCCGGCGGCGGAGTGGCGGAAGCGAAGGCGGGCGGCAGCGGAAGGGGATGGGGAAAATGCATGCGGGCTGAAATGTCCCTCCCGCCAACTACTTCTCCGTGATGCAGGGCACCGCAGCCGCGATGGGGAAACCCGCGTATTCACGGGTTGAGGCCGAGATTTTGCCGCGCCCCCTAAAATTTTTTGCGGGCTCGGGCGGGATGCGGGATCTGATCGGGCAGGTTTTTCGGCCCCGACCCACATTTTGGAGGTTATTTTCCGGGTCGGGGTGGGATGCTGGGTCTGTTAGAGTTTCTGTGAGGATATTACTACCTTATGACATATGGATTGTATTAACTCTCCTTAATTAATACAAGTCCAGTTCATAAAAAAATCATTAAAACTATAAATTACAGTGAAAACTTGTACAATCATCTTCTCCGTGGTATTTATACTTGAAACATGAAATACAATCAATGCTTCACCAAAGAGACTACAGTTAGATCAGAACAGTGATGCGCCTGAAACGTATCTATAATTTTGATTGCTAAATGCGATTATATTATCATTCTTACATGGTTTGGCCATCATTTTATATCATTTTATATTATTTTCCCGGACTAACATATTAATCCAGTGTCTAGTGCGAGTTGCTTGTTTTTTGTTTTACTGAAAATCGATACCTGTGAAGGTCCAAACACGATGAAACTTTTCGACGATTTTTTCTGGAACATAAGAGACCCTAGAAGCTTCAATAAGAGACCCGAAGACCTACAAGGGGGCCATAAGCCAGGGTGCGGCCCTGGGGGGTAGGGCATGCGGGGGTGGCTTGTGCCCCCCTGATGCTTCGTCTGCCCTAATCTTTGGCCCATAAATACACATATATTTCAAAACCCTCGGAGCAATACCCGAAGCAATGTTATCGGTGCCGCAAGCCTCTGTTCTGATGCGATCGCATATGAAGCTTTATTCAAGCACTTTGTTAGAGGGGAAATCAATTGGGGGCGCATCTTCATCAATCTTGTTGCCTCCATGATGATGTGTGAGTAGTTTATTCAGGACCTACAGGTTCATAATACTAGCTAGGCTCTCTTTCTCTCTCTTTTGATCTTCAATACAATGATCTATTTGGAGATCCATCCGAAGTAATTCTTGCGGTGTGTTTGTTGGGATCCAATGAATTGTAGATTTATGATTAGATAATTCATTGAATTTATATGAATCTTGTGAAGTTTCTTTGTTGCGTAATTTTATAGTTTTGTATTTCTCATTGATCCATCCATCTACTTTGGCAAAGTTTGATTGATTTATCTTCAATGTGAGAGGTGCTTTGTAGTGGGTTCAATCTGGCAGTGATTTCTATATCCTAGAAAGGGACAAGATACATCTTTGTATTGTTGCCACTAAGGATAAAACGACAGGGTCAATCATTTTGCTAGGTTTTATTCTATCTACATTATGTCATCTTGCTTATTGTGTTACTCTGTTCCTTGTAAACTTAATACTTTGAGATGCATGTTGGATAGCAATCTTGGGATGGAGTAATAGTAGTGAATGCAGTTGAATTAATGGTCTACTTATCACAGACGTAATTCCCACATGAGAATATGTCATGTATGATTAGTTATAATTTATGTTGTTCTGTCAATTGCCCAATAGTAATTTATTTACAATGCCACGACATGCTTTCGAGAGAGAGGCCTCTAGTGAACCTATGGCCCATGGATCTATTTTCCATCAACACAAAAACTCCTACAATTGCTTTTGTACTTTCTTTACTTTCTTACTGCTTCACCCTATCACTATTTTCTTTTAATCTTGTGGCTTGCAAGAACAAGGTGATTGACAATCCCCTTGCATTTGTTGAGTGCAAGCAATTTATTTGTTTGTGTTCAGGTACTGGCAACATTGCTAGCTTCGTGACTTCTACTGGTTCGATAAACCTTGATTCTTAACTGAGAAAAATACTTTCTAATGTTGTGTTACATCACTCTTCCTCTTCAGGGAAATCTAACAATTCATGCGGGGGTTGCAAACAACAACACTGCCACTAGTATACCTACACGACCTTGACTACCTTCATAGGCTTCAGAACCTCTCTTTAGTCACCCATCGAAAATGATGGGAAGTTGTGAGCATTGAACGCACTTGGGTCGGGGATAATCCCCTAAAAGTACAGATCATCAAACCACAAGATCTTTAATAGAATGCCAAAAGCATGACTCGAAAGTCATAATGTATTGCACTAACAAAAGTGAAAGGAAAACACTGACATAAACTCATCAGGTTCATATGAACAAATTTATGAGGACGTAAAACTAAAATACGCAAGGTTGAATCCAATAAACCTGCGGGACACAAACTTTTCGACTCTGGCAGCGTCCAATAAGACTTCACATCAGGGAAACAACTAGAGTACCATCACACCCTCAATCAAAATGTAGTCGATAAAAACCAAAGAGGCCATGTTAATAAACTTGTTCATACGCATATGAAGATGTAGGACCCCTGCACCTTGCAGCATGGTGGGTAGATGCGAGGGAAACTGACAAAAATCCATGGCGATTGACTCTAGGCAACCCTTTCGCTCATCTCCCTTTACCATGGGTCGCTCCTCTGGGCGATAAGGTGGCAACCAGAATCCTAGCCGCCGCCGTAGAAAATCCCTTCCCTCAGTGCTGCCTGAGAATGCCGGCGGGAAAGCCCGTCCTGCCTTAGAGGACACAGTGGCGAGACATTAGTCGCTTGGAGATGTCGCCTCATCGCACGGAGGTGAGCACGGCTCGCCCTATCTAGTCCTTGTGTGCTTCACCAGCGTTCAGACTAGGGTTGGCTTGGCGTGAGGCCCTACAACGCATATCGAACATGCTGGTCGCACATGGGTGCTTGGCGACATAGGTTTTGGCTCATGCCCTGACATCCCTGGGTCTGGGCTTGGGCGGGTTAAGCATGATGGTGGTGCAGTGGTACTATTGGTACCACTAGTCGACGCGGTCAATGTGGCGACAACTATAGGATGGTGGAGATGGTGCAACACTACGGTTGGGTTGTGAGCGGCAATGAGGCAACTTTGAGCCCCAACACCCAAATTTGTAGGTGTTCGCTGATGACCCACAAGTATAGGGATCTATTGTAGTCCTTTCGATAAGTAAGAGTGTCGAACCCAACGACGAGCAGAAGGAAATGACAAGCGGTTTTCAGTAAGGTATTCTCTGCAAGCACTGAAATTATCGGTAACAGATAGTTTTGTGATAAGGTAATTCGTTACGGGTAACAAGTAACAAAAGTAACTATGGTGCAGCAAGGTGGCTCAATCCATTTTGTAGCAAAGCACATGCCTAGACAAACTCTTATATAAAGCAAAGCGCTCCCGAGGACACATGCGAATTACTGTCAAGCTAGTTTTCATCATGCTCATATGATTCACGTTTGTTACTTTGATAATTTGATAAGTGGGTGACCGGTGCTTGGGTACTAACCTTCCTTGGACAAGCATCCCACTTTTGATTAACCCCTCTCGCAAGCATCCGCAACTACAAAAGAAGAATTAAGTTAAACCTAACCATAGCATGAAACATATGGATCCAAATTAGGCCCTTACGAAGCAACACATAAACTAGGGTTTAAGCTTCTGTCACTCTAGCAACCCATCATCTACTTATTACTTCCCAATGCCTTCCCCTAGGCCCAAAAAATGGTGAAGTATCATGTAGTTGATGTTTACATAACACCACTAGAGGAGAGACAACATACATCTCATCAAAATATCGAACAAATACCAAATTCACATGATTACTTATAACAAGACTTCTCCCATGTCCTCAGGAACAAACATAACTACTCACAAATCATATTCTTGTTCATAATCAGAGGGGTATTAATATGCATTAAGGATCTGAACATATGATCTTCCACCGAATAAACCAACTAGCATCAACTACAAGGAGTAATCAACTCTACTAGCAACCCACATGTACCAATCTGAGGTTTTGAGACAAAGATCGGATACAAGAGATGAACTAGAGTTTGAGAGGAGATGGTGCTGGTGATGATGTTGATGGAGATTGACCCCCTCTCGATGAGAGGATCGATGGTGATGACGATGGCGGCGATTTCCCCCTCCCGGAGGGATGTTTCCCTGGCAGAACAGCTTCGCCGGAGCCCTAGATTGGTCCTGCCATGGTTTCGCCTCGAGACGGCGGCGCTTCGTACCGAAAGCTTCCTTATGATTTTTTCCAGGGCAAAAGACACCATATAGCAGAAGATGGACGTCGAGGGCCTGCCAGGTGGCCCCCGAGGCAGGGGGTGCGCCCAGGGGGGTAGGGCGCGCCCTCCACCCTTGTGGCTGGTGGGTAGCCCCCCTCTGGTGCTTTCTTCGTCCAATATTTTTAATATATTCCAAAACTGACTTTCGTGGAGTTTCTGGACTTTTGGAGTTGTGCAGAATAGGTATATAATATTTGCTCCTTTTCCAGCCCAGAATTCCAGCTGCCGGCAATCTCCCTCTTCAAGTATACCTTGTAAAAGAAGAGAGAAAAGGCATAAGTATTGTGACATAACGTGTAATAACAGCCCATAATGCAATAGATATTGATATAAAAGCATGATGCAAAATGGACGTATCAACTCCCCCAAGCTTAGACCTCGCTTGTCCTCAAGCGAAAGCCGAAATCGAAAAATATGTCCACATGTTTAGAGATAGAGGTGTCGATAAAATAAAATACGGACATGAGGGCATCATGATCATTCTTAGAACGACAACATATATTGTCATATGATTTCCTATGCTAAAGTAACAATCTATTCACAATGTAAAGTACGAATCGGAAACTTCATTGACAACTAACAAACTATGATCTCAGTCATTGAAGCAGCAATTTATCATAACATCGGAAAGAGTCAATATAAGAGCTTTTCAGCAAGTCCACATACTCAACTATCATTTAGTCTTTCACAGTTGCTAACACTCACTCGGTACTTATGGGTATGAAGTTTCAATTGGACACAGAGAAAGATAGGGGCTTATAGTTTCATCTCCAACCTTTTACCTCAAGGGTAATGTCAACAATAATACTTTATGAGAACCTACATCCTAGTGGATATGTATATCAGGATCTTTCCAACACATAGTGCTTGCCAAAGGATAAAGTGTAAAAAGGAAAGGTGAAGATCATCATGACTCTTGTATAAGGGTAGAAGGTGAAAATAAAAGATAGGCCCTTCGTAGAGGGAAGCAGAGGTTGTCATGCGCTTTTATGGTTGGATGCACAAAACCTTAATGCAAAAGAACGTCACTTTATATTGCCACTTGTGATAAGGACCTCTATTATGCAGTCTATCGCTTTTATTTCTTCCACATCACAAGCTCATATAAAGCTTATTTTCTTCACACTAATAGGTCACACATATTTAGAGAGCAATTTTTATTGCTTGCACCGATGACAACTTACTTGAAGGATCTTACTTAATCCATAGGTAGGTATGGTGGACTCTCATGGCAAAACTGAGTTTAGGGATGTTTGGAAGCACAAGTAGTATCTCTACTTGGTGCAAAGAATTTGGCTAGCATGAGGGGGAAAGGCAAATTCAACATGTTGGATGATCCATGACAATATAATTTATTCAAATATAAGAAAACATAACCCATTACGTTGTCTACCTTGTCCAACATCAACTTTCTAGCATGTCATATTTTAATGAGTGCTCACAATCATAAAAGATGTCCAGGATAGTATATTTATATGTGAAAACCTCTCTTTCTTTATTACTTCCTATTAATTGCAATGATGACCAAAACTATGTTTGTCAACTCTCAACAACTTTTATTCATCATACTCTTTATATGTGAAGTCATTACTCTCCATAAGATCAATATGATTTTTTTTATTTTTTTTATTCTTTCTTTTATTCCCTCAAGATCATAGTTTGCTACCAAAGCCCTCAACTCAAAACTAATATTTATTATATATAACTCACGGACTCGATTACATAGATAGAGATCAAAACAAAACTCAAAGCTAGATCATACTAAAAATTTATTCTACTATATCAAGATATAACAAAAAGGATCGAACTAAGAAAAACGGTAAAGATAAAAGTGTGATGGTGATACGATACCGGGGCACCTCCCCCAAGCTTGGCAGTTGCCAAGGGGAGTGCCCATACCCATGTATTTATGTCTCTTTCTTCGGAGGTGGTGATGATGGAGTTGTTGATGATGTAGGCTTCTTCCTTAGTTTCCGCTTGAGGATAGAATTCTGCTCCCTTAGTCATCGATCTCCTGCTCAAGACTTAGTATCTTTTTACATAGTTCCTGTTTGTTTTTCCTGCAAGAGACGAAAAGGGGTAAACTCGATCTTAGGTTTCTTTGCTCTAACAGGGAGACTTGACTTTTTAAACTCCATGTGCATGTCCCCAGGTTGAGGTAGTGGGACTTCGTCTTCATCTGAGCTTGTCTCCTCCTTTCCCTTAGGATCATTGTTTTCTTATTCCTCTGTGGTCCAACCATAATGCTCCAAGTCCCCGTAAACTTTGGGGTCTGTGACGTAATCAGCCACATAGCTTTCTCCTTCCGAATCCTGGGACGACATATTGCTCTAAACCTGCTGCAGGAATAACTCAAAAAAAACAGAAGGTTTCGTCATGGTACGGTGGTCAAAACCTTTGGGAGATTATGTAATGAATTTTTACCGACCAAAAGAAGTATCGTGCAAGAAAACGGAGTCCGGAGGGCACACGAGGTGGCCACGAGGCAGGGGGCGCGCCCAGGGGGTAGGGCACGCCCTCCACCCTCATGAACGCCTCGTGTCTCTTTCAGGCTACTTTTAATTTCCTAATTTTTTAAATATTCCAAAAGAGAGAAAAATCTCTATTTGAGCAGTTTTGGAGTCGGTTTACTTACCGTACCACATACCTATTCCTTTTCGGAGTCTGAAACTTTCTAGAAAGTGTCCCTTATGTACTCCTCCGGGGTTACGGTATCAATAACATTGGTTTCAACATTTATGGGATTACCTGAGATATAATGTTTGATTCTTTGACAGTTTACCACCTTCGGATTTGTGCCTTCGGCGTTGTTGATTTTGATGGCACCGGAACGATAGACCTCCTCATTAATGTAAGGACCTTCCCATTTACAGAGAAGTTTTCCTGCAAAAAAACTTAAACGAGAGTTGTATATCAAAACATAATCACCTACATTAAACTCACGCTTTTGTATCCTTTTGTCATGCCATCTTTTAACTTTTTCTTTAAACAATTTGGCGTTCTCGTAGGCCTTGGTTCTCCATTCATCAAGTGAGCTAATTTCAAATAGCCTCTTCTCACAGCAAGTTTGAAATCATAATTGAGCTCTTTAGTAGCCCAATATGCCTTATGTTCTACTTCGAGAGGTAAGTGACATGCTTTTCCATAAACCAATTTATATGGAGACATGCCCATAGGATTTTTATAAGCAGTTCTATAGGCCCATAATGCATCATCAAGTTTCTTGGACCAATTCTTTCTAGATCTATTAATAGTGTTTTGCAAGACCAATTTAATTTCTCTATTACTCAATTCTACTTGACCACTAGACCGATGGTGGTGTGGAGATGCAATTCTATGATTAACATCATACTTAGCAAACATTTTACGAAAATCACCATGAATAAAATGTGAACCACCATCAGTCATTAAATATCTAGGGACTCCAAACCTCAAAAAAAATTACTTCTTTAAGCATCTTAATAAAAGTGTTATGATCAGCACTAGTAGTTGGAATAGCTTCTGCCCACTTAGTAACATAATCAACAACAACTAAAATATGTGTATACCCATTATAGGAAGGAAAAGGTCCCATATAATCAAAGCCCCAAACATCAAATGTTTCAACAACAAGTGAGTAATTCATAGGCATTTCTTGACATTTACTAGTATTACCAATTCTTTGACATTCATCATAAGACAAGACAAACTTACGGGCATATTTAAAAAAGAGTAGGCCAATAAAACCAGATTGCAATACCTTATGTGCATTTCTATCTCCAGCGTGGTGTCCTCCATAGGCCTTGGAGTGACACTTGCGTAGGATCTGTTCCTGTTCATGCTCAGGTACACAACATCCAATAACACCATCTACTCCTTCTTTATAAAGGTGTGGGTCCTCCCAAAAGTAATGTCTTAAATCATAGAAAAACTTTTTCTTTTGCTGGTATGTGAAACTAGGTGGTATAAATTTAGCAACAATGTAATTTGCATAATCAGCATACCATGGAGCAGTACGAGAAGCATTTATGACAACTAATTGTTCATCAGGAAAGCTATCATCAATAGGTAGTGGGTCATCTAGAACATTCGTCTGCAACGGGGTTCTCAGCTCCCTTTCTATCAATAATATGGAAATCAATTTCTTGTAGCAAGAGGACCCATCTAATAAGTCTAGATTTAGCATCTTTATTTTCCATAAGATATTTAATAGCAACATGATCAGTGTGAATATTTACTTTGGAATCAACAATATAAGGTCTAAAATTATCACAAGCAAATACAACTGCTAAAAATTCTTTTTCAGTAGTAGCATAATTTCTCTAGGCACTGTCTAGAGTTTTACTAGCATAGTGGATAACATTTAATTTCTTATCAACTCTTTGTCCTAGAACAACACCAACAACATAATCACTAGCATCACACATAATTTCAAAGGGTAAATTCCAATCAGGTGGCTGAACAATAGGTGCATAAATCAAGGCTTTGTTAAGTATTTCAAATGCTTCTACAAAATCATCATCAAGACAAAAGGAACATCTTTTTGCAAGAGATTAGTCAGAGGCCTAGAAATTTTAGAGAAGTATTTAATAAACCTCCTATAGAAACTAGCATGACCAAGAAAACTTCTTATACCTTTGATATCTTAGGACACGGCATCTTTTCAATAGCGTCAACATTAGCTTTATCAACTTCAATACCTCTTTCAGAAATTTTATGCCCCAAGACAATACCTTCATTAACCATAAAGTGGCACTTCTCCCAATTAAAGACAAGATTAGTTTCTTCACATCTCTGCAAAACTCTATCAAGGTTGCTTAAGCAATCATCAAAAGAATTTCCATAAACGGAGAAATCATCCGTGAAAACCTCAACAATCTTTTCAAAAAAGTCAGAGAATATAGCAGTTATACATCTTTGAAAGGTAGCGGGTGTATTGCATAAACCAAAAGGCATAGGTCTATAAGAAAAAGTACCGAAAGGGCAAGTAAAAGTGGTCTTTTTCTGATCCTCTTTCGACACGGGTATTTGAGAGAAACCAGAATAACCATCTAGAAAGCAAAAATGTGTATGCTTGGATAATCTTTCTAGCATTTGATCAATAAAAGGTAGAGGGTAATGATCTTTCCTAGTAGCTTTATTTAATTTGCAGAAATCAGTTACCATTCTATAACCTATAACAATTCTTTGTGGGATCAATTCATCCTTATCATTAGGGACACAATGGACATGACTTACCCACTCACTATCAGCAAGAGGATAAATTATACCTACTTCTAGAAGCTTTAGTATTTCATTTCTTACCACTTCTTTCATCTTATGATTTAATCGTCGTTGATGATCAACAACTGGTTTAACATCTTCCTCCATTTTATTTTGTGTTGGCATAGAGTGGGACTAATGCCCTTAAGATCATCAAGAGTATATCCAATAGCAGCACTGTGCTTCTTTAGAGTTTTCAATAATTTATCTTCTTCATGCTCTGAAAGGTTAGCACTAATAATAACAGGATATATCTTCTTTTCATCGAGATAAGCATATATAAGAGTATCAGGTAATTGTTTAAGATCAAACACGGGATCAGCCTTGGGTGGAGGAGGACCCCCAAGGATTTCAACAGGCAAGTTGTGTTTCAAAATAGGTCCCTGTTTAAAGAATACTTCATCTATTTCCCTTTTTTCATTCATAAACATATCATTTTCATGGCCGAGCAAATATTGTTCTAGAGGATCATTAGGAGGCACAACAATAGAAGCAAGACCAATAGTTTCATCTTTACTAGGCAATTCTTTAACATGGGGTTGTCTATGAACTTTAGCAAAACTAAAATCATGAGACATATCCCCTAAACCAACAGTAACAATATCCTTTTTGCAGTCCATCTTAGCATTAACAGTATTCAAGAAGGGTCTACCAAATATAATGGGAAAAAAGTCATCTTGTGGGGAACCAAGAACAAGAAATTCAGTAGGATATTTAATTATCCCACACAAGACTTCAACATCTCTAACGATCCCAATTGGTGAAATAGTGTCTCTATTGGCAAGCTTAATTGTAACATCAATACCTTCTATTTTAACAGAAACAATAGGCATGCCAACAACAGGTCTATGTTTATTTTTAGTATCGGATCTAGCAATTCTAGCAGCTTCGTCACAGAAATAAATAACATGCCCATCAATATTATCGACCAAGAGATCTTTAACTATAGAAATAGTAGGTTCAACTTTGATTTGCTTAGGGGATGTAGGTGTTCTAGAATTACTCTTACGAACCACAGTTGAAGCTTTAGCATGATCCTTTATTCTAACAGGGAAAGGTGGTTTCACAATATAAGCAGTAGGAACAATAGGATCTACATTATAAGTAATAATTTTTTCTTCAACTTTAATAGGTTCTACTACCTTTACTTCATTGGGAGGATGATATTTAAACCACTTCTCCTTAAGGAGATCAACATGAGTAGAAAATGATTCACAGAAAGAAGTTACTATCTCAGAGTCAAGTCCATATTTAGTGCTAAATTCACAAAAAGCATCGGTATCCATAAAAGATTAACACAATCAAACTTAGGGGTTATACCCGACTCCTTACCTTCGTCGAGTTCCCAATCTTCAGAGTTGCATTTAATTCTTTCCAATAAATCCCATTTGAATTCAGTAGTCTTCATCATAAAAGAACAAGTACAAGAAGTATCAAGCATGGAGCGATCATTATGAGAAAGCCAAGCATAAATTTTTTGAATAATAATTTCTCTAGAGAGCTCATGATTGGGGCATGAATATAACATTGATTTAAGCCTCCCCCAAGCTTGAGCGACACTTTCTCCTTCACGAGGCCAAAAATTATATATATAATTCCGATCACGATGAACCAGATGCATAGGATAAAACTTCGGACGAAATTCCAATTTCAATCGGTTGTAGTTCCATCATCCAATATCATCACATAGCCTATACCATGTCAATGCCTTTCCCTTCAAAGATAAAGGGAAGACCTTCTTGACAACATCCTCGGGCATACCTGCAAGCTTAAATAATCCACAAACTTCATCCACGTGGACCTGTGCTTGGGTACTACCCTTCCTTGGACAAGCATCCCACTTATGATTAACCCCTCTCGCAAGCATCCGCAACTACAAAAGAAGAATTAAGGTAAACCTGACCATAGCATGAAACATATGGATCCAAATCAGCCCCTTACAAAGCAACGCATAAACTAGGGTTTAAGCTTCTGTCATTCTAGCAACCCATCATACTTATTACTTCGCAATGCCTTCCCCTAGGCCCAAACAATGGTGCAGTGTCATGTAGTCGACGTTCACATAACACCACTGGAGGAGAGACAACATACATCTCATCAAAATATCGAACGAATACCAAATTCTCATGATTACTTATAACAAGACTTCTCCCATGTCCTCAGGAACAAACATAACTACTCACAAATCATATTCATGTTCATAATCAGAGGGGTATTAATATGCATTAAGGATCTGAACATATGATCTTCCACCGAATAAACCAACTAGCATCAACTACAAGGAGTAATCAACACTACTAGCAACCCACAGGTACCAATATGAGGTTTTGAGACAAAGATCGGATACAAGAGATGAACTAGGGTTTGAGAGAAGATGGTGCTGGTGAAGATGTTGATGGAGATTGACCCCCTCTCGATGAGAGGATCAATGGAGATGACTGTCGGTGTCAAAACCGGTGGATCTCGGGTAGGGGGTCCCGATCTGTGCGTCTTTGGCTGATGGTAACATGAAGCAAGGGACACAATGTTTACCCAGGTTCAGGCCCTCTCGATGGAGGTAAAACCCTACTTCCTGCTTGATTAATATTGCTGATATGAGTAGTACAAGAGTAGATCTACCACGAGATCGTAGAGGCTAAACCCTAGAAGCTAGCCTATGATGATTATGATTGTAATTGTGATCGGCCTTCTAAGGACCAACCTCTTCGGTTTATATAGACACCAGAGAGGGCTAGGGTTTACACGGAGTCGGTTACAAGGAAGGAAATATAATATCCGGATCGCCAAGCTTGTCTTCCACGCAAAGGAGAGTCCCATCCGGACACGGAACGGAGTCTTGAGTCTTGTATCTTCACGCTCCAATAGTCCGGACGATGTATATAGTCTGGCTGTCCGGACACCCCCTAATCCAGGACTCCCTCAATGACGATGGCGACGATTTCCCCCTCCCAGAGGGATGTTTCCCCGGCAGAACAGCTTCGCCAGAGCCCTAGATTGGTCCTGCCCAGGTTCCGCCTCGAGACAGCGGCGTTTCGTCTCGAAAGCTTCCTTATGATTTTTTCTAGGGCAAAAGACACCATATAGCAGAAGATGGACGTCGGGGGCCTGCCATGTGGCCCGCGAGGCAGGGGGGCGCCCAGGGGGGTAGGGCGCGCCCTCCACCCTCGTGGCTGGTGGGTGGCCCCCCTCTGATGCTTTTTTCGCCCAATATTTTTGATGTATTCCAAAACTGACTTTCGTGGAGTTTCAAGACTTTTGGAGTTGTGAAGAATATGTTTCTAATATTTGGTCCTTTTTCCAGCCCAGAATTTCAGCTGCCGGCATTCTCCCTCTTCGTGTAAACCTTATAAAATAAGAGAGAAAAGGCATAAATATTGTGACATAACGTATAATAACAGCCCATAATGCAATAAATATTGATATAAAAGCATGATGCAAAATGGACGTATCAATCACGGCGTTCATCATGCACGTGGGGCTAATAACCGTCAAGCTGGGAAGGGGATGGTAGTGACGGTCTAGCTGATACTTGATTGGGTGGGAAGCAGTGGCACTGTGGTGGGTTGGGGCTGGGTAAACGACGGTGATGCTCGTTGGCATATGCTTCCTTCTTGAAGGTGTTGTTTTGGTGGCGTGCTCATTTCTTCACCAGGGATAGCTCCGGGGGAAACCCTAGATCCTCTAGGGGATCGGGCAATGACGACGCTGGTGCATCGCTCCTCTTGGGGCATCGTTTCATAGTGGCTACTGGTTAAAGGACCAGTTGTTGGTGTTGTCGGTGCTTGTCATATGTGATCCGAGTTCTTGATCATGTGGGGGGCAAGCCTGACCTTTTCATTTGGAGTCGAGTTAGCAAGTACTACCTCCGTCTGGGTTTTATTAATCCCCACTGTATTTTGGGTCAAAGTTTGACCGCATAGCTGGCTTGAACAAAAAAAAAGTTATACACAACAAAAATAATATCATGGATAGCTACATTCAAATATGAATTCAACAACATAATATTTGATTACATGCATTAATATTGAGCAAGCTAGATATGCGGTCAAACTTTTTTTGTGTTGTTGTGTGTTTGTGAGATCAGTGTTATAGCTGGCCAAACGGGCCGGGCTAAACAGCCCGACCATGAAAGCACGCCAAGACGCAAGACGGGCTAAACGGTGTGCGGTTCTTGATGCAGCAAGACGCTTTGGCACTGGCTCGGCTCGAGTCAGCACACGCGTGGTAAACAAACACGCACCCGCTTAATTTTTTATATATTTTTCAGAATTATATATATATATACCTAAAATATAGCCCGATATGCCTAAAACCAGCCCAACATCTTTGAAAATGTGCGACCTAAGCGTGCTAAGCGGGCCATCGGGCGGCCGTTTACTAATCGGTAGTGCACAGGCAAGGAGCAGCGCCCGTGGGCCGGCACGGCAGGGCCCGGCTATTAAACGTGCCATGGCGGGCCGTGCCGGGCCAGGCACGATTAGCACAGGCCGGGCTGTGCCGTGCCGGGCCGGCCCGTTTGGCCAGGTCTGATCAGTGTGTTTGTGGGATAATGTAGAACGCAGGCCTGATAAGGCCCAGTATTTCTCTGCAACCCATCGCGGTCCAATATCAGCCACTGTCCCCTACGACACTTACCATTTCCGATTCCCCACCGCCGCCTACGCCGCCGAGAAGCGCCGTCCCCATGAACAACTGCAGCCTACGCCGCCGCCTCACCCCAAGGTATTTCTCCTCGCGCGCACGGAGACACCGCGACCTACTTCCCCATCAATTTGTCCTCTCCCCAAGATTAATTTGTCCTTCTCCCCATCAATTTGTTCTTTGAAGCGGCGCCATGGAGGAGAAGAGCTCTGGGTCTGGGCAGAAGAAAAAAGCGAGCACGGCCGACCTTCCGGCGGAGGACGCAGTGCTTGTTCCTTTAAGCGGCACCGTGGAGGAGAAGAGCTCTGGGTCTGGGCAGAAGAAAGAGGCGAGCACGACCAACCTTCCGGCGGAGGAGGCGGTGCTGGCGGCGGCCAGCCTCCTCACGGAAGACCTCATCTTTGACATCCTCTCCCGCCTCCCCGCCAGGTCCCTCCACCGCTTCAAGTGCGTCTCCCCTTCCTGGCGCGACCTCATCGCCGACCCCGCCAACCGCAAGAAGCTATCCCAAACCCTCGCCGGCTTCGTCTACAGCACCTACGACAGGGTTGACCCCCGCTTCCAGCGCTTCCACTTCGCCAATGTCTCCGTCAGCGCAGCCCCGCCGGCCGACCTGTCCCTCCCTTTCTTGCCACCCGACAAATACTGGTACATCGCCCAGCTGGACACCTGCAATGGCCTCCTCCTCGGCCTTGCCTACATGGCCCCTTCTCCTTCCACGGACATGGATTCGACGGTTGAACCTCATTTCATCGTGTGCAATCCGGCCACTGAGAGGTGGGTTGACCTGCCCCCTATCCCAGAGGTGCAAAGCGACCATCGCATCTTCGCTCGTTTGGCTTTTGATCCAGCAGCGTCGTCCCATTTCCATGTTCTTCAGTTTGAGGAGACAGTTCTGGAGAAACGCGTCACGGGAGTGAACATCTACTCTTCGCAAACTGGAACTTGGAAGCGTAGACAAAGCAGGTTGGTTGAGAAAATTAGCCTGTGCACTGGCCTTACAAGTGTCTTCTTTCACGGTATGCTGCACTTGCTTGGTGTGCTGAAACCCATGAAGAAAGACGACGATGTGGTGCTGGTAGCAGTGGACATGGAGGGGCAGGTGTGGAAGACTATCCGTGTGCCATCAGGTGGTTTGAGTTTTAGAATTGGATTGTCACAAGGGTGCTTGCACTATGCTACCACACCCCTAGCTACTGTCGACAAGAACCAGAAGAAGAAAAGTAAGGAGAGTACCACACTGATAGCATCACTCTGGTGCATGGAGGATTATGATAGTAAACAATGGATCCTGAAGCATAGCGTCAGCAATGATGAGTTGCAGAGCATAACTAGGGTGGAGTACAAGGTGGCTGCTATTCATCCAGACTGTGACATGATTTTCTTGCATTCATGTGTTGATGATACATTGGCATCATACGACATGCAACATCAGAAATTCCGTCGAATCCTTAATCTTCGGGAAAACAAGGCACCGATATGTCTACCCTACGTTCCACTTTTCTCGGACTCGTTAGCAGGTGCAGATGGGCAGTAGTGTTACCTACAAATCCAAGCTTGTGCTTCCACCAAGAATTGGCTCTTCTGCAGGCTGAACAGTTTGTCTGTTGATTTCTGAATCCACCTAAATTATGTCATCCAATTTGCTGGTGCTCATGCTTCTGCTAGCTTGATTTTCTGTTCGAAGCAATCCCTGGTAACCTTAAGGATTAAGCATATTGCAATTTTCAGAGAACGTTGTTACTGTTCTTATCTGTGTAGTTATTATCCTGGATACGAAGTCGTTTCATGTGGTTGAATTATTCTGGAATCTGGTTTTCTTGGCCATAATATTTAAGGATTATCTGCCCTAGCTCCTAATATTGGTGAGTGTAGTCTGTAAACTTTGTAGTCCTCGGATTTCGGTGATGCATTGCCATTGAGCATCAAGATTTGTTTTATCTACTTTAGCTGTAGCTAAGGAATTCAGTCTGCTGCAATTTAACTTCTGCTACCCAACCGAATAATTCCATCAACGGCGAAACAAAACACCAGCTTTCCTAAGAAGTTTTCTTGCTGTGTGAGAAAAACAAGAAAAGCCTTTTTCTACCCTATGTTCTTCTGTTCTTGGAGTCATCAATAGTGCAGATGGGCAGTAGTGTTATCCACAGACCACATTTGTGCTTCCTCCAAAAATTGGCTCTTTCCTAGGCTGCATTATTTGCCTGTTGATTTGTGAATCAACGTAAATAATGCTGTTCAATCTGCTAGTGCTTACATTCCAGCTAGCTTGATTCTTTGTTCGGAGCAATGCCTGCTGCTTAGAGAGTAAGCATATTGTGGTTGCAAAAACAACAAGGTTGCTATTGTTGTTTGTCTAGCTATTGCCCTAGACATGAATTTATTCCATGTGGCTTGATTATACGACAATCTGGTTTTCTTGGCCATAATGTTGAAGGACTATGATTGCCAACAACCCTAATACGTATTAGACCATTAGTTAGTGTACTGAAAGTCTTAATCGGAATTTTGCAGTATCTATTTGATCTTGGTCCCCAGCGGTAATGAACTGCATTGAACAATTTCCTTTCATCTATTTTTGCTGTAGCAAATGAATTGTGGTGAATCCAGTTGAACTTCGCCGGTTACATTGGATCATGTAATCTTGATATATTATTTTGCACTTGGTCAGACTGTTGAAATGCCTATTTGATCTTGGTCCTCAGCGGTAATGCACTGTGTCTGTAGCATGAATTCTAATGAATCCAGTCGAACTTCTTTCAACCACGACCTGACCCTGTTTACTGAGGATCAAGTAATCTCGGTATATTTTGTTGCTACGCATCAGGTGATAAACCAAAAGGTATTTGTGTCAATGCAAGAAATTTTGTACTCCCTCCGTCCGAGAATACTTGTCATCAAAATGGACAAAAAAAGATGTATCTAGAACTAAAATACATCTAGATACATCCCCTTTTATTCATTTTGATGACAAGTATTTCCGGACGGAGGGAGTACACGTTAAGATGATACTTTGGAGACATTTCTTTCTGTGCAAAACAACTTATTCAGCGGTATCGACATACTTTGTAAATCTTCCGTTCTTTGCGACAGATCGCAAATTCATCCGGCATCATGGTGGATGACATGGTTAGAAGATCCATTTCACACCATGGTTCAGCATTTGGTCTGCTTTAAAGTTTCTCTCAGCTGGCGGCGGCCAAGTTCAAGCCAGTCTCTTGGGAAATGGGACAAGCAGCCATCACCAGTAGGTTTTGGGTGTGACCCCTGAAGCTTAAGGTGGACCTTTGTTGACGGACAGCAAATGATCGATATTCAGTCAAGCTGCAGCAACTTGTTCTTTCTTTTTAGCATGCAACTTGTTGGTGTCGGCTCTTGATCATGACCTGTATGTACCTGTCTTCAGACTCCCGAGAGAAGATAAATATTGGTTTCTTTCAGTTACAACTTTTTTTTCTAGTGAGAAGTTACGACTAGAGCACGTGCTCTGAGGTGGAAAACACTACTCCCTCTGTTCAGTTTTATAAGACCTTGAAGACATTTCAGACAATGTGCAAAACAGTCTATTTTGAGTTGTCTGAAACGACTTACAAAATTGAACGGAGGGAGTAGTATTTTGTGGTGGAAACAAATTCTTGAATAATTGCATACTCAAGCCGTCAATACAGTTGTGTCATAGAAAAACAGTATGTCTCCGATTGCGCAAAACAGAACATGTTTATAGTACCAAAAAACACTAAACATTATTTCACACACACGGTGCAAAAACTTTATTTTCCAATGAAAACTTGCTGAGGGATAAGGCATTTTGCTAGTGTGGTAAATATATAATTTTTTTCGCTCTTTTTCCTGATATTTCGGAAGTACTACGGTTTACTCCCTCCGTTCCTAAATATAAGTCTTTGTAGAGATTCCACTATGAACTACATATGGAGCAAAATGAGTGAATCTACACTCTAAAATGCATCTATATACATCCCATGAGCAAAGCCAGACCGCTTACAGGCATCCTTGCACGCCTGAACCCGCACGTTGTGTTTTTTGTTTCCACCCTCAACGGATGGCTCGACATGATCAATCTTGAAGTGAGAAGAAAAGGATTGACTCTACCTCAATAAATAAACTATCAACCTCCAAAAAAGTTTAATTAATTTAATTACTAGAATTAGAATTCTAGTAGTAATATTATTTTTTCAGTACCAAAAACAATTAACTATAATAACTAAATAAACTATTCCAATGAAAAGATTGAAAGTTTTTGGTAGTTATAGAATTCTCGAACTTCTTCAACTCGAATACCAAAAGGAAGAGAAAAATATGACTAAGTGATTTTTTTATAGCAGAGGCATATTCTGAATGTGCTTGATACTCCCTCCGTTCGGAATTACTTGTCTCGGAAATGGATGTATCTAGAACTAAAATACATCTAGATACATCCACTTCTGCGACAAGTAATTCCGAACGGAGGGAGTAGATCTCATTTTTTCATGAAAATATAGAATAGTACTCGAGCTCGAGCCATATTATCGATCGCGCATCGCGTGCCGCGTACTTTGTGAACCAACCCAACCCAGCATTGACGTACAGATCAAACAAACCTATCAGATCGAGCCCTAGCCGGCCGGTCGACACGATGGCCGCCAACAAACGCGAACGCGCACGCCCTCGACACGCCGCCGGCGACATGGCGGACGACGTCCTCCGCGACGTGTTCGCGCGCCTGCCGGGCCTGCGGGACCTCCTCCGCTGCGCGGCCACGTGCAAGCGATGGCGCCGCCTCGTCACCGACCGTTCCTTCCTCCGACAGATCGGCCTCTGGCCGGAGACGGCGCGCCACCCGTCCGCCCTCGTCGGGATCTTCTCCCAGAACGCGCATCCCACCGGCCCGTCCGGTTTCATGCCAAGTGAACCCGGACCCGGTTCGGCCCCGCAATTCCTGAGCCTGCAGCTGCAGGCCGGCGGCGACGGGCGTCTCGCCTTCGACTCGCTCGTCGCCGACGACGATGGGCTCTTCGACTTCGCGAGGCCGCTGGCGTCGCGGCGCGGTCTTCTACTCCTGCGCATCATACGGCCAACCCGCGTCGGCAACGGCATCGACCGCCAGCCGCTCCATCTAGCCGTGTGCCGCCCTCTGATCGACAAGAGGAGCACGCGTGTTCTCCCGCCGCCCCTGCTTGACAGCATGGCACTCTTTGCCGGCGACCTTACCGGCTGTGCGCTTCTCACCGACGCGGACTACGGCGATCATTGTACTGCTAATTCGGACTGCCACCATCGGCAACCGGCGTTTCAGGTGCTCGTGATCTGCGCCGACCGCGACTGGCTCGTGTGCGCCTGCACGTACTCCTCGGCCACGGGGAGTTGGGGCGCGCCCATCAAGTGTCTTCAGGTTTCCGGCAAGAGATGGAGGTGCGGGGCGCGTGCCGGCGTCGTCACCGGCGACACAGCGCATTGGCTGTACATGGATGGCGCAGACTTCTACACCCTACACATAAACGCCGCCACGTCACACGTCTCCATGACCAAGATCCCAATCAGTAGATGTGACGCTAGCATGCGGCTATCGCATCCGCCATTCCTGTGCATCGCCGGAGAAGGAAGGCTCTCGTTTGTCACCATACAATACCACGGCGTTCTAGAGCTCTGGACCAAGCAAGAAGAAAACGACGAGGATGAGGCGGGCTGGCAACGCTCTCAGCTGACGGATTTGGGGAGAAAAAGGAGAATAAGCAGTGTCTTCTTTGCAGAGAGCAGAGGTGCTTTGCTCGTTAACCAAGATGGTACATCCATTACCATAGATCTCAAGAGTAAGGAAAAAATGCTACTAGTTGATCTCCAGGGCATTGGGAACAGATGTTGGTTTATGTTTCAAGGGTGTTGTAGTAGCACTTGCTGCAGAGGAGGGCACGAATATGATAGGACGTGTCCATCCAGACCCCCGGTTCTCTACGAGATAGATTTGGTATTTAGCCGACGTATGTTCCTCGCCTCTTCTCAGCTAGGAGATGAGATAGGTACTGATTAATTCAAGACTATGTCAAGAATCTTAGTGCAACGGAAGAGCAGCAGGCTAGACTGTCTAAAGGACCAGTAATCCGAGCATTATATACTTCCTTTTAGTAAGATACTAGCAGTACTTATTAAGTGGTAACAGTTTTGTGATGCCTCAGGTTATACGTATTTGTGTTTTTTGTTTGCAAATAGTACTCCCTCCCTCCCAAAATAACTGACTTAATTTTGTACTCCCTCCGTCTAGAAATACTTGTCGTAGAAATGACTAAAAATGGATGTATCCAACACTAAAATACATCTAGATACGTCCATTCCTCCGACAAGTATTTGCGGACGGAGGGAGTACTAACTTTAATACAAAGTTGAGTCACTTATTTTGGGATGGAGGAAGTACTTGTTAATGAAGATGAATTTATGTTACTGGTGCTATTCAAGAAACAAACATGCACTGCCAGATTTCCCTTCTACTCCGTAGTTGTTGGTTGTTGCTGTATTCACTGACGAGCGCTTCCTCAACAGCTAGATCTGTCCCGCTAGCCTCTCCGCGATTCTGCTCCAGCATCACAGGCCTCCGGCTTTTCACCGGCGCCTTGTCCCCGGGGATATTTCATTTGGAGATTTTGTGTGTAGTCCAATCAGTCGTAGTGGTTTTCTAGGGACTGATCTTGTGATCCTAGAGACCTAGACTGGTATTAATCCTTACCATTGCTCGTGCTCCTGGCATTCTTGGTAGATTCCCCTGAACACATCGTAGAGAACAACACCATGAACGCTCAGAGAGATTCAGGGATCATCGATAAAGACTGGATTTGCTTACTGCGCACTCATGCATACTAAAGCATTTGCAACTTTCAAAACCAACACTTTTTTGCCAGTCTGGAAGGATTCAAGTTGATAGTGCGGTTGGATTAGACATGAGAGTCAGACCAATGTATGTTGTGGCAAGATAATATGTTCATGCAAACTATTTAAACAGGGGACAAAGCATAAACACAACAACTTCAGAAATGTTCAGTGTCTCACTGAAATCCTACGATGAATTGTCCAACAATAACCAACAGATAAACTACTGCATTCTCAGAGCACGACGGTTGCAACAAAATGAACATGGGAGCTCCGTTACAAACGATAGCGTGGAGCCACATACCACTCTGCATATTTGGAGGCCTAATTGTCCGTGGCCAATCTAGGAGCTTTGCTTGCGCGTGTCTGTACGCCTCGGCTGCGACAAGCCAAGTCGCAAGGGCTGCTGCCACAAGGGCACCTGTCTCCATCACTTGCAACGGCTTCTCCGGTAGCTCTTTTGCTCTGACGGTGACGGAGTTCGTCAAGCTCACACTTCATGTCATCGACTTGCTGCTGGAGGGATTCAACGTCGTCCTGGAGTCTGTTGATGACTTTGATTGCATTCTTAGGGAACTTCTTGTCCAACCATTTGCTGAACTTGCAGTCTTCTCCGGAATGCTGATTTATAAAAAGGAAAATTTCATTGTGGACGTACTAATGCAGAGATTGTTCAGAGCAGTAATGATGATACAATCATGATAAACATTTTCCGAAGGAAACTCACCATGAAGAGAGGGCAGCGGAAGAACCTTCGACCTAGGTCTTCGTTGCGCCTTGAAGTTTCGATGGTGCATGGTCTATTGTGCTTGCAATTTGGCCAGGTCCCATCATCAGATTCATCTGCTTCGTCTGGAATTGTTGTGTTATTGCTGTCAGTTGCATTGGGAGCAGAGCTTGTTTTCTTGACATTCCATCTGGCGAACAGTCTGAAAGCGCGAACATTACGGGCTGCAACATTTAGAAATGTCCTCCAGGAATCCTCCCCTATTATATCAATCAGCACATTGCATGGAGGAGTGCCAGGATCTGTCCTTGAATACACAAGGTGCTGCAAAGTGAGCTCGTGCGTTGCTTCATTCAATTGAAAAACCTTCATTATCAGGCGTCGCACTTGTTGGAACGGCTTATCCTTGAGCTCTGCCATCCGTCTGATCACAAATGGGCAATCAGGACTCACTTTTACCCCATCAGGTCCATGCCAAATCTTTCCTTCCGCGCGAAATAGCGTATATTCAGATGGGTATGACATCCTGCACACAAATATCAAGTGCATATTATTACGCCGCATCTTCCACCTTAAGAAATACTACCCACATCCCCTAGCATTTTCGAGACTTTTTGGTTCCATTTCTTCTAAACTACCCCCTCGTCCCGTAATATAAGATCTTCTTGCAAGCTACAATCTTATATTATGGGACCGAGGGAGTAGATCGCTACTACAAACAAATCTATCAGCGTTCCGTGACATTCTCCATCCATGACAGTAGCAACTTCTACAGTTTCTTCTCCAACATTTTAATTTGTTTTGCATGACATAAGAACCCACAAGGTAGAGGGAAAACTTTTCTTCTACAACTTCACATCGAATGGAATCGATTCTAAAACCACATTTCTACAACTTTACAGCGGTTTGGAAGAGAAAACCAGATCTGCTCTGTTCTCCAACAATTATATCCCAACTTGTCAAGCTCTTCTCTAGCATTTTTCCCTTGCATCTACCACTGCGGTAGAAGAAAGCACCGGATCCGAGAGAAACTCACCTTGCTGGCTGATGATGCGGCTCCGAGCATTGGCGGAACCACCAGATCTGGAAGAACCCGTCTCTTGCTTCTTCCCTACCAGGAACCTAATCCAACTTCTCCTTTCTCCCGGATGAGATGAACCGAGATATTTCCCCCCACTGGGTGGCGGTCCTCTATACAGCCCCGATGGGCGAGCTGCCGCCATCCTCAATGGCGGCAGGTGCCACGCCACCGCGCCTGCCATACTGGCTGCAGGTGCCGTCGGAAAAATGCAGGGCGGCAGCCACCTGAATGTACGTGTATGCGGAGCAGATATGGAGAGGCCCCGACCACCGCCACGCACGGCATAGAAAAGGCGAACGGAGTCATTTGCCGTCCGGCATCGGCAAAAATCACGGTTCTGACCAATGAACGAAACAATATCATAAAATAAACCGTTGACAAAAACATTTCACCCGGCTGACCCTTTTGTGTAGCAGCCGGGGGTGCGACGATGGTCAATATAGTGTGGCGCCTAGCTGTCGGTCGCTACACAAAAGGATCAGCAAGGCGGAATATTTTCACCAACAGTTTATTTTATGATATTGTTTTGTCCACAGATCAAATTTGTCATTGTTGCCTACGATGTCCATGTGTATGGTCGTCGCGTCCGACCGTGACACCATTGCATGTGAGGCGATAGGACGTAGGTGGTATTCTCCGTTCACAAGTCACAACTAGTACAACATATTATAGCCTTTTTTAATGAAAAGATCATATCTATTATAAGAATTCATCGAAAATACAAAACACCTCAAATAATAAAAATAACATCGAGGTCCATGGACCATCGAGCGACCATTGCCGCCGTCAGAACGAGCCGCTGACATGTCGCTGTCGCTGCTTTCATACCGGAGCCAGCCTGACCTTGTTGATAACAGTCGGGAAGTGTTCGTGCACGTGGACCGGCGTCCCGGAGCCGTAGTCGTTGCCGTTAAATCCTTGAATCGATTTGAAGAATTTGACATCAAATATCGCTGTTACGTACGCACGACGAGAAACCCTAACCTCGTCACCCCGAGGAGCTGGCAGGAATCTATGTTGGAGCTCTGTCTAGTCGGAACGGACGAACTTGAGGAGGATCGAAGCCGAAAAGACTGACTCGAAGAAGAAGCGATGCTATCCGTTCAAACGTCGCCCCTACAAGGAGTAAAACACTATCTATCTACTAGCCGGAGCCGAGGCACCAGAAATCCCCTTCCCATCACCGGCTGCCAGAGTGGCAAGTGAAGGGAGGCGAATCCATGGGTTCGCCAGCGAAGATCGAGAGGAGAAAGACTTTTCTTAGTCGCCTTGCGAGAGGAAAAGAAAAGCACAAAGGTCTCATAATTTACAATATGTTATGACCTGCCTCAACAGCAGCAACAACAACAACAACAACAACAAATGATGTTTTTTTTATATAAAAGAAGGGCTCTTCCTTTCCGATTTTCATTAGAAAAACCATAGTGATCAAAAAATGAATAAAAAAAAACTGAACATGTTAAAATTCATGCCTCCAGAAAACTTGAATGTCCCGGTGAATTTGAAGCGGCAACCATATATTACAAAAATAGGAACTGACATGAAAGCTAATGTATGACTGAACATGATGAAAAAACAGTGACCAAAAAAACTTGCAAGTCCTGGTAAAAAAACAAGAGACATATCATGGTAACTAGAAAAAAGGTTATGACTGATGAACATTTAGGCAAAGTGCGTACCCAAAAAACATGTAGGTTTTGGTAATTTCAAGCAGTATGCATGATGAGAACAAGTGACCTAGCATGGTAATTATCATGAGAAAGGGGATAGAGTCCTGATTTTCCAGCATGTAATTTCAACCAGTATCCATCAAACAAACTGGTACCCTAACCAAAAACCTACACTACCTCTGCCACTCAATCATCAAGGGAACAAAACTGAATTTGGTGTTCAAGTGCGCCTATTTAGATATATTAAAACTGAACACCCTCCCAGCCCTCTCAGGCCATCAACATTTTTAACCGTTAGATCGTCATTTTTAGTCGTTTTTGGCCATTGGATTCGCTATTAGTCCGACCTAAATCTCGTCTGCAAGCTGACTCGCGCGTCAGGCTGCGCTGGGCTTTTCGGGCCGCTGCTCCGGTGGTTTTTTTTGGGACTCTCACGTTCAATTGGGCCTACTGGGCCTTTTCTACCATGCTGGCCTTTTCTATCATCCTACCCAACACAAGACGAAGCCCTAAACCACGTTCACGACCCTGCTCTGTTCCGATTGCGCCGCCTGACATGGCCTCGGATTGCATTGGCGGCTGCACGCCGACGCGAGCGGCGCGGTCGGATGGGAGCGACCGTGTGCGAGGCGCGTAGTGGAGCGGCGCACAATGGAGAGGAGCGGCCAGTGTGCGTTGGTTGATTGGATCCACCGAGCTGTGCGGGAGAGATGGGATGGGATTTGCGTCCGCCGTCCCCAGATCGATCGATCGTTGTCCCTCCTGAAAAAATTCGCTCAACGCGAGAGGGGAAGGGGATCCGCCGCCGCAGACTATTTTGATCGACGCCATGGCTGCTCGTTCAAACAAAAGTGCTCCGGTGAAGTTGTGCCGCCGCCGGCACTGCCACCAGAACCACTACCGCTCGAGGTCGATGGATCTCTGAGGCAACCCCATGGCCCGATACAAACTGGACAGGTACAATTTTTTTCCAGTACCTACATCTTATATCTATGCACCATCGAGGATCTGAAATCAGTTGTCCAGTTTGTCCCTCAAAGAATGTAGTCAGTCCTACTCCTATGGTGTATAAGGACATTCGTTTCGTATACATGATTTCCCAGCAGCTATTTATACACAAGCTAACTCCAAAGAGACGACTGATCAGGCTAATCACAAAGCTATTCAGGGAGTAAAGGGGTAGTACTAGAAGAGGAAAAAACGTATACAGTGTCATCCTATAAGAACATTAGTTGTCCTGTTTACTTTCGTCAATGAACAACAAAGATTTCACTGCCAGAAAAATAAAAAGATATGGATTAGTATCCCTCTAGACAAATAAGAAAATGCTACCGCTTCAAGGATTTCAGTCATCCTTGCGGCTTTAGGAACTATATAACAACAGCATCCATATGTATTTTTATACAATTTTTTCTTCTGTAGTTAAGATTTTCTTGTGCAAAGTATCTAATATCAATCATGTACATATTTTTGGCCATGCTTATACCTTGAAATAATAGAGCCATTTTATTGAAAATTCACTCATGATTTTACTCTTTTTTCTGAATAAGTTTAATTGTGTTAGTCGTACAATTAGCCGGGAGCAAGACCAAATTCAACAAGGCAATAAAACAAAGCGTGGAGCACCTAAAGAACATCCAATATTCCCAGAGCATTCGAGGAGGTACTGCTCTTTTACTGAACAACATGGTCACATTTTTTTTACTGAGAGAAGCATGCTCACGTTGAGGCATCTTGAATTTTTGTGCGGCCATGTATGAAGTTGTGATAGTCTTATGCTGATTTTGCGAGATATAGGTATCTTGACTTTGAACATCAGTTGTAAATAAGACGAGAAGTTGTATCGATAGCATCGGTTTTATTCCCTTGCATCAAAATGAAGAATTTCCTAGCTAGATTTTCATAACATAAATATACCACCCAGATCGCTGCCGAAGGGTCTGCACTCACTGGATATGTCGTGGAACAAGATCACAAATGTCGAGGGGCTCTGGGAACTGATGAACCTACGCGTTCTCAACCTCATCTACAACTGGATTTCATGCACCGGACTGGGTAAGTCGCAGCCTTTTCAGACTCAGGATTCTTACATTGCGCTGCACAACTTCAGTAAATTCCTTAGATTTATGTAGTAATTCCACAAATAAGAACAGTTTGATTCATATTTTTCTCGTGCAAAAATACAGCATACTTAATTCTATGGGTAACATTCATAAATCAGTATGTGTTTGCAACAACATAGAGGGATAATATGCGATTGCCATTTTGCGGATCAGGTACATACTTGGAGATAACATGATGGTAAGAAGGCAAGAAGCAGGTACATGTATGGGTGGGTTTCTGGAGTCTCAGGGGGCACATATGAAGTATCCACACCAAAGCATTTCGAGTACCTGATGGCTTGTATCAGTGCCCAGCATGACGGCGAACTATTCTCTGAAAAGCTTGCTAATGAATCTCTGTTCAATGGTACGTGAAAAAAGAACACTGATTTGGTCTGAGATTTTGGTCTGATCATGTATTGTTGTGCCAACAGGGGCTACATTCCTTCTAAACTTCTGTGGCGTTATCAACACGATCTTAAAGTGCAGGGTGTGTGCGCACATATAACACTTAGCAGATTATTGTGAATCTTAAGGAAGGAGCACATCTCAATGCTGTCTGTAAGCATTTTCTGCTCTTATCATGGGTAATGTCCATTCTTTAATATACAAGAAGTTCAACTCTGAGTGCTTCTCAGGACATGATTAATGTCTTTTGCAGTGTTGATAGTTGTCAGGAAAACAAAGATCTTAAGTCAAGTAAGGTAGTAGTATGTATGCGTCTTCAGTCACTATTGTTGCGGCATGTTTGAAGGTAAAAGTAGCAGGCTGATGCCGTGTATAGTAAGGTTAAGATACTTATTTTGAGATGGAGGGAGTACAACACTACAAAATGAATGGTTTTCCAGCTGTTCTTTTGTCACTTAACCAGGAGTAGCTCGAGATGCAAATCAAGCAAATTGCATACTGTAAGGTGTGCTCCTTCAGGTAGCTACACATATATTGTCTTAGTTAAGTAAATTCTCAAATGAGTGTTTGCTGAAATTCTCATGTAGATTTAAATATTGGCTTTGAATCATGTTTCAAAAACCAGGATATAGGCAGCCTTGAAAGAGATCATGAGAACCTGCAAGGGCATTATTCAATGTTCTAAATATTGCATATCATATAGTTGCGTGAGGCCCTTGAATCTTGAGTTCCTTTTGCTCAAAGTTGGGGAATTTCTGAGGCCATTTTGGGCGCTATGTGTTCGTGGTGTATATTTTGTATAGTGATTGGTCTTACTACTGAAGCAGACATATTTAGTCTCCTATGTCTATTGTTTATTGTTCTTTTATGAACAAGTATTTTGATCAGTGCTATGTTCTCTTAAATGAGAAAGAGTTCAATTCATTAATGTTCTTAAAAGAAAAAAACTTGTTTAGTATTTAATTTAGCATATTTCATGACAATACTTATTAGCAGGAAATTCTATTACCATTGTTGTTCTTAAAAGACAAAAAAAGTAGTATTACAATTTTCATATTTCATGCCACTATGCATTAGTAGGAGTTTTGTATTATTATACAGAAAAATTGGGCGCGCATAACAACACATACCACACTACTTTCTTGCTAACCAGTCAAATTACTTTTCATTTACATACCACTATATTGGAAAACTAGATGATTACCCCGCACGTTGTTGCGGGAACTCTTAGTTGTACGCACGTGATAATATAAATTAAATAACTTTGCTTGCAAAGTTGATATATGATCTTAAGATGAAAAAATTGTAATGAATACCGCAATTGGAATATAATTGAACTTACAAAAATGTGAATTATGATATCAAATTTTCTACTAATTGCACTGAAAAAAATAGCGCGCTATAACGTTGCTAATAGCACGCTATAGCGTAATGAGAATTGCCTCGCTAAATTTATCGGTGTACAATGTCTCGCTAATAGCGCGATATAGCACGCTAATAGCATATTTTGAGGTCACCGCTATTTTGCTGTAGCGCGCTATTTTTTTCATTGCTAATTGTAGTGATATGCCATAAGTAATCTCGTATGAGTAAAACAATCCTTATATATACATAGTTATTAAGACCTCATCAAAGAACAAAAACTTAAAGCGAATATGACCATTGTAGTATTTTGCTATAATTGACGTCGAATGATGAAGCTCTAATATCACAATGAGAACAAATCAAATCAAGATCATTTGAAGAAAAGAGTACCAATTTATTTTCTCTTTCCTATCAACACAAAAACCAATTCCTATTGTCTAAAAGTATGGGGTTGTCAAGAGCATGAGAACTTACATATAGATAAGCACCGAGGTCCAAGTTATCCATGTAGTTAAAAACGACAATTACATGCAAGCAATTAACCAATAATCATATCGACTTGACATACTTTCAGTTCACTGGCATTTTTCCATGCAAGATACCAACAGAAAAGAGCACTACAGAATAGAGCTCCCTACAGAATATACTGAAACAAACACATTAATTTAGGCAAACTGATAAAAATATGATATAATCCATTTATTTACCAGAAGTTTGGTAGGTGATCACACATAAGCTAACTGTACACATACTTCCGAGAACCTTACCCTATATGATCTACATATAACCATAAATGAGAAGAAAAAAAATCACTGTTATGCAAAACGATCACAGATCATTTTCTGTCAGGGCCTAGACTACATGACCCATCACCAGTGATATTAGGTAATTACAAATAATCAAGTATCTCATGAGACAACAAATATCACACGTGAGCATCAGGTACATGTATGTTCCAAACCCAAGGTGATTTGTTTCATTTAGCGTAAAGCCAAATTTCATTTTAGGTGTGTCCATGCGTGCTACTTATGGGTTGGATAGAAACACGTAGTACAATAGGGGTTCATCTGCTAGAATTATGACGAAAGTCAAAACAGTTACTTCTCCAATCTTTTTTTTAGGACTCTTGTATCAGTTTAAACTTTCACCACTTCTGCATTCATGCTCTCCAGCTATGTCAACAAAAGCAGACTACGTCAATACCAGTAAACAGAGCTGACACCCCAAGTTGTATGTGAAGGGCTCTGACTGTGAAGGGGGTAAATCTTGGATGCCATTCAACTTAATTAAGCTTCTGCTTCACCCATCCTGCAGTCTACAATTGCTAAACAAATACGTACAATATTGGCAGGCTGATAGATAATAGCCACAAAGAGATCCACCAATGGACTGCTGGTGGAAGTAGATCAAAACTTCTCTGAAACAAAAGCCAATACACATATCTGAATGAATTATAGCAGAACAGATACTTCAATCCTAATATGTGATAGATAGTTAATTACTGATTCAAGGTCAAGTGACATTTAGATTTGATATTGTAAAAGAAAATAGGGAAAGAATCATGCCTTATTGGATCCCATGTACCTTGCTGACGGGAACATTGCCGCCACTGATACAGAGGTTCATCTTGCACACTGCAAGGAAATCCCACAGCTTCCACCAGCGGTAGTATTTGATCACAGCAGCGAAAATACTTACATGAAAACAAAACTGAGCATTGCCCGCCTGGCTGGATAGGTGTGTATCAATGGTGCTCGCAACTGGTATAAACCGGAAAAAAATCGTTCATGAATAACTCAACCTGAATCATGGATTGCTCTCCATAGTTTGAGCGATAGCAGTACCATACCCATGCATATGTGCATGCTATGTCAAGAAAATCAGCAATTCCAATAAGATACTAAACCTATCCAATGGTTCGTATCTAGATGTTTCCCCTACTAAAAGTTCACATCGACTTGTCATCAGGAGCTTCCTTGCTGCAAAATACACACAATAAAATAAAAATTAAACTGGTTCGGTTCTATCTGAATCAATTGATGCCCGCACGTGGTGGATAGCCCTGGGACTCGACACTGAAATCAGTAGATGGGTACCTTCACAATCGGCAGTGGAATCAGACTGGACATCGCCGGATGGTTTCCTGCAAACTGGGTCCTGCCGGAGGGCCGTAAAATGAGGTCCCGGCCGCCGTGCCGAATGCAGATGAGAGCCGGGCCATCGGTCCTGCCGAATAGGAGTCTGACGGGAGTCTGGCCGCCGGGCCGAACGAAGAGGGTAGCCGGGGGTTGGCGCGGAAGGCAGAGGAGGCGTCGGTTGCCGCGAGTTGGAGCTGGAGGTCGAGCGGCGGTAGGCGTGGGTGGTGGCGCGCGCGGCGCAGGATGCGGAAGAGCGCCTTGGGGGAGGAGGCGTGTGCGGAGGGGAGCCCCGGGACCGGGAGGAGGCTCGGCGGCGAGAGGTGGAGCGGCAGGGAGGGGGGTGGAGGCGAGCGCGGTGGAGAAGAGGTACGTGGAAGAGATCGACGGATGGGCTTCTGTTGGGCTCCCTTTATCCATTATTACACCGACTCCTCGTCTACATACCACCGAGGCCTCTTCGGTTACCAATCCCACGATTTCTTTTAAAACAAATGCTGACGCGGTGAGCTGCACAAAGATAAAAAACAGTAATTGATGAGGTGGCAAGGCTGCTGAGGTGGATAGGCTGCATGTCAAGAGAAATAGGATAGTGGGGATGAACTATTTAGGTATTATAGATAAAGATGATAAGAACAAAACACAAGAAAAACATAATACTTATACTTACACATACAAATGTATGCAAATTACTTTATATCCCTAACAACTATGAGTCAAAATAGACGGGCGCAGCAACGCGCGCCATCAATGATCTAGTACTGTAATACAGTACAACTTAAACACTCAATCATCGTCGTATGAATTTGGAGTATAGGCGCTAGCCTAACAAACTCTTTGGTTGTACCAGTTCGAGCCGGACATAGTATCCTCATCGTGGTTAATTCCAACAGTTACTTGCATATATAAAATCTAGGGGTCTTCAAGTCAGCTTCCGATAGCTAGCACAGAGCACACCCACGAACGATGGAAGCAATCTTGTCCGCCGCCGCCGTCGACGCAGTTAGGGCGACAAAGAACGATGCGCAGCAGAGGCCAATCGCTGCAGATGCCACGGCCGCCGATTGGTTTGGCCTGCCGCAGGACCTCCTGCTGGCCTTCATGGCGGCGCTGGATATCCCAAACCTTTTCCGTTCCGGCGCCGTTTGCACGTCCTGGCGCGACGCCTACAACACCTTCCGCCTCCCCGCGCTGAAGCAAGCGCCGTGCCTGCTCTACGCCTGCGACGAGTACGGCCCCAACCACGCCGCCCTGTACTGCCCCTCCACCAACGCCACGTTCCGCGTCCCCTTCCCCGGCCCGCCGCACGAGAAGCGGGGCTTCGTCTTCTCGTGCCACGGCTGGGTGTTCGCTGCCGATGAGGTCGGCGACCCGTACCTCTTCAACCCCACCACCGGCGTTCAGGCCGCGCTCCCGCCGGTCAAGACGCTCTCGGGCCGCGACGAGAACTTCTACGACGATGAAGGCAAACATGTCATCGACCTCGGGAGTGATGACAAGAACGAAGACCAGAAAACCAGCATCCTCTGGGCACGAGATTCGGAGTATATCCGGGTCGCCATCTCCTCCGCAGCCGAGGTGACTGGATGCACTGTCCTGATCTTGCACAATCCAGATTCGATGCTCTCGTTTGCCAAGCCGGGCGATAAGCGGTGGACATTGCTCTCAAACCTTCAAACCGGTGGTGTCAGTGATGTTCTTTACAACGATAAGGACGGCCTGTTCTACGTTTTACATAATACTGCCTCCATCAGTGCTGTGGATCTCAATGGGCCTCAGCCGAGGCTGACCATGACCATGCGTCCCACATCGAGAATGAGGATTTCTAATATGTATCTCGTCGTCGCGCCGTCGGGCCAACTCCTGCAGGTGTGGAGGATGCAGAATATCATAGATACCCCACTGAAGAATCGCACGACATACAAAGACATTGTGCCGTATGTGATCAATGATCTTATTGAATTGGCAAACGAGAATGGCGGCGACAGGCTTAGTGAAACTGTCATCGATGACCATCAACACATTGACGCTAAGGAGAGGCGTGATAACGAGGTCAACACGACAGAGGTCCTAGTCTTCAAGGTTGACATGGATAGGCAGAAACTGGTAGAGCTTCAGGACATCGGAGACTGCGCAATCTTCCTTGGGTTCAATGCCGCTGTGTGCCTTTCAACCAAGGACACAACATTGGAACCAAACTGCATCTATCTCACGGACGATTTTGACCATCCATCATGTGAGCCGATGTTGCGGAAAGATCTTGGTATCTGGAACATCAAGAAGAGGATTATGCAGAACCTTGACTATGTGTGGCCAATCATGCATTCTTGGCTAGATTTACCGGCTCCAATTTGGATCACACCAAGTTTAGCTACCGGTGTAGATAAACAGTACTAGAGGGTCGGGGTGTTTACTAGGCATGTGACTAGATTTTTACAAGCCAGACAACAATTTGAAATACGCTAGAGTATGTTCACTTAAGTTTTGTTCACTCAAGTTTTTACCCAAATCAGGATTTTGATCACCCTAACTTCTGTACAAAAGGACGTAGAGTATGTGCTACCGTTGCAACCATTTTCATTTCATACATAGTATCTTGTTTCGATTCATTTTTTCCTTTGTTGATCTATATATATTCTGGTTTTGTCCCATGTAATTAAGCCGGTGTAGTTGTCAACTAGTTCTCCTGTTGGAGTTACTCACCCCCAAAAAAAAACACAGTTCTCTTGTTGGAACTGAACTGATGCAAGATTGGTCCGGTTAGAATCAAGTCGCAGCGCTCTATCAGGATTGTTCTTCAACATCTATAAGTATCTATCAGGATGCCCCGTAGATGTATATGCATATTGACCGCATCACAATGTTGCAGAGGTCGGGGGTAATCCTTATATTCATTAAAAAGAAAAGATGCATAGACCCATTAGTAAGCGTTGACATGAAGATGATGATGGTACGAAGCCGCTTTGCATTTCCTGGTTATAGCAAATAGCCGTTGCAGAGATGGATGAAGGCGAGTGCTATGGGCCTCTGTTCGGTAGCTCAACTGGCGTACTTAGGCCCCGCTACGGATCGGATTTTTCATCGCTTAGCCAATCTTGATTGCTGCTGGACTGCCCAGCGGCTCACGAGGCATGGGCTACCCCACCTATATGTGTGTGTGCTATGCGATCAAGCGCCCGAAACCATGCAACGCCTGCCGTGCCCCTTTCTCGCAATTTTTGGCACGGCATCCTCACATTGTGATGCGTCCCCGTCTCCCTACCCACCCCCGACATTGATTTCCTTCAATGGTGGACTGGTGCTACCAAGGCCTTGCCTGCTACCTTGCGGAAAGGGCTGGCATCCATCATGCTTCTTACTGCATGGTCTCTATGGAAACATCGGAATTCATGCGTCTTCGACAATGCATGATCCTGCTGCTGGGACCTCGTGCAAATCGTCAAAGATAGGGCTTGCGCTTGGGCTAAGACTGGAGCATAGGGTTTGATGATCCTCCTCCCTACTTGGTGTGTGCTAGCTGGGGCTGACTATCCCCTCCTTGTCTTGTGCTCACTCAACGCTTGTCTCTCCAATCTATGTATGTGAAAAGCGTTGCCTTGTAATCTTTTCATCTTTCTACATATCAATGAAATGATACGCAATATGTGTATTCGTGAAAAAAGAGAGGATCCATGATGGTGTGGCCTTTGTCTTGCTTGCCTCACAACTAGTTGATGATCACATGTAGGAGATCCATGAGCAGAAAAAAAAAACAAATATGCATTTTTTTGGGTGTGCAAAAGGATCCTGGCCCTGGATGGCTGGAAGGAAAATAATATCATAAAACCACATTAGGCCAGCCACTAAAAAGCTCCATGCTACATTGGCCTGCCTGAATATGGAATCTTTGATCATCGCTGTGGTCCACGCTGCACGATTCTCACCAATGCGGACCCACCACCATAAATTTTTTGGATTGGCAAGACGAGTCAATGTTTCAAGTGATATTGACTTACACAGATTGTTATGGGCTTGTGTCCGCTTGTGTGTACTCCTCTACTGCACAACATTCGAGCGAACACATCAAATGTTGCTGAACTGGGGGACGCATGTCAGTGTTGTCACACGTGGCATTGTGCACTGGTTGGACATGGAGATCCCAGACTTCTACACCCTCAGCATAAGTGCCACGAAGACACATGTTTCTTCGACAAAGATTCCGATCAAAGTCCGCGCGGGTGTGTCATGCCCACCTACCGAGCCCTGTATCTTCGGAGAAGGAAGGCTTTCACTTGTTAATATATGAGATCATGCTGTGCTAGAGCTTTAAACCAAGCAAGATCAAAACAACAACAATAATGACTGTGAGTATGAGGGAGAGTGGCTACACTTTTTTTAGGTAAGATGATATGTGCTTTGCCTTTTCATTATAGATTAGGAAGGTACAGGGGAGGGCGAAAGTGCCCAGGGAAAGAAGAAAATAAAAGGAAGATCCAATTGCCCACATTGTCGAGGTGATCGTCACATGGAGAAAATCCTTTTGTTCCTTTCGCTCCAGATGTGCCATGTGAAGTATGTCGCAACTATCGCGTTATCCTTTACAAGGCATCAATTGTGGACCACCAGGAAGTCACTGAAGCTGCCGTTCTCAACCTGGGCCTAAGCATACACAGTGCAGGACGGCTAGAGCAAAGTTGTGCACAAAGATCACAGTAAAAGGGCACTAGGCAGTGAGGTGGACCGTTGACTCCATTGTGACGTTGGAAAGGGAGCACTTGTCTTCGTGTGGCCAGCCTCTTGATCTCAGTCTAGCAACCAACATGGTCCTTTTTGTAGAGAGAAGAGGTGATTTACTTGAGAAAGGTGATGCCTTCCTACTATGAACCTCAAGAGTAAGGAGAAGGCACAAATTAACCTTGACGGTGTGGAAACTCACCATGCTAGGAGCAGTAGATGGTGGTTTTTAGCAGAGCATTGCACTAGCAATTTCTACAGTGGACACTGGAATGGTAGAATCTGTCCAGAAAAACCCCGGTGCTCTACGAGAAGAGGCAAGTGTAGATTAGTTCACGTGTGTGCGCACGTGGAAATATTATTCAAGTGAGGTAACCCTGGGTTCATTCCTCAAATAATAAATATAAATGGGAGCATTATGTTAGCTAGTTTTTCGAGGGGCCTATTAAGATAATTTGTTCAGTAAGACATTTTTTTTTTGAAAAGGGGTTTTACCCCAGCCTCTGCATCAGAAAGATGCATACGGCTCATAATATTAATAAAAATATCCAGCAACAAGTCTCCAAGTCTCGAAATATGAAAAAAACAAATGCTCATAAGAGCTAAACAAAAAGCCACAACCGGCTGGCAAATAAAATAGGAGCACTACATGCCTATCCTATTACATGACCGCCATCGAAACCGGTTGAAAATATCCCGAGCTACCATCTCCCATCGGGTAGACGCAGTAACCAAACGCTCCCTGGCCTCCGTCGGAGTGAGTAGCGACCACATACGGATCTACGCTGTGGCCCCAAAGATAACCTGCAAAAAGTGAATCTTCGTTGATCTGTTAAAAACCAAATCATTTCTGCAGTTCCAGACTGCCCATAATAAAGCACAAACGCCAACACCAATGTGCCTCGCTGTATCTGAGTCAACCCCATCAAGCCATGTTCCAAATAATGTGTTGATGGAAGTAGGTGGATTAGTATTAAAAGCAATATGAATCGACCACCACAGAATCTTAGCCAACGGACAATCAAGAAAGAGGTGTTTGATAGTTTTGTTATGGTCACAAAAACTACATCTTGCAGAACCCACCCAATTGCGTTTTGCCAGATTATCCTTAGTCAAAATAACTTGTTTATGCACAAACCACATAAACACTTTGATTCGCAAAGGTACCTTTACATTCCAAACGTGCTTCGAGGAAGGAATGATGCTAGAGTTTATGACATCCAGATACATGGATTTGACCGAGAACACGCCGTTCTTAGTTAGTTTCCAATACAACTGATCTAGCTGCTGAGACAGCTGGACATCCATCAAACGTCTTACAAGATGAAGCCAGACCTCCCAACGATTTCCAACTAGCGTCCTCCGAAAACTAATAATGAGGGGAGTGGATTGTAGAACGGTTGCAACGTAAGCTTCTCTACGTTGAACAACGTTATACAGAGTAGGATATTGAAAGGGGAGTCTCCCGAAGCCACGTATCCTCCCAGAACCTCGTATTAGCTCCATTTCCGACTAAGAACCTTGTCCTGTTGAAAAAGAGTGGTTTGACTCTCATCAAGCCTTTCCAAAATGGTGAGTCAGTCGGCCTCATTGTCACCTGGGCCAAGGTTTTAGACTGAAGATACTTATTTCGCAAAATCTGAGCCCAAGTAGCCTCCGTCTCGGACGAAAGTTTAAACAGCCACTAGCTAAGGAGACATCTGTTTTTGACTTCCAGATTTTCAATACCTATACCCCCTTGGTCCTTCGGCCTACAGATTATATCTCATTTAGCAAGCCTATACTTTCGTTTAAGCTCATAACTCTGCCAAAAGAATCGATATCGATAGAAGTCTAGCCTCTTCCTGACACCCACCGGGACCTCGAAAAAGGATAGGAGAAACATAGGCATACTGGTGAGGACCGAATTAATCAAAATTAATCGCCCTCCATATGACATGAGCTTCCCTTTCCAACAGCTCAGTTTCTTCTCAAAACGATCCTCGATGCATTTTCACTCTTTGTTAGTCAGCTTATGATGATGAATGGGTATACCTAGATACGTGAACGGTAACATGCCCAATACACATCTGAACAATTGTTTATAAGCCTCCTGCTCATCATTAGCTCTTCCAAAATAGAACAATTCGCTCTTGTGGAAGTTAATTTTGAGCCCAGACAATTGTTCAAATAACCATAACACAAGCTTCATGTTTCTTGCTTTCGCCAAGTCGTGCTCCATAAAGATGATAGTATCATCAGCAAACTGGAGGATGGAAATACCTCCATCAACTAGATGCGGAACAAGGCCACCTACCTACCCCGCATCCTTAGCCCGTCCTATTAAAATAGTCAGCATATCAACCATTATGTTGAATAGGATTGGTGACATGGGATCTCCTTAACCCTTTGCGTGTCTGGAAATAGTGACCTATGTCGTCATTCACTTTAATCCCTACACTCCCTTTTTGCGTAAAGGATTTAATCTGGTTTCTCCAGGCCGTGTCAAATCCTTTCATACGCAAAGCCTGTTGAAGGAAAGGCCATTTAACTTTATCGTATGCTTTTTCAAAATCCACTTTAAAAACAACGCCATCTAGTTTTTTTAGTGAATCTCATGGAGCGTTTCATGCAAGACAACAACCTCTTCAAGGATATTTCTATCTGGCATGAAAGTAGTCTGGAACGGTTGCACAATAGAATGCGCAATCTGCGTAAGTCTGTTCGTCCCGACCTTGGTGAAGATTTTGAAACTAACATTAAGCAGACATATATGCCTGAACTGCTCAATGCGAACGGCTTCTGTCTTCTTAGGAAGAAGAGTTATCGTTCCAAAATTCAGCTTAAACAAATGAAGTTGTCCAGCAAAAAACTCATGAAACATCGGCATCAGGTCTCCCTTAATGAAGTGCCAACAATTTTTATAAACTCCACCGGAAACCCATCCGGTCCTGGAGCCTTATTATTTTTCACTTTGTGCGATGGCCTCAAACACCTCTTTCTCCGTAAAGGGAGCAGTCAAAATCCCATTCTCGTCAGTCTCAAGTTGAGGAACATCCTCAACCCTTGACTCATCTAAAGACAAAAAATTCTCTTCCGGAGGTCCAAACAACTGCTTATAATAGTTGGTAATGTAAACTTTCAGGTTTTCTTGACCAACTATCGTTCCTTCGTCTTGTTCTAATTGGAAAATTCTCTTCTTACGATGCTTTCCATTAGCAATCATATGAAAGAATTGAGTGTTATCCTCGCCTTGGACGATTTTGTGAACCTTAGCCCGCAACGCCCACTTCAATTCCTCCTCGCGGAGAAGGTCTTTCAGCCGCAACTCAGCCTTCATCTTAGTTTCCAGCTCACTGGTACCTAAGATAGAAGTTTCAGCTTTTACTTCTAGGGTCTAAATAAGTAGAAGGAGTCGTTCCTTCTCCGCCTTATAAATCCCATGCGTATGCTTAGCCCATCCACGAAAGAACCTTCGAAGATGACGAATCTTGCATTGCCATCGCTCAATGGGCGACCTTCCTCCCGAGTCTTTAGCCCACTCTCTAGCTAACAACTCGAGGAACCCTTCTCTTTCAAACCATGCAAGTTCAAACGAGAAAATATTCTTGTTACTGACATGTGTTTGAGCCCCCGAGTCAACTAGTAACGGCATGTGATCCGAGATACCTCGTGTCAACGCCTGCACTGTTACCAGGGGAAACTTCTGTTCCCATTGGACACTAGCTAAAACACGGTCAAGCTTCTCAAAAGTCGGTACCGGTAACGAGTTAGCCCAAGTGAATTTCCTACCCGAGAGCTCTATCTCTCTGAGATCCAAGCTTTCAATGATGGTATTGAACATAAACGACCATCTGCCGTCAAAATTCTCATTATTCTTTTCCTTCCTTCTTCGAATAATGTTGAAATCACCCCCCACTAAGATAGGGAGCTGCTCGTTACTGCAGATACGGACCAGATCGGCCAAGAAATCTGGCTTGAGTTCTAGTTGCGCGGCTCCGTAAACCGCCACCAAAGCCCATTCAAATCCATCGGCCTTAGTTCTGACCCGAAACTTCACCGCAAACTCTCCCAAAACTACATTCCGAACTTCCAAAATCTCACACTTAACCCCAAGTAAAACCCCACCGGATCTTCCTCGTGGGGGGAGGCAATGCCAGTCGAAATCTACCCCCCGGATAAAGTGCTAAGAAATTGTGAAGTGAAGTTGTCTCTTCCAGTCTCAGACAAAGCAATAAAATCCAAATGATGTTCAAGAGAAGCATCCGCTAGAAACCTTCTTTTAGCCAAGTCTTTAAGACCTCTACTATTCCAGAAAATGCCTCTCATATTTCATCATGAAATTTTTTAGAGGTACGGATCCTAGCACTTCTATGCACGGCCGACACTGGATAAACCTTCAGTTTCCAAGTCCGTTTAGGCTTAATGCGATCTTCAGATCGGTCACCACACTCGGGCTCTGCCGCAATCACCAAAGACTCATCTACATGGTTAGAGGTCTCAGGATTAGGCAAACCCCTCCTCCTCCTCCGTCTCCGGTAACGCAGGGTCAAGATTGGCACACAAACCATCAAGAGCCCTAACCCCAAGCGCATCAATCTCCGACTCATTCATAGGTTTAACGGCAGCTATGTTACGAATCATTTCTAATGCTCGTTCAGCTTCCAAATCAAGAAAGTCATTAACTGACCTAGAGATCTCCATATCATTATTACCAAGCGATACTCCTAGTTGGTTTGCACTGTGAACAATCTCATCATTGGTAAAATGCATAATTGAATTCGATTTATTAACAGACATACCAGTGGAGATCTCGACGTCATGCAGCTTGGCCGCCCTCATAGCACACCTCAGCTGACATGCACGCTATTTCTTATTGGCTATTGTTATTGATGCAATTGCTTGAGAAAAATGTCATATTCTGTACCCTTATATGTTGCCAAACTGTAAGTTTGACCCTCTAATGCATTCTGAATATTTCTGGTCTTTCAAGTGCAAGATGACTCGATGTTGTGAACACGTGGTAGCTCAACCAATAAAAATATAGAAAACATCAAGGAAACCAAAACAAAATTGAGTAAACAAATAATATTTAAGAAAAAGTACTACTAAATAATATTTACATTTTAAGACCAAACAGCTTCCACAAAGATTTGGACTATGGGTTTACATAGACTCAAAGGTTTCTTTTTTACTTTTTCCCCCATCGTTTACTACTATTAGATTTTCAATAACACTTCCATAATGCTCGAGGTTTTTCTAATTTTCATGTCATTTTCCTTTTTTCCGTATTTTTCTTCAATATTCAAATTTGGCCTGGGCGTGTCTGTTTCTCCCGGCTGTGACAAGTTAGCTCGCACAGGCTCTTGCCACAGGGGCACTTGTCTCCATGACTGACAACAACTTCTTCGGCGGATCTTTTCCGATGACGGCGACGGAGTTCCTCAAGCTCACACTTGAGGTTGTCGACTTGCTGTTGGAGTGAATCAACCGTGTCCTGGTATTTGTTTATGAGTTCGTTTGCCTTCTCAGGAAACTTCTTGTCCAACCATTTGGTGAATTTGCAGTCTTCTTTAGGATTCTGATAAGTAATAAGAATATCATTGTGGATCGAAGCATAAATCATTCAGAGACGAGGTACGCCTGATAAAAATTTACACATGAAAACTCACAGCGAAGAAGGGGCAGCGGTAGAACCTTCGCCCCGGGTCGTGTCGGTCCCATGAAGTTTCAATGGTGCATGGTTTATCGTGCTTGCAAGCCGGCCAGCCCCCGTCGTCAGAGTCATCTGTTATGGCGGTATCTTGGTCAATAACTGTTGTGATATTACTGTCAGTCGCATTGGAGGCAGAGCTTGTCTTCTTGACGGTCCATTTGGCGAAGAGCTTGAAGGAGCGGACATGGCGGCATGCCACCTTGAAAAATGCCCTCCAGGATTCCTCCCCTACTATGTCAATCAGCACATTGTAAGGAGGAGCGGAAGGATCGGTCCTCACATACAGGATGTGCTGCAAAGTGAGTTCATGCGTGGCTTCATTCAACTGAAAATTCTTCAATATCGCGCGCCGCACTTGCTCAAACGACTTGTTCTTCAGCTCTGCCACCTGCTTGACCACAAACGGGCAATCGGGACTCACTTGCGCCTGTCGGGCCCATTCCAAATCTTCCCTTCTGCGCGAAATAGCAGATATTCGTCTGGGAATGACATCCTGTAGAAAACAAATAGTATTAGATACTACGTATTATTACACTGTGCTCTCATTTATCCTGAATTATTTCAGAAAATTCCGGCAATGCACGTTCAGTGGGCAATATCTCGGAGATGCTCATATGGTTAGGATGTACGTGCGTGCGTTCATAGAAATGAATGTACACGCATGTATATAAGCGCTTGTGTTTGTATTTATGTTAAAAAAACATACGCATACCCAGTTACCGCCGCCCGTCCATGCTAGTTGGCATCTTCTCCCAGATCATCTGGATTGATCCCGGCGGAGTTAAGCCTCCGAAGAGAAAACCTCGCTGCCCTCCACGATACCACACTGCCTTTCGGAAACCATGATTCCAGTCTACATTTCAAGTGCTAGAGCATAAACCCGCGTCATACGCTCGGGCGAGTCGTCCGGTCACTTTCAGGTCACGATTTTTTGATTCAGACGGGCCTATCAAACGGCCCTCAGACGTCAGGGCTAACCGGCACCCCTCATATCCAGCCCAAATATGGGACGATTATGAGGTGTCCGGGCACGCCCGCCACGTAGGCCTGACGGCGTGGCCCCTCACGCAAACGCCCATAAACCCAGCGGTCCGACGGACGCCGCGTCCGTCGTCGCGGTGCGGACGCCGCGTGACGCCGCTCTGACTCGCCGCCCAAGACGAAATCTGGCTATTTAATCCGTCCGGCGTCCCGCAACCCTAACCCATCCCCCTCCCCCCTCTCCGCGCCGCCAGTCCGAGCCCATTCACCTCCTCCGTCTCCCGCTCAGGAGCTCTGCCCACGCGCCGGCACTCCGCCATGGTCCGGAGCAAGATCACCTACTATGCCATGCTGACGCCGAAGCGCCGCTACGAGATCCAGCAGCAGATCCCGGCGAGGAAGGTGTGCCCAGTCACTGCCCGCGGGGCGTGTCCGTGGGCGTTTGAGGGGTTGGATTTGCCATATGTAGTTGTAGATGCTCTTACAAGGATTATGCTGGATCTATGTCTGCTTGTATGTACTCCTCTGCCACAGAGTTGGAGCGCGCCCATCAGTCTAGGCACAATGGAATTAACTTCAGCAGTAACATCGAGTCCAACTCAGCAAATTTGCTTATATGGCAATGAGTTAACAAGGAGGTAGTTTGAGTAACTTAGCTAGTTCCTGTAACATCACATGTCCCAATGCAATATGAGTCTATAACTTAATAAATGAAGCTTTGTATGACATCATACTTATGTTACTACCCACTATGAAGGTACTAATATAGTCTAGGGATATGTGTATATTATTAGTATATGTTACTCTCCATGTGCCTAGTCTTAAGTGCGGCGGAGCTACCTGCCTCACCAGGTGTGGGCCCAGTGCCGGCGTCGTCGCCCGTGGCTTTGTGCACTGGTTGTACATGGACTATACAGAGTTCTACACCCTCAAAATAAGCGCTACCATGCCACATATCTCTTTGACAAAGATCCCAATCAAAGTTAGCGCTGGCTTGCCACTGCGGCGAGCTCCTCTGCCGTGTATCGCTGGAGAAGGAACACTCTTGCTTGTGTTAATGCACGAGATCATGGTGTGCTAGAGCTTGTGACCAAGCAAAATCCAGACGACGGGGATTTGTTGAAATATATTGCCCACCTCCCTCCATCAGTTCGAACTTTTGGATAAGTTGACTTGAGCATGAATTCAGTATGGTATCAGAGCCAACAGGTCTTGAGTTCAAGACCCTGCCAACGCAGTATTAAATAAAACGATTCTGCGGCCTACATCGATCCCACGTCTAAGGACTAAAATAGCCTAAACATGAGGGGTAGTGTTGAAATATATTGCCCACCTCCCTCCATCAGTTTGGACTTTTGGATGAGTTGGCTGGAGCATGAATTCAATAGGATTATCACGACAGTGAGGGATCATTTGGTTTCAAGGGATCCCGGGCTATTTTCCTAGGTCGGATAACGATGGGCTGAGTTGGCCCGGGGCGGCAGGCAGCACCATTTGGTGACCCGGGAAGGGGAAAGACCCCTGGCCTTTCCACGGCCCATCCCGGGGATAGCTCGCCAGGTGTCGATAGGCCACGGAGAAAACCCTCGACTCGCTCGCTCTCTCGCGACCGACCAGGCATCGTCAACCAAAATCCATCTCCGCCTCCGACCTCCGAGCTCCTCCGCGTCCGACCTCCACCGCCGGCGAAAGAAGCAACGTCCCTCACAGCCCTCCCCCCGGTGCTTAGGATCCATGCTCCGCCCCTCCCGTGACAGCGGTGGCGACAGACCGCGGCTGTCACCCTCCTCCTTCCCCGGACCACCTCTCCGCCTCGAAGTCGTGTCCCATTCGGTAATGGCGACGGCGGCAGGCACCTACTTCGACCAAGGTTACCCCTGTCGTGGTTCTAAGACTGACAGCAGAATGGGGGGTAGGTATGGAGAGGCAAGATCCTAGCTAAGGAGCAGTTGTACAGACAAGGGATTTACGAGTTCAGGCCCTTCTCGGAGGAAGTAACAGCCCTACGTCTCGGAGCCCAGAGGCGGTCGACTGGATTATGTGTGTATAAGTTACTGAAGTGCGAACCCTTTACACCGAGGAGGGGGTGGCTTATATAGTGTCCGCGCGGACCTCTCGGCCCTCGATTATCAGGGTTTAAAGTACATAAAGGATTGGCGTTACTGGTAACGCCCTACGTAAAGTGTCATCATGATCATAAAAACTACTTAATTACAGACCGTTTGGATACAGAGCGGCTCTTAATCTCCTGGTGGTCGAGTGAGTCTTCGTGGTCGAGTGCCTTCGAGTCCGTCGAGTGGATTCCCTCTTGGTCGACTGGAAGGCAGCTTCTTCTGAAGATGTCCTTGAGGAGGGTACTTTGGACAGGTCTTTGACCCTACCCTAGGTACATGACTTCATCATTAGCCCCCGAATGGATCGAGGTTTGAGTGAGGAAGGAGTTGATAATCTTTCCGACCTGTTTTTGGTGTTCCGGGCATGTCTCATCTTGGATCAATGACCTTTTTTAATGATGGCATCAACTTTTCTTTCAGTCGCCTTGATCCATTCTTTTCTTCTGTTGAGTGAACTTTTGAACTTGGTGAACTTCCGAGCGACGGATCGTAGGAAATCTACTGTCTGACAGGTTGATCTGCTGTTAGCGGAATTTGTGGGATCCGAATTTTGGGAAGCGCACGAAGCAGGGCGGACCGCGGTACTCGGATGGGATAAGGCGTAGATACCCCGATTTCCGCGCCGCCTTTTTCGCCACGTATCACGTGTGCGCGACTGTTTCGGGATTTGACAGGACCGCCCGGGCTTACTTGTCAGCCACTCGGAAGCGTCCCTATACAAGGCGCCGGGCGAGGGTTTTTGAACAGTGCCTCCCCATTCTCCTCTTCGCCCTCTTCACCTCCGCCTACTGCGCCTGCTTTCGCCTCTGCCCATCCACTCCTTGCGTGCTTCGTCGGCGATGATGGTGAAGGAGAAGACGGCGGCCTTGGAGCGCGCGAAGAAGGCGACGGCAACGGCGAAAGCGAAGGGAAGAGCGACCAGTCGGGGTGGATCTTCGTCGAGGTCCCGCGTGCCGCAAGGTTGGGTCCAAGGGGATTGGATCCGCTCGACCATCACCCAGGTGGATCTCAATGACCTGGCCAATGAGGGACTGATCTCTCATGGGTCAGCAAGGCTTCCGGGGACCGAGTGGCAACCGCAGCCGCTGGAGGGTGAGTGCGTTCTCCTAGCCACTCATGTAGATCGTGGATTCTCTCTGCCACCGAGTCTTTTCTTCCGAGGGTTTCTGAACTTCTTTGGGGCGCAACTCCACCATTTCACTCCCAATTCCATTGCATATCTTGCTGCTTTCGTGTCCATGTGCGAGAACTTCCTGGGTTGTCGACCGCACTGGGGTCTCTTTAAGCACATATTCACCTGTCGCTCACAGACGGTAAAAAAGGCGAGTCCGGATGATGAGAGGACTAAGGTTATCCAGATGTGCGGGGGCCTTGGTATCCAGATGAGGAGTAAGAGTGCTTTTCCGGCCATGACCCTTCCCGAGTCGGTTAGAGGGTGGCAGTCGACCTGGTTCTACTGCCAAGACGAGTCGACTCCGGGGCAGTCGACTAGTCTCCCTCCGTTCTCCATGGACCGAGTGAACAAACCCTCTTCTCTGAAGGTGCTTCCTGAGGAGAAAGCTCAGGTAAAAATGTTGATGGAGCGCGTAGTCCAGCTCGTTCGGGACGGAGTGACGGGTATGGACCTTTTGGAGGTCTTCCTTCGACGGCGTATTCAACCACTTCAATACCGAGGCCACCCGATGTGGCTGTAATGCGGCACCGAAGATACCACTCGGGTCCATTCAGAGGTAGTCAGTGACGCCACACTGGAGAGGTGGACGGCTGCCATCACAGGGAATAAGGATAACCCTCGAGGGGCTAGGAGTATCCCACCACTCGACCATACTTACACACCGGACACGGTATGACCACTTATCCCCGGTTGTGATCTTGCTTCATTCATTCTATTTCACTGCAAATTGGTCGATTGACCTTTGTCTTGTTTTGTTGTCTTGTCAGGCCACCACTGAGTTGTACTCGATGCCCAATGGAGCGCAAGCGCCGACTGAGGAGGAGGAAGGAAGTGGGGGTGAAAGCCCGAAGGAGTGGGATTAGGATGCTAATGACGATGATGACTCTGGCGAGGAGGAAGAGGAGGAGGAGGAGGAGGAGGAAGTTGCACCTCCTCGCTCGGAAAGACGCTCGAAGCTTGTCCATGATCCCGCAGCCGAGCGTGGTAAGGGGGTTGCATCCGTCACGCAGTCGACCAAGCGTCCTCGGACGACTTCTCCGGCGCCGACTGAGAAAGCTCCGAAGCAATCTCGAGTCGCGCCGTCTCAACCGGCGAAGGTCATGCCAAAGATGAAGATGGTGATCCCCACTATCTCAGGGTAATGGTGTAACTTGAGTTTTCCCATTTCACATGAATTTATTCTTGGTCGACTCATGAGCTAATCTACTGACTTCTGGAACTGCAGTGCTGCTACTTCTGATACCTCGGCCAGGGCTAAAGATCACGAGATGGAAGATGCTGTCACTTCAAAACCTGGTATGACTTTTATAGTTCCGTCTTCAGCCGATTGGCTCCTTGTCTCTAATCTTGATTCTTTTCTGCAGCTCCATCTAACGTCGTTATTGACCTTCCTGACGACGAGACGAGGAACCACTGAGGCAGAGGAGGAACAGGAAAGCGTCTGCTGGCAAGGCGACTCAGGACGTGCCAGCACCCGAGATGTTGGTCGTGGAGGGAGACAACGTCACTCGGCCTACCGTATCCTTTGCGGTGCCACTGACGAGTGCTCGCCCTTCGTCGTCGAGTGCTGCTCAGCCTTCACTTTTCTCGACCCACCACGTCCCAGAGGACCATGCCAGTGCTGCTAAAGAAGCAATACGCCAGGCAGGGGTCATGATGGAGCAAGTGAAGGCAATCTGAGACGCCAGCCAGGCAGCTTATGACGCCAGTTTAGCTCTTCAGAGTAATGTTGGTCGATCGGTCACCGCTGTTACATTAGGATATGATATCTGAAAATCCTAGTATCAGTCGTACACCCACCGGGTGTGTCGATTGAAATTCGGATTAGTGGGGCACGCTGAGTGCACCCACAGGTGTAATCCCCAAGGCTATGGTGGATCACGGCGATCGACCATAGTCTTTATGTCTTAAGCTTTTTCTTTACTCGATCAGGTCGAATGGATTTATAGACCGGTGGGGGCACGCTGAGTGCACCCACTGGGTGTAGTCCCCGAGACTGTGGTCGACTGCTTGCAGTCGACTATAGTCTGAAGAACACCTCCCGTTTTTTTGTTGTTGGTCGACTGATCGACTCTAACTGATAAAACTAGTGGGGGCACACTGAGTGCACCCACTGGGTGTAGTCCCCGAGACTATGGTCGAATGTTTATATTCGGCTGTAGTCTTAGTAATGCTATGATTTTTCCTTAGTCACTCGGAAGTGAACTATTTTTGACATCTGTCGATTGGCTCTTCGTAGAAATCTTGCGAGCTTGCGGCTCATTACACTAAGCTGGAGAACAAGCAAATCCAGCTTGAGCTTGATCTGAAACTTGTCCAGAAGAACTTCACGAAGTCAAAGGAGGAGGCAAAAGGTATGTTTGGTGAGAACCTCGATGACTGCTTTTGCCTCTTGTCTGTTTGCGAGTCTGATCTCACTGTGACTTTGCAGATAAGCTGAGGGATGCTCTGAAGAAGAAAGACCTCGACTTGGCTGAGATGCAGAAAGTGGCTTTAGAGAAGACCAAGCTCGCAGATGAGAAGCTGGCTTCAATCACCAAGCTTGAAGAGGAAAATACCAATCTGAAAGCTGCTTTTGATGCGGCCAACAAGGAGGTCAGTCGACTGAAGAGTGACAAGATTGCCTTGAGTGACAAGGCTAGTGAGTTGGTGGGAAAGAAGAATGATCTGGAGGCTTATCTGGGAGGACTCGCCAAGAAGCTATTCCTCATGCTTGAAGGTAATTTTTTGTATCAAACAGACATTTTAAATATGATCTCTCCGTTCGACTGCTGTCTTGACTCTGGGGTTGTGCTCGCAGAGTTCTGCCAGAACTTTGAAGAGGAGACTAGTCGACTGGAAGTAAACCTAGATCCTATCAACTCTCCTGTGAAAGGTGAAGTCGCCATGAATGTTCTCCGACTCGAATCTCGCGTTGCTGTTGTTGTTGACTATCTCGCAAGGCTGAAGGTCGCAACTTCCCGCATCGACACGACACTCTGGCCAAGAGAGACTCTTCAGAATGACCTCGAATCTCTGATGATTCAACTGAACGAGGTTCCAAGTCGGGTGCAACAATGGAAGAAGTCATCTGCCAGGTGCAGCGCGGATGTTGCTCTGTCTCTGGCCCGTGTTCACTGCAAGGAGGTGCGAGAGGACAAGCTGGCAGCCCTCAAGGTGGCCAATACCAAGAAGCATGATTTCCGATCCTTCATGGAGACCTTCATCGCTGCCGCCACTCGGATCACAGACGGAATCGACCTGGACGAATTCGTTGCGCCTTCCAGCACTCTACATGAGGGTTAAAAAACTTCTATGCTCGATACTTTAAATTTGCCTCGGTATGCCGAGTGGTTTTCGTAACCGATAAACCTTAACGGGCTTAGCGCCCGAGCACTTTCGGTCCCATAAGACGTTATCCGAACTTAGATTCATCGTTGAATATGTTTGCGTCTGGTTTGAGGTGTCTTCTGCTAGCTAGGATGGAGCACTTATTGCAATCGACTTGTTCCTTAACACACTTCGGCGAGCTCTGGGCTGTAGCTAAGCCCCCGAGTGTGAGGGTTGTTCTCCACTCGGTAGGATTTTCAAAACTTAGGCGAGCACTGGGCTGCAGCTAAGCCCCCGAGTGGGAGGTCTGCTCTACACTCGGTAGGATTTTCAAAACTTAGACGAGCACTGGGCTGCAACTAAGCCCCCGAGTGGAAGGTCTGCTCTACACTCGGTAGGATTTTCAAAACTTAGGCGAGCATTGGGCTGCAGCTAAGCCCCCGAGTGGGAGGTCTGCTCTCCACACGGTAGGATTTTCAAAACTTAGGCGAGCGCTGGGCTGCAGCTAAGCCCCCGAGTGGGAGGTCTGCTCTCCACTCGGTAGGATTTTCAAAACTTAGGCGGGCGCTGGGCTGCAGCTAAGCCTCCGAGTGGGAGGCCTGCTCTCCACTCGGTAGGATTTTCAAAAACTTAGGCGAGCGCTGGGCTGCAACAAAGCCTCCGAGTGGGAGGTCTGCTCTCCACTCGGTAGGATTTTTAAAAACTTAGGCGAGCGCTGGGCTGCATCTAAGCCCCCGAGTGGGAGGTCTGCTCTTCACTCGGTAGGATTTTCAAAAACTTAGGCGAGCTGTAATGCCCTGGATTCGTTGCGCCAGGTGTCCGCCAGTTATTCGCCGTCATTGCCATGTCATTTGCTTGCGTGTTGCATTTTGTCATGTCATCATGTGCATCTCATTTTGCATACGTGTTCGTTTCATGCATCCGAGCATTTTCCCCGTTGTCCGTTTTGCAATCCGGCGCTCCTATGTCATCCGACGTCCCCTTCTCCCCTCTCTATGTGAGTGGGTGTTGAACTTTCCCGGAATGGCCCGAGGTTTTCCAAGCGGCCTTGGTATAGCACCGGTAGAACGCCTGTCAAGTTTCGTGCCATTTGGAGGTCATTTGGTACTCCAACGGTTAACCGGGTAACCGTAAAAGCCTCTTTTGTTTGCAGCCCAACACCCCCTTCAAAGTGGCCCAAAACCTATCTAACTCCCCTCCATGCTCTCGGTCGTTCGATCACGATCGCGTGGCCGAAAACCGCACCTCATTTGGACTCTCCTAGCTCCCTCTACCTATAAATACACCTTCCCCTCCGAAATTCGCGGTGCAAACCCTAGCCTCTTCCACCTCCGCACGCCGGATATGTCCACTCCGCCGCCGGACACGTCCAGCCGCCGCGCCGGACGAATCGCGCGCCGCCACTTGTCGCCTCGCTGGCTTCCCCGCCGCCGCAGCCCGGCAGGCCCTCGCGGAGCCCGACAGAGCCCATCTGGGGCCCGGTCGGACCCGTCGCGCCCGCCGCCTTGCCGCCGCCGCGCTTGCCGGCCTGCCATCCGCCGCCTTCGCTCGCCTTGCGTCGCCACCGCCTAGCCATCGCCGCCGCCGCCGGATCAGCCGCCGCCTCCCGTCCGGCCGTCGTCGCCTCCCATCCGGCCGCCGTCGCCTCCCGCCCCGCCGCCGCCCGCGAACGCCTCCGCCGCCGCGCCGAGCCTCCGCCTCCCCGCGCCGTCTCGGCCGCCCGCCGCCGCCCGAAGCGGAGCGCCTCCGCAGCCAGCGCCGAGGCCTCCGCCTCCCACGCCGTCTCGGCCACTGCCGCCAGGCGCCCTTCCCCAGCGCCCGGCTGCGCCGAGCAACCGCCCCTCGCCGCCGTCCGCCGTCCCGGCGGCGCCGCCCTCGGCGTCCGTGCTCCGCCTCGCCCGCGCAGCCCGTCGACCCCGTCGCCTCCACCGCCCACCAACCTCGCCGGAGCCGCCCGCCGCTCGCCGGAGTTCTTCTCCGGTCGGATCCGGAGAAGATGGACCAGTTCCACCACCACCACCAACCAAACACGGCGCCCCGTCCCGATCCGCTCCGTCCCGGAACCGTCCCGTCCCGGGTTGACTTTTCCAGAGGGTAATATTTCACTAAGTCCCGAAATATTTTGCATAATCATGCCATGTTCATCGCATCATAACTTGCTGCATACTGCTCCGTTTCATGCGTGTAATTTGTCGGTTTGTTCGTATCAACGAGTACTTCATTTCATTCCATTGCATCATGTTCATTTGAGCTCATCTTGATGCCCGAAATGCTGTTGGAAGAGTGCATGTTGATGTTAATCTGCTGAAACTGTTATAACTTGATGATTTGTCATTTTTGCCATGTTTGATGTGTGCTTCCTTTGAGGTTGATGTCTACATGTGTTTTGATCTATGCTATGACATCTTTCCAGTGGTGCCATCCATGTATTTTTGTGAGTTGTGTACTGAGTGCATCAAGCTTGTTAAGGAGGGTACTTGCTGCTACTGTTTTGCTAGGCTGATTATGTTATTTTGTGATGCCATGTAAACCTACTGCTACTAGTCATTCTATGCATAATCTGGAGATGTTCACTAAGTATGTTTTGTTATACATGTCATGCTCTATCCATCTATGCCCATGGTTGCATTTATAGCTTGCTGTAGATTGTTCATATCTTGCTCCAAACTTGATAAATGATGTTGCTGTCAGCCTGTTAACATTAAGTTCAGTTTTGGACATGTGTTTTGCTAGTGATCCATGCACCCTATGAACTTGTTCTTGCCATGCTTAGCTTCATAAACATGTCTTCTTACTGTTGGTTTCCTTGCCATGCCATTTATTGCTCTGTGGTGAGTGGTTCAAGCTCACCAACATGCCTACTTATTGTTGTTCCTGCCATGTATGAATCTGTAATATAACTTGCCATGTTTACATGGGTGCCATCATATCTTCTGATCCTTTTTGGCTCATGGTCAGTAAGGGACTTTTGTTCTATGCTTTTAGTAGATTCATTTCATGCCTTTGTTTGCCATGATATGTTCCTGTAACATGTTGTTTGATAGCTCTAAACATTGCAACCTGATGTTATTTCTGCTTATGGCTGAAACTGTTATTATTTGCAATCTTTCCATGTGTGTTTGAGCATGTTCTAGTTGTTTCTGGAGATAGCTCAGTGTTCATGTTTTGTTATGCTTTACCTATACTTCACGCTCATGCCTTTTGTTCTTATGTTGAGATGCTCTAGTATGTTTTTTTGATGCTTGCAATATGCCTAGTTGCTGTTTTGGGCAGATTGTTGTTATGACTTGTATAGTGTGCATGTGTTGAACCGTTGCTCCGTTTTGAGTGTGCTCTATATGAAACTTGCTTGTTTTTGCATGTAGCTTCATATTATCATGTTGCATCCTTGTTTTGAGGTGTTTGCTTGATGTTTGTATGCATTTTGCATTGATGCCATGATTAACTTGTTTTGTTCATATCTTTTAGACCGTAGCTCCAAATCTAATGAACTTTATATGAAACTTGACTAGAATCTTGTGTAGATCATCCTGGTGCGTCTTAACTTGCTGTTTAACAACGTGAACATAAGGTTTATTCAGATCTGGACCAATTTCAAAATTTGCATTACGGGAATTGTTATATGTTGTTTCCGGCCTCATTTAAACTTGCTTTGATGTGTTGTTCTTGTTTGCATCATCTCTTGCCATGAGTAGCTTCATGTAGCTTTGTCATGCATCATGCCTTGTTCTTGTGTGGTGTGTTTACCATGTTGTGTGCTTCTTCTCGATAGTTCCCGTTTCGTTGCGATCGTGAGGATGTGTTCGTCTACGTGTGGTTCGTCTTCGTGGCTTCATCTTCTTCATGGACTCGTTCTTCTTCCTAGCGGGATTTCAGGCAAGATGGTCGCTACCCTAGATCTCACTACTATCATTGCTATGCTAGTTGCTTCGTTCTATCGCTATGCTGCGTTACCTATCATTTGCTCTTCAAGCCTTCCAAATTGCCATGAACCGCTAACCTTTGACACCCTTCCTAGCAAACCGTTGTTTGGCTATGTTACCGCTTTGCTCAGCCCCTCTTATAGCGTTGCTAGTTGCAGGTGAAGTTGAAGATTGCTCCATGGTGGACAGGATTATGTTGGGATATCACAATATCTCTTATTTAATTAATACATCTATATATTTGGTGAAGGGTGGAAGGCTCGGCCTTATGCCTGGTGTTTTGTTCCACTCTTGCCGCCCTAGTTTCCGTCATACCGGTATTATGTTCCCGGATTTTCCGTTCCTTACGCGGTCGGGTGATTTATGAGACCCCCTGACAGTTCGCTTTGAATAAAACTCCTCCAGCAAGGCCCAACCTTGGTTTTATCATTTTCCTCACCACCACCTACTTTTCCCTTGGGAGTAATTAACCAAAGGGTCATCTTTATTATAGCCCCCCGGGCCAATGCTTGTCTAAGTGTTGGTCCAAACTAGAGCACCGTGCGGGACCATCCCTTGGCAACTTGGGTTACGTTGGTACATGTACGCTTAGCTTATCCGGTGTTGCCCTGAGAACGAGATATGTGCAGCTCCTATCGGGACGTCGGCGCATCGGGCGGTCTTGCTGGTCTTGTTTTACCATTGTCGAAATGTCTTGTAAACCGGGATTCCGAGACTGATCGGGTCTTCCTGGGAGAAGGAATATCCTTCCTTGATCACGAGAGCTTATCATGGGCTAAGTTGGGACACCCCTGCAGGGTATAAACTTTCAAGAGCCGTGCCCGCGGTTATGTGGCAGATGGGAATTTGTTAATGTCCGGTTGTAGATAACTTGACACCAGATCCAAATTAAAATGCATCAACCGCGTGTGTAGCCGTGATGGTCTCTTCTCGGCGGAGTCCGGGAAGTGACACGGTCTTTGGGTTATGTTTGACGTAAGTAGGAGTTCAGGATCACCTCTTGATCATTACTAGCTTCACGACCGTTCCTTTGTTTCTCTTCTGGCTCTCATTTGCGTATGTTAGCCACCATATCATGCTTAGTCGCTGCTGCAACCTCACCACTTTACCCCTTTCTTTCCCATTAAGCTTTGCTAGTCTTGATACCCATGGTAATGGGATTGCTGAGTCCTCGTGGCTCATAGATTACTCCAACAACAATTGCAGGTACAGGCTATGCGATGATCATGACGCGAGAGCGATGTTTGCTTGCGTTGAGTTCTTCTTCTGCTCCTTCTTCGATCAGGGGATAGGTTCCAGGTCGGCAGCCTGGGCTAGCAGGGTGGATGTCGTTTGAGTTTCTGTTTGTATTTCATCCGTAGTCGGATGATGCTCTGATGTATTGTGATGTTGTATTCGTGTGGCATTGTATGCCTTATGTATGTATCCCTACCTATTATGTAATGTTGATGTAATGATATCCACCTTGCAAAAGCATTTCAATATGCGGGTCTATCCTTGGTGGGACCTTCGAGTTCCTTTTGGATAGGGTCGTATATTGGGCGTGACAAGTTGGTATCAGAGCCTCGACCGACCCTAGGAGCCCCCTTGATTGGTCGTGTAGTTTGGTCATTGTTGAGTCTAGAAGAAAACTGTTTTTGGAGTCTAGTTATATCGGAGAGTAGGAATTCTTTTTACTCCTCAGCCCCTTCGTCGCTCTGGTGAGGAATCTTGACGTAGGTGTTTTGAATTACTCTTCTTCCCATTCAAATTTTTCTTTAGGATCACATGGTTAGTTTTTTTCGTTCGTTGGTTCTCAGCTCTTTTTATCCGGTGCATTTCTCGTCAAGCTGATTCGAACCTCTCTCTCTTTGGGAGATCAATCCTCAGCTCTTTTCGATCGATGTTGTTTCCCTGTCCGAAGTTGTCTTTCTTTTTCCCACCCGCCCTTCCTTCTTCTTCTCGAAACCGGATTCCATAATCGAGTATCCATCCTACTCGTGCGAAGTCTTTGTTTTCTTTCATCAATGATTTCAACCGGTGTTTCATCTCGAAGTCATTCGTCGGTTCCCCTTCCAAGTTGCCTTTGTTTTTCCCGCCCTCCCACCCTCTTCTTCCCGGAGCCTGAGTCTGTTTCGAGCATCGGTTTCATTCGTGTGGAGCCTCTTCAGTCTTTCGTCAATTGTTTCAACCGGTGATTTCTTGTCTAGTTCGTCATTCTTCATCTCTTTTTCTTCTTCGGTGGACTCAATTCTAGTTTTCGGGTTGATCATATTCTTTTCCTCAGCTCAAGTGTTTTCCTTGCTCGTTCGCCTCTCGCCAGTTTATCCTTCTGGAGTGTTCAAGAAATCTTAGGAGATTCGTCTGTGTTCGAATTAAATCGAGGTTGTCACCTCATTCAAATATTTCAATTGTTCCGGTGCATCATATATCTGTTCAACAATCCTTTTCAACGGTGTTTTCTTTTAGTGGGCCCTAACCCACAGGTCTTTTCCCAGGATCTTACCTGACTCTTCAAATTCTCCCGGAGTTATTCACAAATTCCTTTTAAGTGTGACGTAAGAATGAATTTCATCAGTCACATGCCTTTTCCAAGATCGGTCTCAAATCATTTCATTGTTGGCTCAACCTTTTTTCGGTTTCTCACTCTCCTGGAGTATCTCAGTAATTTTGGTGGTGTTTTCCGTCATCATTTGAAGATTGAAGAAGATTTTTTCCTCTAAATCTTGCTCGTTCTCTTGAAGATTCGGGGTTCTAGCTTCATGTTATCCCCTTGAATTATTCCATTTGTCAGATATTCCTTTGCTTACCCATCCGGAGCCTGTCAGGAGTTGTTTTTCCATTTCTTTCACCAGAGGCCTTCATTCCAGAAGAATTCTTTGACTTCACATTTCAGCTACCATTATCCAATTATCCCGGTGCTTCGTTCAAGTGTTCTTTAATCAGCTCATGATCTCTTTATTCTTTTGCATCTAAATCCCCTCTAGCATATTTGTTCTGCTAATTCTTCCCGGTGATTCATCCTTTTTCGTCAGTCATTTTGAATTCTTACGGTGGTTCGTTCAAGATTCTTTTTCCTTAATGATCATTTTAACCCATTCGTTCTTTCAATCCTACCGGTGGTTCATGAAGACTTTCTCAAGTTTTGTGCTATACGCCCCCTTAATCCTTCTCAAGAAGAATAAGTAGTATGCAAAATCCATTGCTTGTCATCAATTTAATTTGATGAAGGATAAGCATACAATAAATCTTATTCTTATTTCATCCAAGTGATTAATCCCTTTCTTCAGAGTTTGTTCTTGAAGAATAAATTCTACTTCCAAGTGTTTTCATCTATTCTTTTCCGGAGTTTGAATTTCCTCGGCCATTTCGTTGGAACCTCCATCTAAATCACCGCAAGGCTCATCTTATTATTTCATCATTCATTTTATCTCATCATTCTTTTGTTACTGGAGTTCTTCACGGTGGCTTGTCATGATTTAGTTCATTCTTCAAGAGTTCATCAAGATTCCCGTTGGTGGAGTTCAAGTATCTTTCTTCTTGAGTCTCGAAGTGTAATTAATTCTCCGTATTTCTTTTGAAGTGGACTTTTGCATTTCTTCGTTCTTCTCAGATATTCAACTCCGTTTAAACCTTCCTTCTAAGGTTGCTTCTAATTTAATTCGTGGCACAAGTTGTCATTTTATTCTCCGTTCTTTTCATTCAACTTTTTCATTTCTTTCCGGAGGTCTTGTGTCATGTCTTCGTCAAGTATCATTCCATCCTCTCAAGTTCGTTCTAATCCTCCCATTTTCAGCCGAAGTGCTGCCTAAATCCTTTCAGTCTTATTCGTTCTTATCTCGTTCTAACAGGAGTGGTTTCTTAGTCTATCTAATTCTGTGAGCTTTCGATTTTCGTCATTCTCGTCGTTCCTCTCTTCCTCTCGAAGATTCTCGATTCTTTGCTTCTTCTCTTGAATTCTTGTTTCACCTCATCCTTTTCCTTTCCGTCTCGGTCCTAAGATCTCGGGACGAGATCTCTTGTTAGTGGAGGAGTGTTGTAACGCCCCGGATTCGTTGCGCTAGGTGTCCGCCAGTTATTCACCGTCGTTGCCATGTCATTTGCTTGCGTGTTGCATTTTGTCATGTCATCATGTGCATCTCATTTTGCATACGTGTTTGTTTCATGCATCCGAGCATTTTCCCTGTTGTCTGTTTTGCAATCCGGCGCTCCTATGTCATCCGACGTCCCCTTCTCGCCTCTCTTCGTGAGTGGGTGTTGAACTTTCTCGTAATGGCCCGAGGTTTGCCAAGCGGCATTGGTATAGCACCGGTAGACCGCCTGTCAAGTTTCGTGCCATTTGGAGGTCGTTTTGTACTCCAACGGTTAACTGTAAAAGCCTCTTTTGTTTGCAGCCCAACACCCCCTCCAAAGTGGCCCAAAACCCATCTAACTCCCCTCCATGCTCTCGGTCGTTCGATCACGATCGCGTGGCCGAAAACCGCACCTCATTTGGACTCTCCTAGCTCCCTCTACCTATAAATACACCTTCCCCTTCGAAATTCGCGGTGCAAACCCTAGCCTCTTCCACCTCCGCGCGCCGGACATGTCCACTCCGCCACCGGACACGTCCAGCGCCGCGCCGGACGAATTGCGCGCCGCCACTTGTCGCCTCCCTGGCTTCCCCGCCGCCGCAGCCCGCCAGGCCCTCGCGAGCCCGCCCGAAACCCATCTGGGGCCCGGTGGACCCGTCTTGCCGCCGCCCGCCCGCCGGCGCCGCCATCCGCCGCCCGCTCCGCTTCGCTTGCCGCCACCGCCTAGCCATCGCCGCCCGCCGGATCCAGCCGCCATCTCCCGTCCGGCCGCCGTCGCCTCCGTCCCCGCCGCGAGCGAAGCGCCTCCGCCGCCAGCGCCGAGGCCTCCGCCTCCCGCGCCGTCCGGCCAGCCGCCGCTGCATGGCTTTTTCCCAGCGCCCGGCAGCGCCCGAGCAACCGCCCCTCGCCGCCGTCCGCCGTCCCGGCGGCGCCGCCCTCCGGCGTCCGTGCTCGCCTCCGCCGCCGCCGCCCGTCGACCACGCGCCTCCACCGCCCACCAACCTCGCCGGAGCGCCCGTCGCTCGCCGGAGTTCTTCTCCGGTCGGATCCGGAGAAGATGGACCAGATCCACCACCACCACCAACCAAACACGGCGCCCCGTCCCGATCCGCTCCGTCCCGGAACCGTCCCGTCCCGGGTTGACTTTTCCGGAGGGTAATATTTCACTAAGTACCGAAATATTTTGCATAATCATGCCATGTTCATCGCATCATAACTTGCTGCATACTACTCCGTTTTGTGCGTGTAATATGTCAAATTGTTCGTCTCGACGAGTACTTGATTTCATTCCATTGCATCATGTTCATTTGAGCTCATCTTGATGCCCGAAATGCTGTTGGAAGAGTGCATGTTGATGTTAATCTGCTGAAACTGTTATAACTTGATGATTAGTCATTTTTGCCATGTTTGATGTGTGCATCCTATGAGGTTGATGTCTACATGTGTTTTAATCTATGCTATTCCATCTTTCCAGTGGTGCCATCCATGTATTTTTGTGAGTTGTGTACTGAGTGCGTCAAGCTTGTTAAGGAGGGTACTTGCTGCTACTGTTTTGCTAGACTGATTCTGTTATTTTGTGATGCCATGTAAACCTACTGCTACTAGTCATTCTATGCATAATCTGGAGATGTTCACTAAGGATGTTTTGTTATACATGTCATGCTTTACCCATCCATGCCAATGGTTGCATTGATAGCTTGCTGTAGATTGTTCATATCTTGCTCCAAACTTGATAAATGATGTTGCTGTCAACCTGTTAACATTAAGTTCAGTTTTGGCCATGTGTTTTGCTAGTGATCCATGCACCCTATGAACTTGTTCTTGCCATGCTTAGCTTCATAAACATGTCTTCTTACTGTTGGTTGCCTTGTCATGCCATTAATTGCTCTGTGGTGAGTGGTTCAAGCTCACCAACATGCCTACTTATTGTTGTTCCTGCCATGTATGAATCTGTAATATAACTTGCCATGTTTACATGGGTGCCATCATATCTTCTGATCCTTTTTGGCTCATGGTCAGTAAGGGACTTTTGTTCGATGCTTTTAGTAGATTCATGTCATGCCTTTGTTTGCCATGATATGTTCCTGTAACATGTTGTTTGATAGCTCTAAACATTGCAACCTAATGTTATTTCTGCTTATGGCTGAAACTGTTATTATTTGCAATCTTTCCATGTGTGTTTGAGCATGTTCTAGTTGTTTCTGGAGATAGCTCAGTGTTCATGTTTTGTTATGCTTTACCTGTACTTCACGCTCATGCCTTTTGTTCTTATGTTGAGATGATGTAGTATGTTTTTTTGATGCTTGCAATATGCCTAGTTGCTGTTTTGGGCAGATTGTTGTTATGACTTGTATAGTGTGCATGTGTTGAACCGTTGCTCCGTTTTGAGTGTGCTCTATATGAAACTTGCTTGTTTTTGCATGTAGCTTCATATTATCATGTTGCATCCTTGTTTTGAGGTGTTTGCTTGATGTTTGTATGCATTTTGCATTGATGCCATGATTAACTTGTTTTGTTCATATCTTTTAGACCGTAGCTCCAAATCTAATGAACTTTATATGAAACTTGACTAGAATCTTGTGTAGATCATCCTGGTGCGTCTTAACTTGCTGTTTAACAACGTGAACATAAGGTTTATTCAGATCTGGACCAATTTCAAAATTTGCATTATAGGAATTGTTATATGTTGTTTCCGGCCTCATTTAAACTTGCTTTGATGTGTTGTTCTTGTTTGCATCATCTCTTGCCATGAGTAGCTTCATGTAGCTTTGTCATGCATCATGCTTGTTGTGCATCATGCCTTGTTCTTGTGTGGTGTGTTTACCATGGTGTGTGCTTCTTCTCGATAGTTCCCGTTTCGTTGCGATCGTGAGGATGCGTTCGTCTACGTGTGGTTCGTCTTCGTGGCTTCATCTTCTTCATGGACTCGTTCTTCTTCCTAGCGGGATTTCAGGCAAGATGACCGCTACCCTGGATCTCACTACTATCATTGCTATGCTAGTTGCTTTGTTCTATCGCTATACTGCGTTACCTATCATTTGCTCTTCAGGCCTTCCAAATTGCCATGAACCGCTAACCTTTGACACCCTTCCTAGCAAACCGTTGTTTGGCTATGTTACCGCTTTGCTCAGCCAATCTTATAGCGTTGCTAGTTGCAGGTGAAGTTGAAGATTGCACCATGGTGGACAGGATTATGTTGGGATATCACACTATCTCTTATTTAATTAATGCATCTATATATTTGGTAAAGGGTGGAAGGCTCGGACTTATGCCTGGTGTTTTGTTCCACTCTTGCTGCCCTAGTTTCCGTCATACCGTTATTATGTTCCTGGATTTTGCGTTCCTTACGCGGTCGGGTGATTTATGGGACCACCCTGTCAGTTCGCTTTGAATAAAACTCCTCCAGCAAGGCCCAACCTTGGTTTTACCATTTGCCTCACCACCACCTACTTTTCCCTTGGGAGTAATTAACCCAAGGGTCATCTTTATTATAGCCCCCTCAGGCCAATGCTTGTCTAAGTGTTGGTCCAAACTAGAGCACCGTGCGGGACCATCCCTTGGCAACCTGGGTTACGTCGGTACCTGTATGCTTAGCTTATCCGGTGTTGCCCTGAGAACGAGATATGTGCAGCTCCCATCGGGATGTCGGCGCATCGGACGGTCTTGCTGGTCTTGTTTTACCATTGTCGAAATGTCTTGTAAACCGGGATTCCAAGACTAATCGGGTCTTCCTGGGAGAAGGAATATCCTTCGTTGATCGCGAGAGCTTATCATGGGCTAAGTTGGGACACCCCTGCAGGGTATAAACTTTCGAGAGCCGTGCCCACGGTTATGTGGCAGATGGGAATTTGTTAATGTCTGGTTGTAGATAAATTGACACCAGATCCGAATTAAAACGCATCAACCGCGTGTGTAGCCGTGATGGTCTCTTCTCGGCGGAGTCTGGGAAGTGAACACGGTCTTTGGGTTATGTTTGACGTAAGTAGGAGTTCAGGATCACCTCTTGATCATTACTAGCTTCACGACCGTTCCTTTGTTTCTCTTCTCGCTCTCATTTGTGTATGTTAGCCACCATATCATGCTTAGTCGCTGCTGCAACCTCACCACTTTACCCCTTCCTTTCCCATTAAGCTTTGCTAGTCTTGATACACATGGTAATGGGATTGCTGAGTCCTCGTGGCTCATAGATTACTCCAACAACAATTGCAGGTATAGGCTATGTGATGATCATGACGCGAGAGCGATGTTTGCTTGCGTTGTGTTCTTATTCTGCTCCTTCTTCGATCAGGGGATAGGTTCCAGGTCGGCAGCCTGGGCTAGCAGGGTGGATGTCGTTTGAGTTTCTGTTTGTGTTTCATCCGTAGTCGGATGATGCTCTGATGTATTGTGATGTTGTATTCGTGTGGCATTGTATGCCTTATGTATGTATCCCTACCTATTATGTAATGTTGATGTAATGATATCCACCTTGCAAAAGCGTTTCAATATGCGGTCTATCCTTGGCGGGACCTTGAGTTCCTTTTGGATAGGGTCGCATATTGGGCATGACACGAGCGCTGGGCTGCAGCTAAGCCTCCGAGTGGGAGGTCTGCTCTCCACTCGGTAGGATTTTCAAAAACTTAGGCGAGCGCTGGGCTGCAGCCGAGCCCCCGAGTGGGAGGTCTGCTCTCCACTCGATAGGATTTTTGTGGTGTGCCTCTGAAGAAGAGGGCATCAATCGACCTGTACCTCATCTTCCTTGCGGAGCACACATTATACTTGTGGTGTAGCTCGAAAGGAGAAGTAGCAGTCGATCTGTGCCTCGTCCTCCTTGCGGAGAGCACATTGTACTTGTGGCGTAGCTCGGAAGAGGAGGGTAGCAGTCGACCTGCACCTCGTCTGCCTTGCAGAGCGCACGTTGTACTTGTGGCGTAGCTCGGAAGAGGGGGGTAGCAGTCGACCTGCACCTCGTCTACCTTGCAGAGCGCATGTTATACTTGTACTTAGGTGAGCGCTATGCTGCAGCTAAGCCCCCGAGTGGGAGGCTGGCTCACCACTCAGTAGGATTTTATTGAAACTTAGGTGAGTACTTGGACTGCAGCTAAGCCCCCCGAGTGGGAGGCTGGCTCACCACTCGATAGGATTTTATTGAAACTTAGGCGAGTACTTTGACTGCAGCTAAGCCCCCGAGTGGGAGGCTGGCTCACCACTCGGTAGGATTTTATTGAAACTTAGGCGAGTACTTGGACTGCAGCTAAGCCCCCGAGTTGGAGGCTGGCTCGCCACTCGGTAGGATTTTATTGAAACTTAGATGAGTACTTGGACTGCAGCTAAGCCCCCGAGTGGGAGGCTGGCTCACCACTCGGTATTTTTTTAAAGTATTTAGGCGAAACAGATTCGCAGCTAAGCCCCTGAGTGAGAGGCTGGCTCACCACTCGGCAAGGATTTTTTTACAAACTTAGGCGAAACAGATTCGCAGCTAAGCCACCCACTGAGGGGAAATTTTATTGAACAAATAAAAGTGACAACAATTACTGGGAAAATTATAACACCATTGTCTTGTAGAAAATGAACTACAGAAGTGCTTTTATTACATTTCCGAGCGGCTACTTAAGTGTAAAAGGGGCGGAGCAGCTCCGCGTTCCAAGCTCAGGGCTCGTCGATCTTATGCTCGACGTTGTAAAGACGGTACGCTCCATTGTGGAGAACCTTGGTGACGATAAAGGGACCTTCCCAAGAAGGAGCGAGCTTGTGCGGTTTCTGCTGATCCACTCGGAGAACCAAACCTCCTTCCTGGAAGGCTCGACTCTTCATGTTTTTGGCGTGGAAGCGACGCAAGTCTTGCTGGTAAATGGTCGATCGGATTAGAACCGTCTCCCTTTCTTCCTCTAGAAGGTCGATCGCATCCTGCCGTGCTTGTTCTGCTTCAGCTTTGGTGTGGAGCTCGACCCGAGGAGCGTTGTGGAGCAGGTCAATTGGCAAGACCGCTTCAGCTCCGTAGACCAAGAAGAACGGGGTTCCCCCAGTCGACCGGTTAGGCGTGGTCCTTAACCCCCAAAGCATCGAGGGAAGTTCGTCGACCCATGCTCCAGCCGCATGCTTGAGGTCACGCATTAGTCGGGGTTTCAACCCTTTGAGAATCAAGCCATTGGCCCGCTCTGCTTGTCCATTCGACTGAGGATGAGCGACTGAAGCATAGTCGACTTGTGTGCCCTGAGATGTGCAGAACGCCCTGAATTCCTCCGAATCGAAGTTTGACCCGTTATCAGTGATGATGCTGTGTGGGACTCCATATCTGAATATCAACTCTCTGATAAAGCTGACAGCGGCCGGCATCAAGGTTCTTGATGGGTTTAGCCTCGATCCACTTGGTGAACATGTCGACTGCTACCAGCACATGTGTGAAACCGCTTCTTCCTATTCTCAAGGGTCCAACCATATCCAACCCCCATACTGCGAAGGGCCAAACGAGTGGTATGGTCTTTAAAGCTGATGCGGGCTTGTGTGACATATTGGAGTAAAATTGACATCCCTCACACTTGTCGACTATCTCCTTTGCCATTTCATTCGCTCTTGGCCAGTAAAATCCGGCTCGGTATGCTTTGGCCACGATGGTCCGAGAGGACGCATGATGGCCACAGGTCCCCGAGTGGATGTCGTCAAGGATTATTCGACCTTCTTCTGGCGTTATGCATTTTGACCAACTCGATCGCGCTTTCTCAGACAAATTGTCCCTTTATCACGGTAAAGGCTTTAGATCGGCGGACGATCTGTCGAGCCTCTTCTTCGTCCTCCGGGAGCTCTTTCCTTAAGATATATGCGATATACTGATCTTGTCAATCGGGAGTGATCACTAAAGCTTCCATGATCAGGTCGACCACTGCTGGAACTTCAACCTCAGTCGGATCTGTGATACTCTTGGGCTGCGGAGCTTCTTCGGTAAAAGGATCTTCTTTGACCGATGGAGTATGGATATGCTCCAAGAACACATCACTGGGAATGGCTTCCCTCTTGGAACCTATCTTCGCCAAATCATCAGCCGCTTGGTTCTTCAGTCGGGGTATATGGTGGAGCTCTAACCCTTCGAATTTCTTTTCAAGCTTCCTCACTGCATTGCAGTATACAGTCATGGTTGGGCTTCTAATGTCCCACTCCTTCATCACCTGATTGACCACCAAATCTGAGTCGCCATAAACCATAAGGCGACGGACGCCGAGTGAAATGGCCATGCGCAACCCATATAAAAGTGCTTGATATTCTGCTTCATTATTGGAAGAATCAAAGTGGATCGGGAGCACATATCTGAGCTTATCTCCTCGGGGGGAAACCAAAACTACCCCAGCACCGGAACCATTTAACATCTTAGAGCCATCAAAAAACATGGTCCAATGCTCCGAGTGAACTTGAGTCGGCTGCTGTTGTTCAATCCACTCGGCAAGGAAATCTGCTATCGCCTGGGACTTAATGGCTTTCTTTGCCTCAAACTTGATATCAAGGGGAAGGAGTTCAATCGCCCATTTCGCCACTCGACCAGTTGCATCTCTTTGTGCGTAATCTCGACAGTGGAGCGTCGTGACGCATCGTAATGGAATGATCAGAGAAATAATGAGCAACCTTCTTCGTGGTCATGTAGATCCCATACACAAGCTTCTGATAATGAGGATATCTTTGCTTCGATGGAGTCAAAACTTCAGAGAGATAATACATTGGGCGCTGAACTTTGAAGGCTTTCCCTTCTTCTTCCCGCTCGACCGTAAGCACTGTACTGACGACTTTTCCTGTGGCTGCAATGTAAAGCAACAGAGGCTCTTTGCTGATTGGAGCAGCAAGCACCGGCTGGGTGGAGAGCAGAGCTTTTTGCTCGGCAAATGCTGCATCAGCTTCTGGAGTCCACTCGAACTTGTCTGCCTTCTTCATCAGTCGGTAAAGAGGCAATGCCTTTTCACCGAGGCGAGAGATGAATCGACTTAATGCGGCCAAGCATCCAGTAAGCTTCTGGACATCATGCACACGCATAGGGCGTTTCATTCGGAGTATGGTGCCAACTTTTTCTGGGTTAGCGTCGATTCCTCGTTCTGAAACGAGAAAACCGAGTAACTTTCCGCCAGGAACTCCGAATGTGCACTTTGATGGATTAAGCTTGATATCATACCTCCGGAGATTGGCAAATGTTTCAGCAAGGTCAGTCAACAGGTCGGAACCCTTTCGTGACTTGACTACAATGTCATCCATGTAAGCTTCCACATTCCGACTGATTTGAGTGAGTAAACACTTTTGAATCATCCTCATGAATGTGGCTCCGGCATTCTTGAGACCGAATGGCATGGTGACATAGCAGAAGCACCCGAATGGAGTGATGTTTTGATCTCATCAGGTCCATACAGACGGATCTGATGGTACCCGGAATAGGCGTCTAAAAAAGACAATCTCTCGCATCCCGCAGTCGAGTCGACAATTTGGTCGATACGAGGGAGAGGAAAATGATCTTTCGTGCAGGCCCGATTGATATGTTTGAAATCAATGCACATGCGAAGTGACTTGTCCTTCTTGGGGACCATGACGACATTGGCGAGCCACTCGGAGTGGTATATCTCTCGGATAAACTCTGCCGCCACGAGTCGAGCCACCTCCTCGCCAATGGCTTTTCTCTTCTGGACGGCGGACCATCGAAGATGTTCTTTGACAAGTTTTGCTTGTGAGTCGACTCTTAGGCGATGCTGAGCCAGCCCCCTAGGAACACCCGACATGTCAGCAGGCTTCCATGCAAAGATGTCCCAGTTCTCACGGAGGAACTGGATGAGCGCTTCTTCCTATTTAGAGTCAAGTGTTGTGGAAATATGAGTCGGAGCTGCGCTGGGGTCGGTCGGGTGAATGTGAACGGGTTTTGTCTCACCAGACGACTGAAACGCTGATTCTGTGGCAGGCTTCTTGGCCCGCAACAAATCACTCGGATCTGCATTTTTCTTGTATTCCTCTAGCTCTACCACTGTTATCTGGGAATCGGCAATCTTCGAGCCTTTCTGAAAACACTTTTCTGCCTTCTTCTGATTGCCAGTGATAGTGATCATGCCTTTGGGGCCGGGCATCTTCAATTTGAGGTACACGTAACATGGTCGAGCCATGAACCGTGCATAAGCTGGTCTCCCCAAAATAGCGGGGTAAGCGCTCAGAAAATCCACGACTTCAAATGTCAGCCTCTCTTTGCGGAAATGCTTCGAGTCGCCGAACACCACGTGTAGAGCTATTTGGCCGAGTGACTCAGCCTTCTTTCCAGGTATAACTCCATGAAAACTCATGTTGCTGGCGCTGAGTCTGGACATCGGAATGCCCATTCCTTTTAGCGTCTCTGCATACAATATGTTCAGTCCACTACCACCATCCATCAGCACCTTCGTCAGTCGAGTGCCTTCGACGACCGGGTTGACCACCAAAGCTTGCCTCCCAGGGGTGGCTATATGAGTCGGATGATCGGACTGGTCGAATGTAATGGGAGTTTGAGACCATCTCAGATAGCTTGGTGTCGCCGGGGCGACCATATTTACCTCACGGTTGATAACCTTCAATCGACTTTTACTCTCCACATCAGCAAAAATCATCAGGGTGGAATTGACATGAGGATATCCTCCATCACTGTCCTCCTTGTCCTCAGCCTTGTCCGACTCCTTTTCCTTGTCCTTGGGCTGTTTTCCTTGAAACTGCTGGATTAAGAGCCGACACTGGCGAGTGGTATGTTTCGGGTAGATGAAGTTACCCTCTTCGTCTTTCTTCGTGTGGATGTGACACGGCAGATCCATCACGTCATTTCCTTCCTTATCTTTCACCTTCTTGGGGTTCCAGGATCCTTTGGGCTTCCCTTTCAATTTGCCCTGAGTCATGGCCAGAGCCTCTCCAGGAGCCGCTGGCTCGGCTTTCCGCTTCTGCTTCTGACTGGAGTTTCCTATTTCCGACTGACTCGGCTTGTACTTGCCACTCCGGAGTCGATCCTCTTCTTCACCATTAGTGTACTTGGTGGCGATTTCCATCATTCGACTCAGGGTCATATCTCCGGTCCGACCAAATTTCAAACTTAACTCTCTGTTCTTAACGCCATCCTTGAAGGCGCAGACTGCCTGATGATCAGACACGTTCTCCACTGTATGATGCAAAGTGATCCATCTCTGTATGTAATCTCTCAAGGTTTCATTCAACTTCTGCACGCAGACTTGCAGCTCTGTCAATCCAGCTGGCCGCTTGCAAGTTCCCTCGAATGTCCTGACGAACACTTGGGAAAGATCTTCCCAAGTGTAAATGCTGCTAGGAGCTAACTGATTCAACCACGCCCTGGCCGAACCTTCCAACATGAGCGGTAAGTGTTTCATGGCCACCTCATCATTACCGCCGCCAATCTGTATCGCCACTCGGTAGTCTTCAAGCCAGGTTTCAGGCTTGGACTCACCGGTGAACTTACTTACCCCAGTCGCCAACCTGAAGTTGGGGGGTATCACTGCGGCTCTGATGGCTCTGCTAAAACATTCTGGACCTGAAACATGAACTCGGCTGCTAGTGGGTGCATCTCTGTCATGGCCACCTCGACGAGCTCTGTTCCGATCGACCAAACCTTGCACGATGATGGATCTCGCGTCAAAGCATGGTTCCCTGGGGTCGACCGGAACTCGTCGCCCAGTACTGCGCTGGTGCCTATCATCTTGCTGCCGATGGGCGTAAGACCCACCCCTTGGGGGAGGAGTGGGCACTCGACGCTGATCATCACGGTTGAATCGGTCATCATATTGGTCACGTCGACCTTCGCGTCCCTCATGCCGTGGAGGCGATCTCGGGCTATGAGCCGACTGAACTGTATTTGCAGCAACGGATCGACTGTAATCCTGTTGCGTGACTGTGACACAGCTGAATTCTGATCTCCTGCTGCTCGGAGAAAATCCCTGATCTGCATCAAGCCTCTGCCAGCCTCCGACTGAGAGGGCTGAATTGACTCCGCTATACGGGCTGCAGCTGCTAGATTCTGAATCGGGGTTCGATATACCTGAGTTGGTTGCGGAAAGAGTTGATGTCGACTGGAGTCGGGTACTCGTTGCTGCGCACGTTCGTCGAGTGCTCGCTGGAGGTTCTCCAGTCGAGTACGTTCAGCCAAGTTGGCCAAACGTGCCTCCTCCAAGGCTCGAGCCTCGGGAGTTTCTCCTACGATGGGAGTATGCAGGGCATCCATGTTCCGGCGACGAAGATCTTCCCTCTGCAGGGAAGTGAGCGGCTCGGGTTGATATTCCTCGTGGGCCTGAGCGGGGTCGCCTCCACCGTCTATCCCGTCGGCGTGAGGGAAGCCGGGAGGGCTACGAGGCCCATTGACCATCAGAACCTCCACCGCCGGATCACTGCTGTCGCACTCGGATGCAGTCTCTACGGAGCCAGTCGACAGATCGAACATGCCGTAGAGAGATTCATTGGGCTCGATTGTCGTGACTTGGGTGGTGATCGATTGGCGAGCTACTGCGTGTCTCACCCACCGCTGAAGCCTCGACTGACCAGAGCGCTTGCACTGGCGGGAGACAGGGAGGAAGGATGACACAGGAGTGAGCGCGCCGAGACGGATCTCGCGGCCCTCGACCAAAACTCCGCCATAAACCATGATGAAGGCAATCGGAACAATTGCAACTTCTCCAAAAATCGCTAAGACACCTGCCCCACGGTGGGCGCCAACTGTCGTGGTTCTAAGACTGACAGTAGAATGGGGGTAGGTATGGAGAGGCAAGATCCTAGCTATGGAGCAGTTGTACAGACAAGGGATTTACGAGTTCAGGCCCTTCTCGGAGGAAGTAACAGCCCTACGTCTCGGAGCCCAGAGGCGGTCGACTGGATTATGTGTGTATAAGTTACAGGGGTGCGAACCCTTTACACTGAGGAGGGGGTGGCTTATATAGTGTCTGCCAGACCTCTCCGGCCCTCAGTTATGCAGGGTTTAAAGTACATAAAGGATTGGTATTACTAGTAACGCCCTACATAAAGTGTCATCATGACCATAAAGACTACTTAATTACAGACCGTTTGGATACAGAGCGGCTCTTAATCTCCTGGTGGTCGAGTGAGTCTTCGTGGTCGAGTGCCTTCGAGTCCGTCGAGTGGATTCCCTCTTGGTCGACTGGAAGGCAGCTTCTTCTGAAGATGTCCTTGAAGAGGGTACTTTGGACAGGTCTATGACCCTACCCTAGGTACATGACTTCATCAACCCCTCCTCTTCCACCTCATATTTTTGCTCTCCATGCACTCACTATTCATGAACTTTTTGATCCAGATCCAAGAACCTGAGCACCAACTTCACTTGTTTTAACCAATCAGCATCCTAGAGCCCGCCGTAACCAATGAAGAGTGAGCACAAATCCCCTCCTTCTAATTGCTAGTAGATATGTGCACTACTTCTGCTTTGAAATTAGGCTTTACCTCTTTTTTTCCAGCTACTATTTAGTGTAAGCCATGCTTTGTTTCTGATGGATTACTAAAATATCGTCTTCTGAATGTAAAAGACTTGTTAGACCATCTAATTTTGTGTCTTGATGGAGATGAGTGGTTTTGGTTGCCCGGAAGAGCATATACTCTTGTAAAAGTCATCGTGCTTTGTTTGTGCTCTGAGGCTCTCTTTTTGGCGATGAAAAACTAGTTGAGTTGAGCATGTTTGTTTTTTTGGTACCCATTGTGTACTAGTTGAATGAAGGTTGCTTGTTTAGAATATATATGCAAGTCTGATGGATACTGCTTTTGTTGTTCATGTTGGTCCCTAGTCTCTAGTTGATGCTGTTGCGGGCAAAAATGTTCGTCTACTCCTTGATTGATATGATGTGATGCCATTCTTTGGTTGATGAAGACTACACTTGTTTTATCGATTTTGTCGATGTGGCTAGCCGGCCGGAGTTCACATCTCTTTGACTGACTGACTATAGTTGATTTGTCACTCGTTACTACCTTCTATTGTTTGAGGTGTTACTACTAAGTCCAGTCGCATGCTTGTTATAGTTTTGTTTGTTCGTTCATTTCAACCAATGCTATCTACTGCCAAAATTTGATCGGTCCTCTTAACTGATCATTGTTTTCTAGTAGGTGTTGATTTGTGGGTCTACTCTATTTAGTTATCTGTATGTATCTATTCATTATTTTATCGTATTTCAAATGCAGGTGCTCTGACATTAGAAGTTGGCTTTATCCGAAGACTTTGTGTTCAATTGCTTGGTGCCTCTTGATACGTCGGTCATTGAGAAGTTTTCACTCATAGCAAGAAAGGTATGTGAGGCAGTAATCCCTTTGACATGGTCACTGAGGAATCTTGAATTATGCAAAACTACTGCTCTTGTGATGTTATTTTTCTCTGCCTAGTATTGAATGTGGTCTTATTTTAGTATATGAGAAAACTGATGCTCTTATTATGTACGTAGATGTTACAATAGAAATGGTATTATCTTTGTATTCACTCCTGAGCTTCCTAGTCTCCTAGCTATTGGTTCTTTGCAGCCATAATAGAGATGGTATTATTATTTCTTTAGTTATTATTATTATTATCGTTGTATTAGTTTTGTTTGCATTGGGTATAATAGTGATGGATTCTAGGAGAAAAACAATTATTAAGATTATCTCTCAAGAACAAGAAGAAGACGATGAACGATTTTTCTTTTGGTTACCGCTTTATATGCTTCCCTTTATGAGGAAAAGCATCCAGTTCACACATCATCTTTATCCAGGGCTGCAAAGGTTAAGTAAATATTAGAAGGGCACGAGAGTTGGTCTAGGGTTGAGTTTCGGATGGAACCTGAGATTTTTAAGTCTATCGTGGATTACCTTAGAAGAGAGAATCTATTGAAGGGCACATCGTGTGTTGTTGTCGAGGGTCAGTTGGCAATGTTCATGTACATGATTTCGCACAATGCTAGTAATCAAGATCTACAAAAATACTTTCAACACAGCGGAGAAACAATTCATAGGAAGATAAACAAGATTTTTGACTTAATTCCGACTCTAGCCCAAAGATTTATAAAGATTCCAAGTTCACTCCTGGCCCACCCGAAGATTGTTTCGAACACTCGCTATTGGCCTTATTTCCAGGTGAACCACTACACACACATCTCCATATCAATGAATTTTCTTAGAAACTTCTCCACATAGATTTCTAAACCTACCAACTTTGTTGTTTCTTTTTCAATGTGCAGAACGACATTGGTGCTATAGATGGAACACATATCTCCATCACTATTGCTGAAGATAAGCCCCCCCATTTAGGAATAGGAAAGGAACCCTCTCATAGAATGTCATGGTTGCATGTGATTTTGATCTGAATTTCACATTTATTTCATGTGGGTGGGAAGGGTCCGCATCAGATGCAGGAGTTCTTCGTTCTGCTATTAGCTAGGGGTTTCATGTGCCAGAAGGAAAATTTTATCTCGTAGATGGTGGATATGCAAACACGCCTTCTTTTCTTGCACCATATCGAGGAGTTCGGTATCACCTGAGTGAATTTAGGAGGCGGTGCTCATCTAATACGGGCTATGCCGACCATAGGGAGCTTTTCAACCATACCCATGCAATTCTCTGGAACCACATCGGAAGGAGCATTGGTGTTCTGAAAAAACAGCTCCCTATCTTGAAAGTGGTCAATCACTACCCTATATAGTCACAAATCAAGATTCCGGCGGCATGTGATGTATTCCATAACATCATTAGAGCTCAATGTGGTGATAAGGCATGGTTGGATCACCAACCACCGTTAATTCCACCAGAAACATATGTTGATGTTCCAGAGGGAGATGATGTCAACCAACATCATCACAATGAGGCAAACAATGGAAACACTCTTACAGATCAGATTGCGATGCAATTGTGGGCTGATTATAACAACTAGTCGGACATGAGTTTATTTTGTAATTTTTCTCTCACATTTTCTTAGGTAAATTAGTGGTATAGAGAGAAATTTAACTAGTACCCATTGTTGGTTCAATAATGTAGCTATGGCAGCGCCTAGGGCATCTTGGGACCATGCATATGAGAAAAGTCTTGTTGATATAATGCTTGACCACAACAATCCCATTTATCGAGGTCAAAATGGACGGACTGCTGAAGGCTGGACTAGCATTAAAAATACATTCAATCAGAAATTTCCACTAGCTCATTTCACCAAGCAACAAATCCAAGAGAAGGATAAGGATTTGAAAGGAAATTATAAGGCAGTGAGAGACTCTCGAAAAACAAGTGGCACGGGATGGGATGATACACTTTGCATGATCGTCGTTGAACCTGTAACATGGGATAAACTTATCAAGGTTGGCTCTTTTCTTGATATATTGTTTGTTCACTGCCATTCATGCTCTTCAAGGCACTGTTTTATTGATCCCAACCATACAATGTTGTTGCATTCAATAGGATCATCCAAGAATAAAGAAGTTCCGTTCGAAACCATTCATGCTCTTCAAGTCATTGGCTTCACTACATGAAGGTGTGTTTCCTATATCACGTGTTTCCATCGACCCTGCATATTAAATCCTTTTCATTCCTACTTTAATTATATAGTATTTGGGACATTGTTGAGATTCTTGCTTCATAGATGAATCTGATGTTTCTGAGCGAACATGCTGATATGTTTCTTTTTTTGGAGGAGGAAGTGTTGCTTCAGGAGACTTGAACTTTGTATCAATTCCGCAAGTGGATCTCACAAGCGATGCCATTTCTCCTATGGATTCTGATAACCCGCAAGTATACGGGATAGTTGTAGCCTCTTTCGATAAGTAGGAGTGTCGAACCCAACGAGGAGCTAAAGGTAGAACAAATACTCTCTCAAGTCCTATCGGCCACTGATATGACTCTACGCACGCTTGACGTTCGCTTTACCTAGAACAAGTATGAAACTAGAGGTACTTGATACGTCTCCAACGTATCTATAATTTTTGATTGCTCCATGCTACTTTATCTACTGTTTTGGACTATATTGGGCTTTATTTTCCACTTTTATACTATTTTTGGGACTAACCTATTAACCGGAGGCCCAACCCAGAATTGCTGTTTTTTTGCCTATTTCAGTGTTTCAAAGAAACGGAATATAAAACGGAGTCCCAACGGAATGAAACCTTCGGAAACGTGATTTTCTCACCGAACGTGATCCAGGAGACTTGGACCCTACTCCAAGAAGTAACAGAGGCGGTCACGAGGGTGGGGGGCGCCCCCCTAGGGCGCGCCCCCTGCCTCGTGGCCCCCCTGTTGCTCCACCGACGTACTCCTTCCTCCTATATATACCTACGTATCCCCAAACAATCAGAATAGGAGCCAAAAACCTAATTCCACCATCGCAACCTTCTGTATCCACGAGATCGCACCTTGGGGCCTGTTCCGGAGCTCCACCGGAGGGGGCATCCACCAAGGAGGGCTTCTACATCAACACCATAGCCCCTCCGATGAAGTGTGAGTAGTTTACTTCAGACCTTCGGGTCCATAGCTAGTAGCTAGATGGATTCTTCTCTCTTTTTGGATCTCAATACAATGTTCTCCCCCTCTCTCGTGGAGATCTATTCGATGTAATCTTCTTTTTGCGGTGTGTTTGTTGAGACCGATGAATTGTGGGTTTATGATCCAGCTTATCTATGAACAATATTTGAATCTTCTTAGCTTTGGGTTCAATCTTGCGGTGTCCTTTCCCAGTGACAGAAGGGGCAGCAAAGCACGTATTGTATTGTCGCCATTGAGGATAACAAGATGGTTTTTTTTATCATATTGCATGAATTTATCCCTCTACATCATGTCATCTTGCTTAAGGCGTTACTCTGTTTTTAACTTAATACTCTAGATGCATGCTGGATAGCGGTCGATGAGTGGAGTAATAGTAGTAGATGCAGAATCGTTTCGATCTACTTGTCTTGGACGTGATGCCTATATACATGATCATACCTAGATATGCTCATAACTATGCTCAATTCTGTCAATTGCTCAACAGTAATTTGTTCACCCACCGTAGAATATCTATGCTCTTGAGAGAAGCCACTAGTAAAACCTATGGCCCCCGGGTCTATTCTCATCATATCAATCTCCATTACTTTATTACTTGCTTTGTTTTTACTTTACCTTTTACTTTTCACTTTGCATCTATATATCGAAAATACCAAAAATATTATTTATCATCTCTATCAGATCTCACTCTCGTAAGTGATCGTGAAGGGATTGACAACCCCTAATCGCGTTGGTTCCGAGGAGCTATCGTTTTGTGTAGGTACGAGGGACTTGTACGTGGTCTCCTACTGGATTGATACCTTGGTTCTCAAAAACTGAGGGAAATACAAACGCTACTTTGCAGCATCATCCTCTCCTCTTCGGGGAAATCCAACGCAGTGCACAAGAGGTAGCAAGAAGAATTTCTGGCGCCGTTGCCGGGGAGGCTCACGCAAGAGCAAGTCAACCATACCAAGTACCCATCACAATCCCTATCTCTCGTATTACATTATTTGCCATTTGCCTCTCATTTTCCTCTCCCCCAGTTCACCTTTGCCGTTTTATTCGCCCTCTCTTTGCCAATCTCCTCCTCTCTTTCCCGTTTGCCTTTTTCCATTGCCTTTCTGTTTGCTTGTGTGTTGGATTACTTGTCGCCATGGCGCAAGATAATACCAAATTGTGTGACTTCTCGAATACCAATAATAATGATTTCCTTAGTACTCCGATTGCTCCACTTAATAATGATGAGTCTTGTGAAATCAATACCGCTTTGTTGAATCTTGTTATGAAAGATCAATTCGCCGGCCTTCCTAGTGAAGATGCCGCTACTCATCTAAACAATTTTGTTGATTTGTGTGATATGCAAAAGAAGAAAGATACGGATAACAATATTGTCAAATTGAAGTTATTTCCGTTTTCACTTAGAGACCGTGCTAAAGTTTGGTTTTCGTCTTTGCCTAAAAATAGTATTGATTCTTGGAACAAGTGCAAAGATGCTTTTATCTCTAAGTATTTTCCTCCTACTAAGATCATCACTCTTAGGAACGATATTATGAATTTTAAACAACTTGATCATGAGCATGTTGCCCAATCTTGGGAAAGAATGAAATTCATGCTTCCCAATTGCCCTACTCATGGTTTGAATTTAGGGATGATCATACAATTTTTTTATGCCGGATTGAATTTTGCTTCTAAAAATCTTTTAGATTCGGCCGCGGGAGGCACGTTTATGGAAATTTCGTTAGGAGATGCTACCAAATTGCTTGATAATATTATGGCTAATTATTCTCAATGGCACACCGAAAGATCTTCTAGTGAAAAAGTGCATGCTATGGAAGAAATCAATGTTTTGAGTGAAAAGATGGATGAACTTATGCAGATGTTTTCTACTAAAAATACTTCTCTTGATCCCAATGATATGCCTTTGTCTACTTTGATTGAGAATAATAATGAATCTATGGATGTTAATTTTATTGGTAGGAATAGTTTTGGAAACAAAGCGTATAGAGGGAATTTTAATCCTAGGCCTTATCCTAGTAATCCTTCTAATAATTATGGAAATTCCTACAACAACTCTTATGGAAATTTTACTAAGTTGCCCTCTGAATTTGCGAGTAGTGTTAAAGAGTTTATGAATTCACAAAAGAATTTTAATGCTTTGCTTGAAGAGAAATTGCTTAAAGTTGATGATTTGGCTAGGAACGTTGATAGAATTTCTCTTGAAATTGATTCTTTAAAGCTTAGATCTATTCCTCCTAAGCATGATATCAATGAGTCTCTCAAAGCCATGAGAATTTCCATTGATGAGTGCAAAGAAAGAACCGCTAGGATGCGTGCTTCCAAAGATGCCTTTATTAAAGCGTGTTCTTCCAATTCCTATGAAAATCAAGATGAAGATCTAAAAGTTATTGATGTGTCCCCCATTAATTCTTTGTTTTGCAATATGAATATTGATGAAACTGAATATGATCTTCCTTTACCTAGAAGGCGTTCTAAGAATTCAGAGTTTCTAGATCTTGATGATGAAATTGATGAAAATGGGATTGAAAGAAATAAAAACCTAGATGTTGCTAAACCCACTATTTTGGATCTCAAGGAATTTAATTATGAAAATTGCTCTTTGATTGGTTGTATTTCCTTGTTGCAATCCGTGCTAGATTCTCCTAATGCTTATAGTCAAAATAAGGCCTTTACAGAACACATTGTTGATGCCTTGATGCAATCTTATGAAGAAAACCTTGACTTGAAAGTTTCTATCCCTAGAAAACTCTATGATGAGTGGGAACCTACTATTAAAATTAGAATTAAAGATTATGAGTTTCATGCTTTGTGTGATTTGGGTGCTAGTGTCTCTACTATTCCCAAAACTTTGTGTGATTTGCTAGATTTCCGTGACTTTGATGATTGCTCTCTAAACTTGCATCTTGCGGATTCCACTATTAAAAAGCCTATGGGAGAATTAATGATGTTCTTATTGTTGCAAATAGGAATTATGTGCCCGTAGATTTTATCGTTCTTGATATAGATTGAAATCCTTCATGTCCTATTATTCTTGGTAGACCTTTCCTTAGAACGATTGGTGTAATTATTGATATGAAAGAAGGGAATATTAGATTCCAATTTCCCTTAAAGAAGGGCATGGAACACTTCCCTAGAAAGAAAATACAGTTACCATATGAATCTATCATGAGAGCCACTTATGGATTGCCTACCAAAGATGGCAATACCTAGATCTATCCTTGCGTTTATGCCTAGCTAGGGGCGTTAAACGATAGCGCTTGTTGGGAGGCAACCCAATTTTATTTTTGTTTTTTGTTTTTGCTTCTCTTTAGGAATAAATAATCCATCTAGCCTCTGTTTGGATGTGTTTTTATGTTTTAATTAGTGTTTGTGCCAAGTAGAACCTATAGGATAACCTACGATGATAGTTGATTTGATTCTGCTGAAAACAGAAACTTTGCACGCACAAATATAATTTTTTTAAATCAGAGGAACGTGCTTTTGCGTTGATTCTTTTTGCTTCTGTTCAATAAACAAAATTTCCAGGAGTTCCTATTTTGGTAGGATTTTTAGAGTTCCAGAAGTTTGCGTTAGTTACAGATTGCTACAGACTATTCTGTTTTTGATAGATTCTGTTTTGCGTGTGTTGTTTGCTTATTTTGATGAATCTATGGCTATTAAAGTAGTTTATAATCCATAAAGAATTTGGAATAAAGTAGGTTTAACACCAATATAAATAAAGAATGAGTTCATTACAGTACCTTAAGTAGTTCTTTGTTTTCTTTCTCTAACGGAGCTCACGATATTTCTATTGAGTTTTGTGCTGTGAAGTTTTCAAGTTTTTGGTGAATTCTTTTGATGGATTATGGAACAAGGAGTGGCAAGAGCCTCAGCTTGGGGATGCCCATGGCACCCCAAGATAATATAAGGACACCAAAAAGTCAAAGCTTGGGGATGCCCCGGAAGGCATCCCCTCTTTCGTCTACTTCGATCGGTAATTTACTTGGAGCTATATTTTTATTCACCACATGATATGTGTTTTGCTTGGAGCGTCTTGTATTATTTCCGTCTTTGCTTGTTAGTTTACCACAATCATCCTTGCTGTATACACCTTTTGAGAAAGCCATACATTAATTTGAATTTGTTAGAATACTCTATGTGCTTCACTTATATCTTTTGAGCTTGATAGTTTTGCTCATAGTGCTTCACTTATATCTTTTGAGCGTGATAATTTTTGCTCTAGTACTTCACTTAGATCTTTTAGAGCAAGGTGGTGGATTTGTTTTAAAGAAACTATTGGTCTCTCATGCTTCACTTAGATTATTTTGAGAGTCGTTAATAGCATGGTAATTTGCTTAATATTAATATACTTGGTATTCAAGATATGTGAAACTTTCTTTTGAGTGAATTGAATACTAAGATAAGTTTGATGCTTGATAATTGTTTTTAGATATGGAGGTGATAATATCAAAGTAGTGCTAGTTGAGTGATTATGAATTCAAAGAATGCTTGTGTTGAAGTTTGCAAGTCCCGTAGCATGCACGTATGGTTAAAGTTGTGTAACAAATTTGAAACATGAAGTGTACCTGGCTTGTGCATCCTTATGAGTGGCGGTCGGGGACGAGCGATGGTCTTTTCCTACCAATCTATCCCCCTAGGAGCATGCGCGTAGTACTTGATTTTTGATGACTTCTAAACTTTTGCAATAAGTATATGAGTTCTTTTGACTAATGTTGAGTCCATGGATTATACGCACTCTCACCTTTCTGCCTTTGCTAGCCTCTTCGGTACCGTGCATTGCCCTTTCTCACCTTGAGAGTTGGTGCAAACTTCGCCAGTGCATCCAAACCCCGTGATATGATACTCTCTATCACACATAAACCTCCTTATATCTTCCTCAAAATAGCCACCATACCTACCTATCATGGCATTTCCATAGCAATTTCGAGATATATTGCCATGCAACTTCCATCATCATCATCATGACATACATTACTTTTGTCATATTGCCATTGCATGATCATGTAGTTGACATCGTATTTGTGGCAAAGCCACCATGCATTATTTTTCATACATGTCACTCTTGATTCATTGTCCATCCCGGTACACCGCCGGAGGCATTCATATAGAGTCATATCTTGTTCTAAGTTTCGAGTTGTAATCCTTATGTTGTAGTCAATAGAAGTGTGATGATCATCAATATTAGAGCATTGCCCAAACAAAAAAAAAGAGAAAGGCCAAAAAAAAGAAAGGCCCAAAAAAAGAAAAAAAAGGGGGGGGAATGCTACTATCTCTTTTTCCACACTTGTGCTTCAAAGTAGCACCTTGCTCTTCATGTAGTGAGTCTCATATATTGTGCTTCAAAGTTGCACCTTGTTCTTCATGTAGTGAGTCTCATAAGTTGTCTTTTTATACTAGTGGGAATTTTTCATTATAGAACTTAGCTTGTATATTCCTACGATGGGCTTCCTCAAATGCCCTAGGTCTTCATGAGCAAGCGAGTTGGATGCACACCCACTAGTTTTCTTTTGTTGAGCATTCATAGCTCTAGTGCATCCGTTGCATGGCAATCCCTACTCCTCATGTTGACATCAATTAATGGGCATCTCCATAGCCCGTTGATTAACCTCGTCAATGTGAGACTTTCTCCTTTTTTTGTCTTCTCCACACAATCCCCATCATCATATTCTATTCCATCCATAGTGCTATATCCATGGCTCACGCTCATATATTGCGTGACGGTTGAAAAAGTTTGAGATTATTTAAGTATGAAACAATTGCTTGGCTTGTCATCGGGGGTATAGAAGTTGGGAACATCTTTGTGTGACGAAAATGAAGCATAGCCTAACTATATGATTTTGTAGGGATGAACTTTCTTTTGCCATGTTATTTTGAGAAGACATGATTGCTTTGATTAGTATGCTTGAAGTATTATTATTTTTATGCCAATATGAACTTTTGTCTTGAATCTTTTGAATCTGAATATTCATATCACAATTAAGAAGATTTACATTGAAATTATGCCAAAGTATCACTCCGCATCAAAAATTCTATTTTTTATCATTTACCTACTCGAGGACGAGCATGAATTAAGCTTGGGGATGCCTGATACGTCTCCAACGTATCTATAATTTTTGATTGCTCCATGCTACTTTATCTACTGTTTTGGACTATATTGGGCTTTATTTTCCACTTTTATATTATTTTTGGGACTAACCTATTAACCGGAGGCCCAGCCCAGAATTGCTGTTTTTGCCTATTTCAGTGTTTCGAAGAAAAGAAATATCAAACGGAGTCCCAACGGAATGAAACCTTCGGAAACGTGATTTTCTCACCGAACGTGATCCAGGAGACTTGGACCCTACTCCAAGAAGTAACAGAGGTGGTCACGAGGGTGGGGGGCGCCCCCCTAGGGCGTGCCACCCTTCCTCGTGGCCCCCTGTTTGCTCCACCGACGTACTCCTTCCTCCTATATATACCTACGTATCCCCAAACGATCAGAACAGGAGCCAAAAACCTAATTCCACCACCACAACCTTCTGTATCCATGAGATCCCATCTTGGGGCCTGTTCCGGAGCTACGCGGGAGGGGGCATCCACCAAGGAGGGCTTCTACATCAACACCATAGCCCCTCCGATGAAGTGTGAGTAGTTTACTTCAGACGTTCGGGTCCATAGCTAGTAGCTAGATGGCTTCTTCTCTCTTTTTGGATCTCAATACAATGTTCTCCCCCTCTCTCGTGGAGATCTATTCGATGTAATCTTCTTTTTGTGGTGTGTTTGTTGAGACCGATGAATTGTGGGTTTATGATCCAGCTTATCTATGAACAATATTTGAATCTTCTCTGAATTCTTTTATGTATGATTGAGTTATCTTTGAAAGTCTCTTTGAATTATCCTTTTGGTTTGGCCAACTAGATTGGTAGTTCTTGCAATGGGAGAAGTGCTTAGCTTTGGGTTCAATCTTGCGGTGTCCTTTCCCAGTGACAGACGGGGCAGCAAGGCACGTATTGTATTGTTGCCATCGAGGATAACAAGATGGGGTTTTTATCATATTGCATGAATTTATCCCTCTACATCATGTCATCTTGCTTAAGGCGTTACTCTGCCTTTAACTTAATACTCTAGATGCTTGCTGGATAGCGGTCGATGAGTGGAGTAATCGTAGTAGATGCAGAATCGTTTCGATCTACTTGTCTTGGACGTGATGCCTATATACATGATAATACCTAGATATGCTCATAACTATGCTCAGTTCTGTCAATTGCTCAACAGTAATTTGTTCACCCACCGTAGAATATCTATGCTCTTGAGAGAAGCCACTAGTGAAACCTATGGCCCCCGGGTCTATTCTCATCATATCAATCTCCATTACTTTATTACTTGCTTTGTTTTTACTTTACCTTTTACTTTTCACTTTGCATCTATATATCAAAAATACCAAAAATATTATTTATCATCTCTATCAGATCTCACTCTCGTAAGTGACCGTGAAGGGATTGACAACCCCTAATCACGTTGGTTGCAAGGAGCTATCGTTTTGTGTAGGTACGAGGGACTTGTGCGTGGTCTCCTACTGGATTGATACCTTGGTTCTCAAAAACTGATGGAAATACTTACGCTACTTTGTTACATCATCCTCTCCTCTTCGGGGAAATCCAACGCAGTGCTCAAGAGGTAGCAGTACTTTGTAGGTGTGATAGGATAGGTTTGCAAGATAATAAAGAACACGTAAATAAAAAGTAGGGGCTTTTTAGATAAAGATGCAATAAAGTAAATATAGCAAGTGTGGAAAAGTGGTGATAGGAGTTGTGAAATTGTCCCTAAGCAATTGACTACTTTACTTGTCATGCCCAATATGCGACCCTATCCAAAAGGAACTCGAAGGTCCCACCAAGGATAGACCCACATATTGAAACGCTTTTGCAAGGTGGATATCATTACATCAACATTACATAATAGATGGGGATACATACAAAAGGCATACAATGCCACATGAATACAACAATACATCATACATAAGATCAACATCCGACTACGGATGAAACACAAACAGAAACTCAAACGACATCCACCCTGCTAGCCCAGGCTGCCGACCTGGAACCTATCCCCTGATCAAAGAAGAAGCAGAAGAAGAACTCAATGCAAGCAAACATCGCTCTCGCGTCATGATCATCACATAACCTGTACCTGCAATTGTTGTTGTAGTAATCTGTGAGCCACGAGGACTCAGCAATCCCATTACCATGGGTATCAAGACTAGCAAAGCTTAATGGGAAAGGAAGGGGAGTAAAGTGGTGAGGTTGCAGCAGCGACTAAGCATAGTATGGTGGCTAACATACGCAAATGAGAGCGAGAAGAGAAGCAAAGGAACGGTCGTGAAGCTAGCAATGATCAAGAGGTGATCCCTGAACACCTACTTACATCAAACATAACACAGAAACCGTGTTCACTTCCCGGACTCCGCCGAGAAGAGACCATCACGGCTACACACGCGGTTGATGCGTTTTAATTCGGATCAGGTGTCAAGTTATCTACAACCGGACATTAACAAATTCCCATCTGCCACATAATCGCGGCACGGCTCTCGAAAGTTTAAACCTGCGGGGTGTCCCAACTTAGCCCATGATAAGCTCTCGCGATCAACGAAGGATATACCTTCTCCCAGGAAGACCCGATCAGTCTCGGAATCCCGGTTTACAAGACATTTCGACAATGGTAAAACAAGTCCAGCAAAGTCGCCCGATGCGCCGACATCCCGATAGGAGCTGCACGTATCTCGTTCTCAGGGCAACACCGGATAAGTCAAGCTACGAGTAAAACCAGACTTCAAGTTTCCCCGAGGTGGCCCCGCAGGCTGCTCAGTTCGGACCAACACTTAGACAAGCACTGGCCTGGGGGGGCTATAATAAAGATGACCCTTGGGTTAATTACTCCCAAGGGAAAAGTAGGTGGTGGTGAGGCAAATGGTAAAACCAAGGTTGGGCCTTGCTGGAGGAGTTTTATTCAAAGCGAACTGTCGGGGGTCCCATAAATCACCCGACCGCGTTAGGAACGCAAAATCCGGGAACATAACACCGGTATGACCGAAACTAGGGCGGCAAGAGTGGAACAAAACACCAGGCATAAGGCCGAGCCTTCCACCCTTTACCAAATATATAGATGCATTAATAATATAAGAGATATTGTGATATCCCAACATAACCCTGTCCACCATGGAGCAATCTTCAACTTCACCTGCAACTAGCAACGCTATAAGAGGGCTGAGCAAAGCGGTAACATAGCCAAGCAATGGTTTGCTAGGAAGGGTGTCAAAGGTTAGAGGTTCATGGCAATTTGGGAGGCTTGAAGAGTAAATGATAGGTAGCGCAGCAAAGCGATAGAACGAAGCAACTAGCATAGCAATGATCGTAGTGAGATCCAGGGTAGCGGTCATCTTGCCTGAAATCCCGCGAGGAAGAAGAACGAGTGCATGAAGAAGATGAAGCCACGAAGACGAACCAAGCGTAGACGAACGAATCCTCACGATCGCAACAAAACGGGAACTATCGAGAAGAAGCACACAATATAGTAAACACACCACACATGACAAGACATGATGCACAACAAGCATGATGCATGAGAAAGCTAGATGAGGCTACTCATGGCAAGAGATGATGCAAACAAGAACAACACATCAAGGCAAGTTTAAATGAGGCCGGAAACAACATATAACAATTCCGGTAAGTCCTCATATGCAAATTTCGAAATTGGTCCAGATCTGAATAAACCTTATGTTCAAGTTGTTAAACAGCAAGTTAAAGAGCACCAAGAGGATCTACACGAAATTCTAGTCAAGTTACATATAAAGTTCATTAGATTCGGAGCTACGGCCTAGAAGATATGAGCAAAACAAGTTAAAAATGGCATTAATGCAAAATGCACCCAAACATCAAGCAAACACACCAAAACAAGGATGCAACATGGTAATATGAAGCTACATGCAAAATCAAGCAAGTTTCATATAGAGCACACTCAAAACGGAGCAACGGTGCAACACATACACTCTACAAGTCATAACAACAATCTGTCCATAACAGCAACTAGGCATATTGCAAGCATCAAAACAACATGCTACAGCATCTCAACGTAATAACAAAAGGCATGGGCATGAAGTATAGGTAAAGCACAACAAAACATGAACACTGAGCTATCTCCAGAAATCACTAGAACAAGGTCAAACACACATGGTAAGAATGCAAATAATAACAGTTTCAGACTTATCAGGAAATAACATCAGGTTGCAATGTTTAGAGCTATCAAACAACATGTTATAGGAACATATCATGGCAAACAAAGGCATGGCATGATACTACTAAATGCATAGAACAACAGTCCCTTACTGACCATGAGCCAAAAAGGCACAGAAGATATGATGGCACCCATGTAAACATGGCAAGTTATATTACAGATTCATACATGGCAGGAACAACAATAAGTAGGCATGTTGGTGAGCTTGAACCACTATCACAGAGCAATACATGGCATGGAAAGGAAACCAACAGTAAGAAGGCATGTTTGTGAAGCTAATAATGGCAAGAGCAAGTTCATAGGACGCATGGATCACTAACAACAAACATGGAAACATTGAACTTAATGTTAAAAGGCTGACAGCAACATTCTTTAGCAAGTTTTGAGCAAGTTTACAACAAGATATAGTAGGCTACAAATGCAACCAGGGGCATGAATGGATAGAGCATGACATGTATAAAAATTCATCCTTAGTGAACATCTCCAGAATAATGCACGAAATGACTTGTAGCAGCAGGTTAACATAGCAATAAAATAAAACAGAATCTGTCAGGAAAACAGCAACAGCAAGTACCCTACTTAGCAAGCTTGATACACTCAGTACAAGAATCATAAAAATACATGGATGGCACCTCTGTAAATATGGCATCGCATAGATCAAAACACATGTAGACATCAACCTCATAGGATGCACACATCAAACATGGCAAAAATGACAAATGAGCAAGTTATAACAGTTCCAGCAGATTAACATCAACATGCACTCTTCCAACAGCATTTCGGGCATCAAGATGAGCTCAAATGAAAATGACGCAATGGAATGAAATTAATTACTCGTTGAGATGAACAATTTGACATATTACATGCACGAAACGGAGCAGTATGCAGAGAGTTATGGTACGATGAACATGCTATGATAATGTAAAAAATCTGGGACTTAGCAGAATCGGGGAAGGGGGGAAAAGTCAACCTCGTTCAGATCTGGGTTGCACGGGTCCCGAGGCGGGCTGAGCTCGCCGGGGTTGGAGGAGAGGTGGCCGGAGATGGGTTGGCCTAGCCGGATCCGGCCGGATCCGGCGCGGCGGCGGCGGAGGGCGAGGCCGGGCGGCGGCGAGGTCGGCCGGCGGCTTCGGCAGCGCGAGCTGGGACCGTAAGCGGGGCGACAACCGCGGCGGCGGCGGCGGCCGCCCATGCCGGCGGCGTCGGGGGCCGGAGGCGCTGAACAGCGAGGCGACGGGCGGAGGGAGCTGGCGACGAGGCGCGCAGGCGGCGGCGCGAGGCGCGTGTGGCGCGAGGCCCGGCGGCGGCGCGGCAAAGTGCGAGGGGCGGCGGGCCCGATCTGGCCGGGCCGGCCCGATCCGGCTCCCTCGGCATGTGGCGGGACACATGTCGGCGCGAGATTCGGTGGGCGGCGGAGGCGGACATGTCCGGTTGCGCCCGGACGTGTCCGGCGGCGAGGGGAGGAGCGGGGCTAGGGTTTGGACTGCGGAAATTTCGGGGGGGGGGGGGGGTCTATATATAGGTAGAGGGAGCTAGGAGAGTCCAAATGAGGTGCGGTTTTCGGCCACGCGATCGTGATCGAACGACTGAGAGCATGGAGGGGAGTTTTCTGGGTTTTGGGCCACTTTGAAGGGGTGTTGGGCTGCAACACAAAAGAGGACTTTACGGTTACCCGGTTAACCGTTGGAGTACCAAACGACCTCCAAATGGCATGAAACTTGACAGGCGGTCTACCGGTGCTATACAAGGCCGCTTGGCAAACCTCGGGCAATTCCGAGAACATTTAACACCTGCACATGAAAAGAGGCAAAAGGGGAACGCCGGAGGACATAGGAGTGCCGGATTGCAAAACGGACAACGGGGAAAATGCTCGGATGCATGAGATGAACACGTAGGAAAAATGAGATGCACATGATGACATGATAAAATGCAACACACAAGCAAATGACAAGGCAAGGACTGCGAGTAACTGGCGGACACCTGGCGCAACGAATCCGGGGTGTTACATTACTAGACCGATTGCAAGTTTTATGTGGGAGAGGCCACTGCTAGCATGTCATCCCTGACTTGGAATTCTATGCACTTATGGTTCGAACTATTAGCAAGCATCCGCAACTACTAACGTTCATTAAGGTAAAACCCAACCATAGCATTAAGATATATTGGTCCCCCTTCAATCCCGTATGCATCAATTTCTATGCTAGGTTGAAGCTTCTGTCACTCTAGCCCTCCAATACATAGTCCTATCAACATACAACTAACCCTATGGTGTGATCCACGCGCGCGCTCATACGGTGGGCACCAAAGGACTCCAACATAACCACAAGCAAATTAAATCAATCATAGCAATTCATCAACCACCAATAGAACAACAAAAATCTACTCAGACATCATAGGATGGCAACACATCATTGGATAATAATATGAAGCATAAAGCACCATGTTCAAGTAGAGGGTACAGCAGGTTGCGGGAGAGTGGACCGCTGTAGATAGAGGGGGAAGGTGATGGAGATGTTGGTGAAGATGGCGGAGGTGTTGGTGAAGATCACGGTGATGATGATAGCCCCCGGCGGTGTTCCGGTGCCACCAGAAGCAAGGGGGAGAGAGCCCCACTTCTTCTTCTTCTTCCTTGACATCCTCCCTAGAGGGGAGAAGGGTTTCCCCTCTGGTACTTGGCTCCCATGGCTTGGGAGGGGCTAGAGCCCCTCCAAGATTGGATCTATCTCTCTGTTTCTGCGTTCTCAGATCCTTCCCCTTCACCGTTTCTTTTATATCCGGAGATCAGTAACTCCGATTGGGGTGAATCTTTCGCCAAGATTTTTCTCGAAAAATTAGCTTTCTTGCGGCAAAAGAAGAGCATCAACCGCCTTACGGTGGCCTAGGAGAGTGCCAGGCACGCCCAGGGGGGTGGGCGCGTCCCCTATCTCCTGGCCACCTCGGGCACCGTTTTGCGTTGATTCTTCCTCCGGAAAATCCCAAATATTTCAAAATAATTCTCCGTCTGTTTTATCCCGTTTGGATTCCGTTTGATATTGGGTTTCTGCGAAACATAAAACATGCAACAAATAGGAACTGGCATCAACTAACATATTGATCCAGTGCCCAGTGCCAGTATAAAAAGTTGCCAAAAGTATATGAAAGTTGAAGAATATTGGCTTGGAACAATCAATAATTATAGATACGATGGAGATGTATCAGCATCCCCAAGCTTAATTCCTGCTCGTCCTCGAGTAGTTAAATGATACTAAAGATAGTTTTTGATGTGGAATGCTACCTTGCATAATCTTGATCATATGTCTAATCATGGCATGAATATTAAGATACGAGTGATTCAAAGCAATAGTCTATCATTTGACATAAAAACAATAATACTTCGAGCGTACCAATAAAGCAATCATGTCTTTTCAAAACAACAAGGCCAAAGCAAGCTTATACCTACAAAATCATATAGTTTGGCCATGCTTCATTTTCGTCACACAAAATGCCCCCATCATGCACAACCCCGATGACAAGCCGAGCAATTGGTTCATACTTTTTAACGCGCTTCAGCTTTTTCAACCCTCACGCAATATATGAGCGCAAGCCATGGATATAGCACTATAGGTGGAATAGAATATGATGGTGGAGGTTTATATGGAGAAGACAAAAAAGGGAGAAAGTCTCACATTGACGCGGCTAATCAATGGGCTATGGAGATGCCCATCAATTGATGTCAATGCGAGGAGTAGGGATTGCCATGCAACGGATGCACTAAGAGCTATTAGTGTATGAAAGCTCAACAAAAGAAACTAAGTGGGTGTGGATCCAACTTGCTTGCTCATGAAGACCTAGGACATTTGAGAAAGCCCGTCGTTGGAATATACAAGCCAAGTTCTATAATGAAAATTCCCACTAGTATATGAAAGTGACAATATAGGAGACTCACTATATGAAGAACATGGTGCTACTTTGAAGCACAAGTGTGGAAAAAGGATAGTAACATTGCCCCTTTTCTTTTTATTTTTTTTTATTTTTTTTCTTTTTCTTTTTGTGGGCTTCTTTGGCCCCCTTTTTTATTTAGCCTTATTTGGCCTTTCCCTTTTTTTCTTTTTTTTTTCTTTTTTTATGGGGCAATGCTCTATAATGATGATCATCACACTTTTATTTACTTACAACCTAATATTACAACTCGATACTAGAAGAAATATATGACTCTATATGAATACCTCGGGCAGTGTATCGGGATGTGCAATGATCTAGCATAGCAATGACATCAAAAAACGGACAAGCCATGAAAACATCATGCTAGCTATCTTACGATCATGCAAGGCAATATGGCAATGAATGCTCAAGTCATGTATATGATGATGATGGGAGTTGCATGGCAATATATCTCGGAATGGCAATGGAAATGCCATGATAGGTAGGTATGGTGGCTGTTTTGAGGAAGATACAATGAGGCTTATGTGTGATAGAGTGTATCGTATCACGGGGTTTGGATGCACCGGCGAAGTTTGCACCAACTCTCGAGGTGAGAAAGGGCAATGCACGGTACCGAAGAGGCTAGCAATGATGGTAGGGTAAAAGTGCGTATAATCCATGGACTCACATTAGTCATAAAGAACTCATATACTTATTGCAAACGTTTATTAGCCCTCGAAGCAAAGTACTACTACGCATGCCCCTAGGGGGATAGATTGGTAGGAAAAGACCATCGCTCGTCCCCGACCGCCACTCATAAGGAAGACAATCAAAGAAACACCCCATGCTTCAAATTTGTCACACAACGGTTACCATATGTGCATGCTACGGGACTTGCAAACCTCAACACAAATGTCTCTACAATCCACAACCACCCACTAGCATGACTCTAATATCACCATCTTTATATCGCAAAACTATTGCAAGGAATCAAACATATCATATTCGGCGATCTACAAGTTTATGTAGGATTTTATGACTAACCATGTGAATGACCAATTCATATCATCTCTCTAAATAGATATAAGTGAAGTAAGAGAGTTTAATTCTTTCTACAAACGATATGCCCACGCTCTAAAAAATATTAGTGAAGCAAAAGAGCATTCTACAAATGGCGGTTTTCTATGTAAAGAGAAACAGGCAATCCAACTTCAAATGATATAAGTGAAGCACATGAAGCATTCTATCAAGCCATACTGAAAAGATTTAAATGAAGTTCAATGAGCATTCTATAAATCAACCAAGGACTATCTCATACCAGCATGGTGCATAAAAGAAAAGTGAAAACTAAATGCAAAAGACGCTCCAAGACACATATTACATGAACGAAACGAATACGAAAACATACCGATACTTGTTGAAGAAAGAGGGGATGCCTTCCGGGGCATCCCCAAGCTTAGACGCTTGAGTCTCCTTGAATATTTACTTGGGGTGCCTCGGGCATCCCCAAGCTTGAGCTGTTGCCTCTCTTCCTTTTCCTCATATCGAGACCTCCTCGATTAGACACTTCATCCACACAAAACTTCAACAGAAAACTCGGTAAGATCTGTTAGTATAATAAAGCAAATCACTACTCTAAGTACTATTGCAAACCAATTCATATTTTATTTTTGCATTGTTTCTACTGCAATAAAACTTTTCCATGTCTTAATCCACTAATATAAATTGATAGATTCATCAAAACAAGCAAACTATGCATCAAAAACAGAATCTGTCAAAAACAGAAAAGTCTGTAGCAATCTGAACATCCACCATGCTTATGGTACCCCAAAAATTCTACCAAAATTAGGAAAAATAAAAATGTTGTATAGCAAGACAGTGCAAAAGTAATTAGAACCATTTGATGTTCCAGTTGAAAATTTAAAATCGTGTACTACAGCCAAAGTTTCTGTCCTGCACCGTACAAACCAACAAGCATTGTAAAAATCCTAAAGGCAAACCTTGGCACATTCTTTTTATAATACAAAGGAATTGTACAAGGGGATAATTATTTTTTTTGAAAAGTTTCTGTAATCAAGATTCACAAAGTTTCTGTGAGCATGAACAAAGTTCAAGGAGCTCTCCCACTTCAACAATGCTTGTCTTTCTCACTTTCACTTTCCTTTTTGAAAAGTTTTTAGGTTCCCCTCTTTATTTTTTTGTTTTTAGACTATGTGAAAGTGCTCATCAGAAATAAATGACTCTCTAAAACTTCATGGTTGTCTCCCTGGCAGCGCTTTCTTTAAAGCCATTAAGCTAGGCATATAGTGCTCAAGTAATGAATCCACCCGGATCCCAAGGTATATCAAAGCCATTTTAATTGGGCCATTTGAATTTCTGTCCCTAACTCGAACCACCTAATCAGATATACCCCTAATTCCAAAGCCTGCTCAAAAATGCCCCTCCGCCGTCATGTGCCCTTATAGAAATGCCCTTCCGTGCCGTTTCCGTCCAGTCAAGGCTGTTTGACCGCTAACGTGTCGTTTATTTGAAATTTTTGCCCCTCCTTCATTACATCTGGGCCCAACTAACTGGTTCACTCTCTCTCCCCTCTTTCTTCTTCCTCGCGACGACAGGGGCATTTTTGAGCAAGAACTGCATCGGGCATTTCCACCGCGGTCGAACAGAGAGGGGCAGGTCAGGCACGGCGTGGTGAGCGATGGGTACGTCGGGCATGGCGGGCATCTCTTCTACGACCTCGTCGGTGGCCGCCAATGTAAGTTTCAGGGTCGATTTGGGTGATATTACGGAATTAGGGTTCATCATTTTGGGTTGCCCTTTGCTGATAGGTTGATGGCATCGGGATAGTTCAGTTTCAATTGGAGTTCTACATCCACGATCTGACATTCTGTGGCCTTGAGGTTCGGTCGTCGCGGCGGTGCCCTGGCCACGGGCTTATTCCTGCTCGTCGTGTCGCCTGGGGAGGAGCAAGCTCCGACAGAAGGTTTCTCGGCTGCCCTCTTGATGTAAGTGTTTTTGCTTTTGAATGCTTGACTTGATTCTGCTCTTTCTCCTCTTTCTAATTCAATCATTGATTTTGTAGCTTCCTGATGAATGTGATTGGGTTGTTTGGATTGACCCGCCATCGACCGAATGTGTTGGTCGTGCATTTGAGGAGCTTCATGCAGGATTGGAGAAGATCCGGCTAAAAGCTCATTATTTAGAGAGGAGGGTGATGTATCTAACCGAGAAGAACAAGAAACTGAAGCTAAAGATGAAGAAGAGGAACGAGGTTATGCAAGCCTAGGGATTTATCATAGTTCTTGGTTTTAGTATGTTGGCCACATTTGTTTCTGGGTGGTCTAATAATCCATACTAAATGGATTTCTGTTTGTAGTGTATGCTTTGATGGAGCTAAGTTTGGGAATGTATTATCCCAGAATAATGTTGTGATTTGGGAATGATGTGATATCTCTATTTGGAAATGAATGACTGAAGAATCTTGCTTGGCATTTTGAAAGTAGCAGCTCAAATGAAACTAGCAGCTGACCAAATGATCTGTTGTGTTAAAACTAGCAGATCACAAAATATTTAAAAGTAGCAGCTCAGAAGATAGCATCTCACAAATAGCATAAGTTTCATAATAGCATTGCACATTCAAGATAGCATCTCACAAATAGCATAAGTTTCATAATAGCATTGCACATTCAAGATAGCATCTCACAAGTTTCAACAGCACACTTGCCCCTTAAGATAACAGCTAACAAGTTCACAAATAGTTCTTAAACAACAAAAACAACACACTTAACATAGCAGCCAACAAGTTCACAGATCTTTCATCTTCTTGCTCCTGGTGTTGCAAGCAGGGTTAGTTAAGAGCCTTGAACTCCTCCTTGTGGTGACAGTTTTGCTCACTTCTTTGCTTAGCTGGTTGCTTCCAGTTACAGATCCTATTGTAGGATCTGGTGCATACTTGAGCCTCTTCTTGGCTGGTGACATCCCTCTGTCAGCTGCCTTTTTGTAGTTCTTTCTTGGGCTACAATTGAAATGAAGCAAAAAAGGAAATTAGAACATCAAATGAAGCAAAAAAGGAAATTAGAACATTAAATGTAGCATTTTCACCTTATAGCTGATGACACTGTTGGTGCATCTGTAGCAATGACAGCATCAGGTTCAACCTCTTTAGCATTTTCAGCATCAGTTTCCACCTCTATAGCATTTTCAGCATCAGTTTCCACCTCTATAGCATTTTCAGCATCAGTTTCCACCTCTGTAGCATTTTCAGCATTAGTTTTAGCATCTACAGGTTCATCTGTTGCATTTTCAGCCCCCCAGTGTTCTTCTTCCCCAAAAGCTGGGTCAATGGATTCCTTGCAGTGAGTGGCACGATGACCAAGCCTTCCACACCTGCCACATTTCTTTCTCCTTCCTCCAAGTCCTTTTACCTCAGATTTTTCCCTAATTCTTGTCTTCCTAGGTCTACCAGGGGCCCTGTTTTGCAATGGAGCAGACAATTTAAACCCAAGGTCCACCAGATCCCACTGTTGTTTGCCCTCCATTGCAGGCAAATTTTCAGCATAAGTAGTATTGAACCTAGCAACAGAAAAGTACTCATGTACATACTGATCAATCTCACTTACTGGGCCTCTCATTGAAGTAATAAAATACAAAGCATGTATGCAAGGCTATCCAGTTAACTGCCACTTTCTACAACTGCAATTCCTAGTTTCCAAATTTACTGGATATCTCCACTCTCTCTTTTCCTTATCAACTGTTGTAATCTCTGCCTCATATGTGCTTCTTTTCACTATCTCCATATCAAGGTCCTTAGATTTTGCATGAAGCATTTTCATGACTTTGGGGATTATGATGTGGCCAATGAATGTAGCAGCTGCAATCTGTTGTCTGAGATCAAACTTTTCCATTATAAATTGTCTTATTTTGTCTAGCAAGTCCACAATGTGTACACCCTTCCATTTTCTAATCTTTGAATTGAAGGACTTAGCTAGATTGTTATTAACAAAATCTATTTTGCACAATTCATTGAACAGTGACCTTGCCCATAGCTTGGTGTGATGCTCCTCTAAATACTCTTTCACACCAGCCTTACTGTGCAACTGCCTAAGATGGTAGTTGTGTTTCTTTATGCTGTATGTCAATGAACAGGGCCATAAATTTTCATCAAAGAATTTTCCTCTAAACTTTTTTGTGAAATTTGCAGCCAAATGCCTCATGCATTCTCTGTGCTCCACACCTGGGAACACAGCTACCACTGCAGTCTCTAGGCCTTTGCATGCATCAGTGTGGATAACAAGACCTGGTGGGTGTCCTATAAGCTCTCTTAAATTCTGGAAAAACCAAGTCCAACTCTCTATATTTTCACACTCTACAACTCCATATGCAACTGGGAAGATCCAGTTGCAAGCATCCATAGCACATGCTAACTAGTTGCCCTCTAAATCTGCCATTCAATGCAGTGGCATCTACTACAAGATAAGGCCTACACCCATTCAAAAACCCTTGCCAGCATACTTTGAAAGAAACAAATACTCTTCTAAAGCACTCCTTCTGTCTACTCTTCCCATTCAGTTTGTAATGTACAGTGTGTTTATCAATGCTAACTACACTGCCAGGAGATGCTTTCTCCACTTCTGCCTTGAAGGTATACAATAACTGAAAAGAGTCAACCCACTTACCATAGATATTGTCAAGTGCCATTTGCTTCCCATAGAATACTCTCATATATGGAACTGCCAGGCCATACTTCTTCAAATTTTTCTGCAATTCTGTTGGTCCCACTTCTAAATCCTCTAAAATCCAGGTCTTCACAGCATCAACAACCCATCTACTCTTAGCTGACCTCAATCTCTTCCTCCTGTTCACACTGGGACATGTATGAGCAGTCTTGTTCACTTTAACCTGCATTCATGATAGTTCAGAAACATGTCAGAACCTATGTGTTGCAACAAACAAACAAAATACAGTATCAATGCTGCTAACTACAAATGCACTGTTAGTTGCTATATGTAATACCTGAAACAGTGTGTTGTGTCTCATTAAGGAGGCATGCATCCTCCATTGACACCTCTTATAAGCACAATGCACTGTCAACCTAGTACTGTCACTCTTGTCTATCACAAATTCACTTTGGGTCTTTATTGAGAAAGTTGCAAGGGCATTTCTACAGTCTAGGGCACTGGAAAATATTGTTCCCTCTTTCAAAGAAGGATCATCTCTATTGTATTGCACATCTGGTCTCTCCTCATCAGATGTTTCAGAGTACCCCATGTCATTGTCCTCCTCTTTCTCATCTTCACCTGCCTCACCAAACATGCCTTCAGGGGGTGGAACATAATCTTCCCCCTCATCATCTTTCTCCTTGCCCTTCTTCCTTGTTACAAACTATGGAAACAACCTTTAATCCTCATCATCACTTGGCCAATCATCTGGTAGTCCCTCTTCAGTGTATGGGTCACCTGAATCTTTATTATGAGAGGGAGCTGCATGCCTAGGAACTTCTACAGTAGGTGTTCCTGGTGCCTGCATGGAACTGCTGCCTCCACTATGAGCTGTTGCTTTTTTGCCCCTTGATTGGCTAGTTCTACCTTTACCTGTAGACCTAGACTGAGATCTTGTTCCTCTGCTCTCTGGCTCTCCTCTCTCCCTTTGTATGACACCGATTTCTAGTTTAGCAGGGAAAGAATCATGTATTGCAAACATGATACCAAGCTCATCATCACACTGGACAGGGACCCATGCTGATTTGTCAATGTCCCAGTACCTGAATTCCACTGCATCGTATAGACCCCATGGATATTTAGCAGCTATGGCAGATCTAAACTGATTGAAAGTCCATTGATTGTCAGCAACAAAAGGAAAAGAGAATCCTTTGTTGGATGCTTTTGTGCCAGCACTAGCTAGAAGTGTGGTTTCCATTCTACAATCCATCCCAACTGCTCTATGGGGGTCCATCCTACGATGACCATGGAAAACAGACAGATCCCAACACCATGAGAACTATGAACTAGGTCAACAAATTGAACTACAAGAACAAATCGAACTACAAACGACATGAGACTGCATCAAATTACAAGAGATACTTACCCCGCCGAAGCATTCGTCTGTAGCTGCAGTGTGCTCCCTCGTTCGTCGCCGCCGCAACTGCTGTCCCCATCCATCCCGTCGCCTGTGTCTCCTTCACGCCGTAGCAGAGGGACACAGAGTCAAATCCGAAGCTCCACCGTGGCCGCCATCAGTAGATCGAGCCTTAGGAGTTGGGATCGACCGGATCGAGCGAGCTAGGGTTAGGGTTACGGCGGGAGGCGATTTGGGGGAGAAAGAGAGAGGGTGCGGCTCGGGCGAGAGAATGAGAGGGGCAAGAGTGAACCGGTGACTTGGGCCCAGTTGTAAGGACGAAGGGGCAAAAATGTCAAAGAAACGGCCGCTTACCAGTCAAACAACCTTGACTGGACGGAAACGGCACGGAAGGGCAATTCTATAAGGGAACATGACGGTGGAGGGGCATTTTTGAGCAGGCTTTCGAATTAGGGGCAAATGTGAGTAGTGGCTTCGAGTTAGGGACACAGATGTAAAAGACCCATTTTAATTAACAATGATTTGTAATTTATTAGTGAGCACAAAGTAACATATATCAAGCAACAACGAAGTCTAACTCTCTTTCTATGCATCGGCATGTCATAAAAGAACAATTCATGCACACCAAGTAAAGGCCAATGCATAGTATAAGCAGTTTCTTGCAATTCTATCGTGTTGGAAACATAAAGAGGCGGAGATATAGTTCCTCTTTCATAATAATTGCAAGTAGGAGCAGCAAGCAAATGCATATTACATTCATCAAAATCATCATGTGCAATGGTAAAAGGCAACCCATCAATATAATCCTTACTAAGTGCAATCTTTTCCGATATAGTGTAGTTGGGAGAATTCAGAAAGATAATAGGACTATCATGCGTGGGTGCAATAGCAACAATTTCATGTTTAACATAAGGAACTATAGCAAGTTCATCTCCATAAGCATAATTCATATTGGCATCTTGGCCACAAGCATAGCAAGCATCATCACAAAGGGATATTTCAAGAGAATCAACGGGATCATAGCAATCGTCATAGCAATCATCCTTCGGTAAGCACGAAGGGGAATTAAACAATGTATGAGTTGAAGAGTTACTCTCATTAGAAGGTGGGCACGGGTGATCAATCCGCTCTTCCTCCTTTTGTTCTTCGCTCTCCTCATCACCTTTTTCATCCAATGAGCTCACAGTTTCATTAATTTCTTCTTCCATAGCTTCCTACAAAATATTAGTCTCTTCTTGGACAGTGGAGACTTTCTCAATAAATGCATCAATATTGGCATTATATTCATAAGTCTCATAGCAATATTTCAATATAGCAAAATTTTCAGGCCTATAAACATCATCATCAAAAGCTTCATACTTTTGAAACAAAGATTCAATTTCATAAGCAACCTTAAAAGCAACAAATTCTTCAATTGTTCAACATCATAGTAATCATATATACCATTAGCATAAGAAGCTAAGGTTTCATTATCATTAAATTTGCATGAAAAGGGAAGGTGTGGAGCCTTCATCCTAGAGCAACAATTATAATCATATCTCAAGCATAGATCCCGAGCATACGAACGCAACATATTAATTTGATCCCATAATAGTTTCCATTTTTGTGTCAAGCGATAATCCCTAAAGTATTCATGTTGATCCAACATTACTCCCATTATAAAGTTGAATAGGGTATTATCAGGATTATCAAAGTAGTACATAACATTTTTCACATGATGATCATCGAGGGTTTTAGGAGGTTCCTCATCTCCATGCGCAGCAAGTACACCTAATTTTTTTGGTATTTCGTGTTCCATATCCATAACTAAAGATAAAGAACAACAACAGCAAATAAAGATTACTTAGTGATAAAGCAAACAAGCACACATGAGAATATTCACCCCACGCTATGACTCCCCGGCAACGGCGCCAAAAAAGGTCTTGATAACCCGCAAGTATACGGGATAGTTGTAACCTCTTTCAATAAGTAGGAGTGTCAAACCCAACGAGGAGCTAAAGGTAGAACAAATACTCTCTCAAGTCCTATCGGCCACAGATACGACTCTATGCATGCTTGACGTTCGCTTTACCTAGAACAAGTATGAAACTAGAGGTACTTTGTAGGTGTGATAGGATAGGTTTGCAAGATAATAAAGAACACGTAAATAAAAAGTAGGGGCTGTTTAGATAAAGATGCAATAAATTAAATATAGCGAGTGTGGAAAAGTGGTGATAGGAGTTGTGAAATTGTCCCTAAACAATTGACTACTTTACTAGACCGATAGCAAGTTTTATGTGGGAGAGGCCACTGCTAGCATGTCATCCCTGACTTGGAATTCTATGCACTTATTATTGGAACTATTAGCAAGCATCCGCAACTACTAACGTTCATTAAGGTAAAACCCAACCATAGCATTAAGATATATTGGTCCCCCTTCAATCCCGTATGCATCAATTTCTATGCTAGGTTGAAGCTTCTGTCACTCTAGCCCTCCAATACATAGTCCTATCAACATACAACTAACCCTATGGTGTGATCCATGCGCGCGCTCATATGATGGGCACCAAAGGACTCCAACATAACCACAAGCAAATTAAATCAATCATAGCAATTCATCAACCACCAATAGGACAACGAAAATCTACTCAGACATCATAGGATGGCAACACATCATTGGATAGTAATATGAAGCATAAAGCACCATGTTCAAGTAGAGGGTACAGGGGGTTGCGGGAGAGTGGACCGGTGTAGATAGAGGGGGGAAGGTGATGGAGATGTTGGTGAAGATGGCGGAGGTGTTGGTGAAGATCGCGGTGATGATGATGGCCCCCGGCGGCGTTCCGGCGCCACCGGAAGCAAGGGGGGAGAGCCCCCCTTCTTCTTCTTCTTTCTTGACCTCCTCCCTAGATGGGAGAAGGGTTTCCCCTTAGGTCCTTGGCTCCCATGGCTTGGGAGGGGCGAGAGCCCCTCCAAGATTGGATCTATCTCTCCATTTCTGCGTTCTCAGATCCTTCCCCTTCACCATTTCTTTTATACTAGATGACCCATTGTGCCAATGGCGCAAAGGCCGACGGCAAGGCATGTATTGTAAGAGTGGTGATAGGAAAAATCAGACACAAATCGACTTTGCGTCGATAGCGCAAAGGGTGAGAGTAAAAGTCGCATTCAAAACCATGCACATAAGAATATTTAGACACTAATTGGAAGATAAGAAAATAGATACTTAGGTATAATGTTGATACACTACATTACAACTTATGGTAGCTTATTTACATTGCTTTTAGTAAGCAAGCTACATAAGTAGAGATGCATCATATAGATAGGTCTAGTCATCCCTCTTACAATGAGTGATATATGCAGCGCTGGACATCAGGTAGAATCATCGTTGCATGTGTCATCGGTATCGAAAATGAATTCATTTTCTAAGCAACTCTTCATGGTGGGTGTGTTTGGTGGGCTACCAATGCCAAAAGCAGAAATGCCTTCCATATCATCATCCAGTCCCCAATAATACTCGGGTTTTTTTGTAGAATGTCGTTTGATTGTAATCGTATCATTGAGGAGCTCTGCAACACATCTTATTTGCGATAGAGTATGGTTAAAATTGGTGTTTTTAGGCATTGATCCTGCTATGAAGTTGGTATCTCTTATATGTTAAAGTTCCTTCAGTGTGATGCAATCCCCGCCTAGAACACTGCACCAGCTGCTGCTTAGATAGTCCATTATTACTTATTTTCTTTAAGCTCCTGTTTTAGAGATTTATTTTTTGTTGAACCAACTGGAACTTATGATAGTTGAAGTCTTGCACCACTTTGTTGTAAGAGACTTCCATAAACCTAGTAGCTTCATTTTCCAGCCGATCTTTAGCTTCTTTGAGATTTTCGTGGACATAGATGGATATTGATTTCTTTGAAAGTTCATTACTTAGTTGGTGCTTAGATGGACAAAACTGAATGGTTGCATCGGCACCAACATTCCTTTACTTTTCTGTGTTGAGTACACTACGATTTGGAAGGCCAATCTGTTGCATCATAGCATCCAAAAGCATTTTTGTTGGGACCCTAACTTTTTCCAACACTTTTGACCCGTTGCACAGCTGACGCAAGAAGCAAGGGCGAACCAAGCATTCAAACCATTTAAATAAGAGTGGTTTAGAGATTGATAATAAAATCCTTAAAGCATAAAGAAATAGAAACTTAGGTATGATTTTTACAGACAACACTATATATTACTCCCTCTGTTCCTAAATATAAGACGCTTTGACAGTTCAAATGACCACATCAACTAAGTAGCTCCTCATGGTAGGTGTGTCCGGTGGGCTGTCATTGGCGAAAGCACAAATATATGGGTTAATTATCCTTTTGCCCTTAGTGGTGTCCATGTGCTCAGTTTTGCCCTTACATGCGAATTGTCCTCAGTTTTGCCCCTAGTCCGAGCATAACAACTACGACGAGGCCAAACGGCCATATTTGAGTCCATTCCGTCCGTCGGTGTTAGTAGTTGTGGGTCCGGAGCTTACACATGGGACCGCGTGGACGTGGGTCCGGAGCTGACATGTAGGCCCGTGCAACTAAATCCCCAAATCATTTGTAGCTCACACCCATCCGCCTGCCGGCTGTCTGCGCCGCCGCTGCCGCCACTAGCGCCATGCACGACTGCCCGCCACCAGTGCACGGCCTGCTCGCCGCTACCTCCTGCGCGCTTCGCTCCACGGCTACTGTGGCGCCCACCACCTTCTGCGACGCCACGGGTGGGGCGCCCGCCACTGCTCGATCATGGCGCGGCCTCATTCCGTCGCCCGGCAGGCGCTCAAGGTGGGGGCTGGTGGAGCTATTTGAACTAGGAGGAAGAACCCTAGGGCGAAATGGTGAGCAGCGGCGACCCGGAGTATTGGCGAGGCAGGCATCGGGCGAGATCCGCCAGCGTCCACGATTGGGTTCCCGAGGGGTAAGTCTCGCCTCTTGTTTAGATTGAGCTTAGTTGTGCATTTGAACACTCGATTCGAGTAGGTTTGCCCAATTAGTGTGCTGATTGCGTCTCTGTTTTTCGCCGGTTAGGATGGAGTTGCGGTTTGCTTTCATGGTGCACATTAGAAGGGACCGGTACATGTTCGATGCAAAGGATAAGAAGAAATATCAAGGAGGTTTTGATTATCGGTTGCCAATGGCTAGTAATTGGAGTTTCAGACAATTTGGGGAGGTAATTTGTAGCCAATATCCTTGGGGTTTGCTTGATGAAGTGGTATACAAATACTATGATGGGGAAAAGAATTGGGTGACAGTTAGTAATGATGAAGAGCTAGCTACCATGTTTGTTAGGCATAAAGAAAGATAATTTTCATGTGAGGCTGCAAGTTGATGTGCTTGAGCAGCATTAGGACCTAGGATGGCGGGTGCAACATCTCGGGAGAACCAAGTCGTCGTAATGGCATCTCTAGCGAAACAGTTCAGTTGGTGCACAGCGACGTGGTGGCTCGACAAGTGTGGGCAACAGCAGTAGGGTCCCCTTGAAGTGGAGCCCGATGGCTACAATTCAGGGTTGATGAAGAGAAGCTATATTCGATGTTATTCGAATTTATGACGGGCACCTCGGATGAAAACCAAGATGAGGCTCACAATGCAGTCCGTGTGGATGATGACGCGATGGGTGAGGACGAAGACCTTGCAGCTGTTGAATGGGACCCTTTGAACCCTCAAATGGAAGAAGGTACAGTTTTGCATCCATGAATGAGTGTAGAAATGCACTTGTGACATCTTGCATCAAGGTAGAACGTACTTTCAAAGTTGACAAGAGCGATCAAGTGCGTTCTGAGTGCCTTTGTCCGACCGAGGGTTGTCCATGGAGGCTGCTTGCATCTAAAATGCGGAATAACACTAATGTTCAGTCAAAGTGAACCCTTTTAAGCACACATGCCAGAATCAACCCTTAGGAAGGATACAATCAGTGAGCCAAGTCAAGATGGGTGGCGAAAGAAGTAAAAAGTGGGTGAAAGAAAACCAGCAAGTGGGTCCAAAGGAATTGCGAGAAGAACATCAAAGATAAGTTCAAGATAGATTTACCATACATGAGGTTATTCAATGGTAAACAACATGCTATGGATTCTATTTATGGTAGCTGGCGGAAAGTTTTCAATTGTTGTATTCATTCAAAGGTGAAGTGGAGAGGACAAGCCCAGGTAGTATTGTAGATATTGATCACCACACCGTGGAGTACACATTCGGGGGTGACAAAGACCAAGGAATGCTTTAGAAGGGTTTTTATGCCTTTGAGGCTTGTCGCGGGGTTTTTGGCAGGCTGCAGCCTTATTTAGCTATTGATACCACTTTTCTCACAGGGAGGTTTAAAGGACAGTTAGTAGCAGCTTGTGCACTTGATGCACATAGTTTTGTATTTCGATTGCCTATGGTGTCTTTGGAGACAGAGTCTGAGGAGAGCTGGACTTGGTTTTTGCATAATCTCCGCTGGCTATTGCACATCCCAATGGGTTGGTCATTCATCAGATGCTGCAAAGGTTTAGAAGTGGCCGTGGACAATGTGTTCCTGGAGTAGAGCATAGGGAATGCATGCGTCACCTTGCTGCAAATTTCATGAAGAAATTCAAAGGAAAGGTGTATACTGACAATTTATGGCCAGCATCTTTGACTTGCAGTGTGAAGAAGCACAACTACCACTTGAGGCAGTTATACATGAATCCCAAAGTGAAAGAATACTTGGAAACACACCACTCCAAGTTATGGGCGAAGCCAATTCGATGAAGTGAGCAAAGTTGACTATGTGCATAATAATCTAGCGAGTCTTTCAACTCAACTATCCGGAAACTAAAGGGTCATTATGTGGTGGATTTGCTTGACAGGATAAGGATAGAATACATGCAGAAATTTCATTATCGTGCGAGGAATAGCCGAGGCAAAATTCATGGGCCACATTATCATCCCCGCCGTGATGAATGAACCTGAAGCGAAGACAACAGCTTGAAATGAACATGGCGCTTTGCTCGGGTACCACAAAGAGAGATATCATATTTGGATAAAGAGAAGAGGGAATGGAGATATCAAGTGGATTTAGAAGCTAGAACTTGCGGTTGTAGGCAATGGCGGATAAGCTGGGTTGCCATGCATTCATGCGTTGTTTTCATCACTTCTCTCCCAGTCCAGCGAGGAACATACAGCAATATGTGCATGATTACTACTCATTGCAAGGTTCAAAGCCACATATGCTTATGCCTTGCCTGCTATGGAGGGAAAACAACAATGGGACATGGTGGACCACTGGATTCAAGCTTTGCGCTCGAGCTACGAAGAGAGCAGCAGGTAGACCAAGGAAGAGTCGAATCGGACCTCACAATGAAGGAGCTGGACTTGGAGCGAGAAGCGTGGGTGCACAAGGTGTGGTGGGTCGGTCATTTTGGTAAGTATTGTGATAACACAGTAGATCCAGCGTTCGGAGAGAGTTTCGATGAAGGCTTCGATGAAAATGTTGGTCAGCAGCCGGTTGCCTCAACAGATGATGAAAATGATGGTCAACAGCCGGTTGCATCAGATGAGGATTTTGACGAGGTTCCAAATGATGATGGTCAACAGCCGCATGATTTTGAAGATGATCCAAAATATCCTCTAAATAATGATTCAAGTGAGGCTCCAAATGGTGATCCAAGTGAGGCTCTAAATGGTGATCATGGTGATCCAAGTGAGGCTCCAAATGATGATCCAAGTGAGGCTCTAAATGGTGATCATGGTGATCCAAGTGAGGCTCAAATGATGATCCAAGTGAGGCTCCAAATGGTGACCAACCTTCATTGTTGTGAGTTACGCTAGGTATGTAAATTTTGCAAGGGTCAAATACTACGGTACATCTATCACTTGACACGATCTCATTACCGTTTATGTTTTGCACAGCTCTATGGTAGGTTTGAAGAAGGCAGCAAGGTAATCGACAACCAAGAGAAGAAGAGAAGAAACAATGAGCACAAGGTGCACGAGGAGCAAAGTGATGGCAAGAAGCTCAAGGAATAGCGAAGCCCCAACGCTATGTATGAACAATTATGAAACATTATGAATAAGGAATGATGTTGTATTATGAAACATTTATCACTTGACATGTTGTATTTCATTGGATGATGTTGGACCTATGTTAGAAGTATGTTTGACATGATGTTTAAATATCTGTTGGATGATGTTTGAATGAGCACATTGTTTTTCCTTTTTTTGATTTTTCTCATTTAAATTCTGGTCAAACCTAACTTTGTCCAAGATTTAAATAAGTCTAAAACATCAAAAATGAAAAACTAAGCCTGGATACTTCTTAGTCAATCCAAAATGAAGTTGTGGTGAGGTTTTTGAAATTTTCATGAAAAATGTGCTAAAAAGAGGGTCCAAAGGTAGGGTAAACGGCCTCATTTCTAAGCAAGGTTTTTTCGACCTTATCTAAATCAGCCAAATAACTTTCCTACACATATATTCTATATATTCTATACATACGGACTATATGCGATGGTATTCCAATTTTGATTTTTTTAAATTTGTTTTGCTCATTTGAATTCTGGTCAAACTTAACTTTGACCAAGATTTAAATAAGTGTAAAACATCAAAATGAAAAACTAAGCCTGGATCCTTCTTAGTCACTCTAAAATGAAGTTGCGGTGAGTTTTTTGAAATTTTCATGTTTATTTCCCCAAAACACTTATCTTCACTTCATACAAAAGAGTTTGAGATACTCGAGATATCATACAATACACATGAACTTATCGTTTAAATGTATGTAAATCTTGTTTATCAACTTAAATCGTTAGTATATGACATAAGAAGACTATGTGCGCTGGTTTTTTATTTTTCTGATATTTATTTAATTTATTATGCTCATTTGAATTCTGGTCAAACTTAACTTTGACCAAGATTTAAATAAGTGTAAAACATCAAAATGAAAAACTAAGCCTGGATCCTTCTTAGTCACTCTAAAATGAAGCTGTGGTGAGTTTTTTGAAATTTTCATGTTTATTTCCCCAAAACACTTCTCTTCACTTGATACAAAAGAGTTTGAGATACTCGAGATATCATACAATACACATGAACTTATCATTTAAATGTATGTAAACCTTGTTTATCAACTTAAATCGTTAGTATATGACATAAGAAGACTATGTGCGCTGGTTTTTATTTTTATGATTTTTATTTAATTTATTATGCTCATTTGAAATCTGGTCAAACATAGCTTTGATCGCTCCAAACCCTCCCAAACCCGCTAACCCTAGCGCTGAACCAGACCGTTCATCTAACCCTAGCGCTGAACAAGGGCCGTCGATCTAACCCTTCTAGAAGGAATCTGTGGGAGGAGGCGATCCATGAGATGCAATCCGATTATCTGGGAGATTTTTTTTTTAAAACAAATATCGGGCGCGCTGGATGGACCATTGGGCCGTCTCGTTGTCTGGGCCTGAGACCGCAGTAAATAGCCCGTCTCAGCCTTTCCAGGCCTTGCATGCATGCATGGGAGGCGGCGACGTGCATAGGCTGCGACGTGGGTTTCCATGCGCGGGAGGCTGCGACGTGCATGCATGTGGCGAGGCGAGGCGAGGCGTGCTAAGCGCGCTAGGCTCGCGAGCCAGCTAGGTTGTTCAACGAGTCGATGCACCGTCCGGTCAAAGAGCTATCTGATGATTCAAATGCACGCGCGCCCCCATGCATGCAATGTTTTTGTGCAAAAATTTAAGAGTGCAAAGCGTAATGGATACACACACGCGTTCGGATTCACACACGCACCGTTCTCACCCTTTCTCTCTTCCTCTCCCACCCACAGGCCTATAAATGCGGTGCCTCCCTTCCTCTCCCACCCACAAGCCAGATCCGATCCTCTCCAACTTCAAACACCCAAGCGACCGAGCCCTCCCCAAGCGAGACCAAGTGAAGAAGATGCGAGTTCAGCGGGCCGACCTTCACCGTCCGCTTTGTGGTGTCGGAGCTGCGCTACCCACCGGGCGTGCTCGTGGAGAGGGAGCTCCGTGTGGGCTATGTCAAGGTGGAGGGTCCGTCGAACTCACCCGCGCCTTCCTCCGAGCCGGCTATGCCCACCTCCCACGGGCTCGCCGAGGATGTTCACCCTCAATGAGGTTCGTGACATGGCGGCATCCTCCTCTGCTCACGGTCACCTTCACCAACCCATTTGATGCTTGCGAGCTCCTCGGCCAAGTCTTTTGGTGCGGCTGCGAGGCCATCTTCTTCACCATCTACAACATCTACACCAACTACTGGCGCATCTTCCCGCTCCAGCGGATGCACTCCCTTCCCTCGATGAGGAGGAGGCGTGAAGATGAAGACGGTGTTGAAGGGCGCGCGCCAAGGTGGAAGAAGGAGGTCAAGATGAAGATGTTCAAGCCCGAGTCAAGCTCGTCATGTTTGGTTTTTATTTTGTTGCTTTTCTATGTCGTGGTCGGTGTCGTGTCATGTTTAGTCATGTGTCCGTGAACTGTCCGTGAACTTATCTAAGTTATTTCCATCTTATTATGTGTGTTAAAAATGTCCGTGCCCAAACTTATCATTTCTTCCCTAAACAAGTCATGAAGTTCGAGAATTGTGGTTTTGGAGGGGTGAGAAGCCCTCTGTTTCATTCAAACAAAAGTCATGAACTAACATGCAAATTTATTCCTTTAAATCCTAAACCAAGTGCCACTCTAACCCTAAACCAAGTGTCACTCTGACCAAAATCATGTGGTAGTGCAACATACATTTTCAACCTTCCAACCCTCCAAAATTTAAGTGCAAAACAAAGGAAAACCACTCTCACGCGTGTGCAAACATTCACGGTCTCACTATTTTTTTAAAAAAAATTCACAGTCTCACTATGTATAACTTCCTTCCCTACCCATGTCAAAGTCTTGCCATCTATCCGAGCGGTTACCAGCGCAGCCCTAAACATCACAAACCAATGCGGTCCTGGGTTCGAGTCCCCAGCCGCACCAATTTTTTGTGCATTTTCCACCCTTCATTTTTTAGACATATTATATTTTTCTCAATGTAATGCCCTTAAAAAATGTTCATTTATTTTGGCACCTGGCGTAAACCTCTACCAGAGCTGAGGCACATTTTCCATGACATTTTGGTCTTTGATTTAAATCACGGTGTATTTGAATTGGATTAATTAACAGCTCAAAAATTTCTAACCTTAATTGTTTGGCTCGAATAATTCAATTAGCTTCCACAAAAGTTTCAGCATTATGATTTACTGCCTAAATTAAATCAGAAAAGAAAACAGAAAAATACATAAGAAAACCCTGAATGGGCCTAATTGGATGCAGTTGGCCCATTAGTCTAGCCTGCACTTGGCTCTCACGCTCTGAATTTGGCCCAAGAGCAACCTTTTTTTGGACAGAAAGGCAGAGCGAGAGCTGCATTTCATTGATCAAAAGTTTATGAATTCCTAATTTCTTCTCTTTTTTCCAACATATTTAAATGTTGGTCACTTCTTCTCTTTTGTTTCAACATTTAAACAACTTTAACCAACATTTAAACTAGATGAATTTCTCAAACAATTTCAAGATTACAAATTCCTTCATAATTCATGCCTTTCCATACATTTTCAACATTACAACCAAGTCACGATTACCATACCTACAAATGCCCAAAAGTATTTGCAAATGGGTATTGGTAGTGCTTGATCTTCAAGCTTCCTAACCTTCTTCTGCAACATCCTAAGCTCAATAGCTAGCTCTCTGTCAGTGCATACTTCGCCATCCATCTCTTCTTCCGGAGCTCGTGGTGTGGCCACTGCCGTTCGTGGCAGCATCTTAACCATTCTTCATGCTCTTCTTGCAGTTCATTCATCGAGTCTTGGCGAGCATCGACCCAAAGAAAGAAACATGTCACCGCATGAACACCAAACAGATCAACCCATTGCTCAAACATCCCGACGCGAAAATGGTGCAATTGCCCGATTCTTACCCCATTCTCGCTGCACACGTAGAACGGACGATTCGGTTCCTCGGTGTATGAGAAACCCTTCAATCAACGCCCGCCCGGCACCGCGACAGGCGAAGACAGCATGTCCACAGCGCCCGGCTCTGCATCCGCGAGGTGGCGGGAGCTTGAGGAAGACATGGAGCTCGGGGCCGAAAGGAATCTCAACGCCGCCGTGCCCTCCACTGCTAGCTTCCCACCGCCGCGCCCTCCACAGCTAGCTTCCCGCCGCCGTGCTCTCTCTCTTGCCGTGGTCACCGCCGTGCTCTCTGTCGCCGTGGTCACCACCGCTGTCGCCGCTTATATAGCACACCCGCCAACGGCTCTCGCTCAACGGCTCTTTCTGTTGGGTCCCACAAGCCACGCGTCTGGCGGCTCAGCGGCTCAACGGCTCTTCGCCGCTGGTCCCACCTGTAAGGGCCGAGTCAAAAGGTTGACTGACGGAGACGGCAGAGTTCACGGACGCAGTCGGTGCGCACGGACTAGGGGCAAAACTGAGCACAATTTGCATCTGAGGGCAAAACTGAGCAGATGGACACCACTAAGGGCAAAAGGATAATTAACCCCAAATATATCCCATATGACCGAACTCGTCATCTAAGCTCTCAAAATGTCTTCGAATTGTAAAGTGTATGGTCAAGGTGCTCTGCAATATATCTTACTTATGTGTCTCCAGTTGATTCCAGAATGAAACCGGTATAGTTGTACTAAAAAGCACTAAAAAGAGTTGAATAGATTAGCACCAAAGTAAGTTAATATGTAGCAAGCATAAAAGTCTTCTCACTGATTATCTTTAACCATCATGTAACACAATCACCTAAATCACTAAACTCCCTGGGGTTAAAACTCATGGGAACGACTATTTCGCACATCAGTTTTGGCTCTTTCCTCTCATGTTTTTTTAAAAGCACTCGTTCCTCCCAAGTGCAATGGCCCGTTTTGTTGGAGTGTGAAGTTTGTGTGCTCGGGCACCATGGTTCCCTCTAAAAAAAATGCAAAAACCATATTTTAAAATTTCAAAAAAATCAAAAATAATTCTGTGGAAACTTCCATTTTTACTGCTGACACCACAGATCCATGGAATTTTGTTCGAAAATAAATGTAATTTGTAAGCTGTACAGAAAAACAAAATTCCAGCGAAAAAATTCCGACCCATTTGAAAATACATATTTGTCTTTTTTTACACCACGTGGGAAACAAAATGTTATAAATTTTTGCACATATATAGTATATATGTGTGTGTGTGTGTGCATGTTGACAAAAGGTTTCAATTTTTTTGAGCTGTATAAAATGTTTTTTTAAAACAGGTACCATGATGCCCGTGCACATCTTGCAATATTCGGTTTTGTTGGGAGTGCGGAGGAACGGCGCTCGGGCGCGTTTCGTGGCCGTGGTTAAATGAACAGTTGTAAATTCAGGTGCAATAAATGCTCTGCATGTTTATTTGTCTAACAGACTTATGATTAATTAAGACAGGATGATTTTAAATCCCAATTTGCAAATTGATTTCTGTTCATGTTCGCGGTGCAAAAAAATGGCCTGTCCTGTCAGATTTGGGACGATAACATTTCATAATTTGCAAAATAAGAAATTTACATGTTCGTTGTGCAAATGATGATTAAATTTCAGTATTTGCAAATTAGGATTTGTTCATGTTCACCATGCAAAAAATGCGACGACATTTTACAATTTGAAAATTGGGATTTGTCAATGTTGACCATGCAAAAAATGCCCTAGCACATCGTAAGTTTTCTAGTAGGTTGGGATTAATTAGACCTAATACAAAAATCAAATAGGGGATGCATTGAAGAGGCTAACGTGGGATGGACACTTTTGACTGAGAGCAAGCGAGCTCGGGTACTCTTCGGAGTTTCCGGTTTTGTTGGCCGTTTTTTAAGTGGTGTAGTGTAAAGTGGTGTGGGGGTAGGAGGACGGCGCGCAGCATGTGTCGCTCCGCTCCACTGCCGTCTCTTCACTGCTTCTCCCCCTCGCCTCTCTCCTTCTCTGATCTTGAAATCCCTGCGCATGGTGGCTGGCACCTCTCTCCTCTTTCTCTTCCCCGCCCCAAGTTTTCCATCCTCCGCTGATGCGCAAGGTTGTTCGGGAGCAAGAGGGGGGCGCCTCCTGTGCCGTGGCGCTGCCCAACGGCAGGCTAGGACACTCGAGCCGAGCGCCTGTTGCCAGAGTCAGCTTGAGCGGCCGCCACCTCCTCTCCTCTCCAATCGGGATCTCGGACCTCACCAGCAGAGCCCTCGTTTTCAGGGAAGGCAGCCATCCCCAGAGATTGAGGATCCTCCCGACGAGCATGCTCGTGGTTGCCCACATCCCAGCAGTGCATGGGAGCCGGTGTCTTTGGGCAGAGGTGGGTCTCCTTGCCGGCGAACTCACCATCTTGTCGACGACTCCACCGTCACAAGTATATCTGCAGGTATGGTAGCTTCTACACCCCCTCTATTCTTTGATAGTGTTTTTTCTTTGTTGCTGTTGTTGCAGAAAACAGCCAAAACATGCTTGAGATTTCAGTCAAAAAGGATTTTGTTTTACTGTGTTCGCTTTAAAATTTTGTTCTGACCATTTCAGTGGGGGATCTTCATTGCTTCTTCAGGCTGGGGAGGCTGCTCTACGCCGGGTCTTTTTCTGCTTCCTCTGTTGTGTCGCTTCTTCTTCAGTCTCACTCACTCAGTCGCTACTGTTGACACTTGTCACAAATACAGGAAAGTGGTATTACTGACATTGAGGGAGTTTGACTCCAGTAATGCATGTTATGGTGGAACAACTTCCCTCTTGAATTGGTGTGCCTTCGGTTGAAAGCCGATGTTCGGATGAATGTTACGGCCTTGTAGCCTGCACGGATAGCACGGTTAGTCACCCAATATGGCCATCTAACTGTTGCACTAAGTGGATTCAGTTTCTCTTCCTTTTGTCTCCGTGCAACACTCATTTGATGTTCGACATTATGTCCATGTTTATGCAGAGGGACCAGCTCGGCCTATGGGTGGAGCTGTTGTAGTTGCTATGCTTATTGGTCCAAATGTATCTATTTTTTTTGAAAGCAAATATATAGAGCTTCTCACATGACTCATGTTTACGATCTCTACAAGCCTCATCTTGCAAGTGAATATCCGGTTAGGATTCTATCACTTGTTTTTGTTTGTTTATTTTAGGCATATAAATAAACAATTTTCTCAACCAGGTACCATTTTGTCTATTTCATAGTATTATATCATCTGTACACATTATAGCTAGGTTGTTAATGCAAAACTTTCTCAAACATGCGATTGGGGACCATATAGTTCCTAATAAAAAAGAAGCCTCTTATAGTTTGTCTATATATAATTCCTAATAAAAAAACCATATATGCAGGTTGGGAACATAGGTGTGTGGTTGCTGAGTTATCTGCATAGTTTTGAACTTTTGATAAGAAAAATCCACCGTCGCCATGCTACTATGTCCTTTTTAAGTGGCCTGGATCCGCTCGTGCTTGGTGCAGCGAGATGCATGGCGCTGCGGGAGTTGTGGCAGACATGGACAGATGAATTCACATGATCTTGAGATTGCATGGGACCCTATGTTGTTCACACATAAGGTGTATGATCTCGACCTCGCTGAACCCTGTCTTGGTAAATTTATCAGTTCCTTACATTTGTCTGTGTAACTTCGAACCCAGTTTAGACATACACAGTTTCATAGGGCAGACGAGTAAGGAAAAGCAATTGGTGTGGTTAAGAAGCATTGGGGAAAGTCTGTATCTTGGAATCGCTTATGTCTATTATTTCAATTTCTTGTATGATAAAATTTATTGCATGAAGAATTTGCTTTTGCAGTTTGCCTGGTTTAATACTCTATTCATTTACTTTGCAGCTCATAACACTTGTGTTGAAACTACTTGTGAGCGGATGTTTACGCCATTAATGTCGATCATTATATTGGAGGATTTAAAGTAGGTAATATACTATCATGTTTAAATAAATTCTCATCTTATTTGTTTAAAGAACCTGCGTGTTGTGACACCTGTTGCACCAATGGACATTGTTGACGATATAAAAAAAGAAGCTTGAACTAATATTAAGTTTTGCAATTGAGAAGAGGAGTGTGAGGGAATATGATGTGACATGTGAGTATCTTCTCTCTATGTAATTACATCATTGGTAATATCTATTCTCTCACTATTTGTCATACAGTTCCACCAAATGTCACAAGTACCTAATACAAACCAAGGGCTTCCTTTAATAGCTATAAGTTTTAGATCACATAGAAACAAATTCTACACTAATGTTGGTAAGCATCAGATTCACATGCCACGGCCAAAAAGAGCAAGCACATAGTATTCTAAGAATGGCCCATAAAACTAAGCGATGTAGCAGAGGAAGGTGACAAACCTTAATCACAGCACGACATCCGCTAGCTACTGATGGATTGAACAATACCTGGAAGAAGAACATAGAAATACACATGTCAAAAAGAGGCCAAGACATGGACTGGATCGAATGCATATCCTACCAGAAAAGAAACAATAGTTGGAGGTTTGGCATCATGGAAGGAGGTGGATAACAACTTTTTGTCAGATTTTACTGGCCACCGCACAAATAAATAGAAATCGTAATATCCCCATGATTGATAACAGGAAATAATAACTTCAAATCTCAGAGAGAATGGCACACACAGAGAGTGAGAGAGAGAGGGAGACTTAGACACCATTCATGGCAGTAAAAATGAGTGGAGGCCGCAGAACTGATCATATGGGAAGAATACCCTTCGAAATTATATCCCAAAAGCTAGGCGCAGCCAATATAAATATACAACTATCAGATATTAGAAAATGGTATTATAGATGTGGTAATGCCTAAAGTGGCAGAACAAATCATGCTCATATGCTCATATGCACATCACAACATAGACACACACCCACACACGCAATCACAACACAGACACGCAAGCACGCACGCGCACGCGCACACACCATAAACGCAGCAGCAACAAATAGGCGTGTGGCGCATCACACGGGGAAGACAGAGACACAACCAATAGAGCGAGGAGCAGATAGCCACCCTTGCCATCGAGCCGTTCACACTAAAAGGGATCAAAGAGTAGGACGTTTCCTATTCTCAAACCTGCCCATCATAGGGAGTAATTATCAAACAGAGAAACAAAAGGAAAAGAAAAGCAAGAAGTTCCCTTCTTCCATCCGTTTTTTATTTTCTTTCGCTTATATACATCAGACCAACACACAAGCACTTTAACTATTATAAACATAATTCCCAATTCAAGAACACGGTTGAATATTAGAGCACCACATACTACTCTTCGTAAAGTAAAACCGGGCATGCCAAGTCATGATTGTGCTATTAGTCAGTAGGTACATTACAAAGCGTGTCATGCTAAGAACATCTGCTATTAGATTCTTATAACCACACTTCATGTTTCTATTTTCTAAATTAAAATAAGTGATCTCACTACAGTAAAAAACAAACACATATATAGCTGACATAACTACCTCGCGAAGCTATTAGCAGAATATTATGCTATCCTAATCATATTGCCAAATTACAATTGACCGATTCTAGTCTAGGTTTTAAATTTGAAAAGGGAGAACTGAAGGAAATATGCCCTAGAGGCAATAATAACGTTATTATTTATTTCCTTATTTCATGAAAAATGTTTATTATTCATGCTAGAATTGTATTAACCGGAAACATAATACATGTGTGAATACATAGACAAACATAGTGTCACTAGTATGCCTCTACTTGACTAGCTCGTTTATCAGAGATGGTTATGTTTCCTAGCCATGGACAAAAGAGTATGCATTTGATTAACGGGATCACATCATTAGGAGAATGATGTGATTGACTTGACCCATTCCGTTAGCTTAGCACTTGATCGTTTAGTATGTTGCTATTGCTTTCTTCATGACTTATACATGTTCCTGTAACTATGAGATTATGCAACTCCCGTTTACCGGAGGAACACTTTGGGTACTAACAAACGTCACAACGTAACTGGGTGATTATAAAGGAGTACTACAGGTGTCTCCGAAGGTACATGTTGAGTTGGCGTATTTCGAGATTAGGTTTTGTCACTCCGATTGTCGGAGAGGTATCTCTGGGCCCTCTCAGTAATACTCATCACTTAAGCCTTGCAAGCATATAACTAGTGAGTTGGTTATGAGATGATGTATTACAGAACGAGTAAAGAGACTTGCCGGTAACGAGATTGAACTAGGTATTGGATACCGACGATCAAATCTCGGGCAAGTAACATACCGATGACAAAGGGAACAAAGTATGTTGTTATGCGGTTTGACCGATAAAGATCTTCGTAGAATATGTAGGAACCAATATGGGCATCCAGGTCCCGCTATTGGTTATTGACCAGAGACGTGTCTCGGTCATGTCTACATTGTTCTCGAACCGTAGGGTCCGCACGCTTAAGGTTTCGATGACAATTATATTATGAGTTTATGTATTTTGATGTACTGAAGTTTGTTCGAGTCCGGATATGATCACGGACATGACGAGGAGTCTCGAAATGGTCGAGACATAAAGATTGATATATTGGACGGATATATTTGGACACCGGAAAGGTTCCGGAGAAGTTTGGAGCTCCGGGAGGTTACCGGAACCCCCCGGGAGGTATATGGGCCTTATTGGGCCCATGTAGGAGGAAGGGAGAAGGAGCAAGGGAAGGGGGCGCGCCCCCCCAAGCCCAATCTGAATTGGGGAGGGGCGCCCCCCCTCCTTTCTCCTTCCCCTCTTCCTATTCCTACTACTAGTACTACTTCCTAATACTAGTACTCCTTCCTTCCCCCTCCAAATAAGATAAGGAAAAGAGAGGGAAACCTACTTGGAGTAGGTTTCCCCCTCCCTATGGCGCGCCCCCCTAGGGCCGGCCACCTCCTTCCTCCCTCCTTTATATACGGGGGTAGGGGGGCACCCTAGAGCACACAAGTTGATCATTGATCGTTCCTTAGCCGTGTGCGGTGCCCCCCTCCACGATATTACACCTCGATCATATTGTAGCGGTGCTTAGGCGAAGCCCTGCGACAGGAGAACATCAAGATCGTCACCACGCCATCGTGTTGACGGAACTCCCCTCGAGCCTCTCTGGATGGGAGATCGAGGGTGCGTCATCGAGCTGTACGCGTGTCAAGAACTCGGAGGTGCCGGAGTAACGGTGCTTGGATCGGTCGGACCGGGAGGACGTACGACTACTTCCTCTACGTTGCGTCAACGCTTCCGCTTCGGTCTACGAGGGTACGTAGACAACACTCTCCCCTCATTGCTGTATCATCACCATGATCTTGCGTGTGCGTAGGAAATTTTTTGAAATTACTATGTTCCCCAACAGTGGCATCCGAGCCTAGGTTTTTATGGTTTGATGTTATTTGCACGAGTAGAACACAAGTGAGTTGTGGGCGATATAAGTCATACTGCTTACCAGCATGTCATACTTTGGTTCAGCGGTATTGTTGGATGAAGCGGCCCGGACCGACATTACGCGTACGCTTACGCGAGACTGGTTTTACCGCCGTGCTTTGCACACAGGTGACTAGCGGGTGTCTGTTTCTCCAACTTTAGTTGAACTGAGTGTGGCTACGCCCTGTCCTTGCGAAGATTAAAACAGCATCAACTTGACAAACTATCGTTGTGGTTTTGATGCGTAGGTGAGATTGGTTCTTGCTTAAGCCCGTAGCAGCCACGTAAAACTTGCAACAACAAAGTAGAGGACGTCTAACTTGTTTTTGCAGGGCATGTTGTGATGTGATATGGTCAAGACGTGATGAGATATAAGTTGTTGTATGAGATGATCATGTTTTGTTGAAGTTATCGGCAACTGGCAGAAGCCCTATGGTTGTCTCTTTGTTGCATAAGATGCAAGTGCCAAATAATTGCTTTACTTTATTGCTATGCGATAGCAATAGTTGCAAGAGCAAATAGTTGGCGAGACAACCATGTGACGACACATTGATATAGATCAAGATGATGAAGATCATGGTGTCGTGCCGGTGACGATAAAGATCATGACAGTACTTTGGAGATGGAGATCAAAGGCGCAAGATGATCATGGCCATATCATGTCACATATTTTGATTGCATATGATGTTTATCTGTTATACATCTTATTCTTGCTTTGATTGACGGTAGCATTTTAAGATGATCTCTCACTAAAATTATCAAGAATTGTTCTCCCTGAGTATGCACCGTTGCCAAAGTTCGTCGTGCCCAGACACCACATGATGATCGAGTGTGATAAGCTCTATGTCCATCTACAACGGGTGCAAGCCAGTTTTGCACACGCGGAATACTCAGGTTATACTTGACGAGCCTAGAATATGCAGATATGGCCTCGGAACACGGAGACCGAAAGGTCGAGCATGAATCATATAGTAGATATGATCAACATAATGATGTTCACCATTGAAAACTACTCCATCTCACGTGATGATCGGTTATGGTTTAGTTGATTTGGATCACGTGATCACTTAGATGACTAGAGAGATGTCTGTCTAAGTGGGAGTTCTTAAGTAATATGATTAATTGAACTTAAATTTATCATGAACTTAGTCCTGGTAGTATTTTGCAAATTATGTTGTAGATCAATAGCTTGCGTTGTTGCTTTCATATGTTTATCTTGATATGTTCCTAGAGAAAATTGTGTTGAAAGATGTTAGTAGCAATGATGCGGATTGGATCCGTGATCCGAGGTTTATCCTCATTGCTGCACGAAGAATTATGTCCTTAATGCACCGCTAGGTGACGGACCTATTGCAGGAGCGGATCACGAGGCGTTATGAGCGTTTGGCTAGCTCAATATGATAACTACTTGATAGTTTAGTGCACCATGCTTAACGGCTTAGAATCGGGACTTCAAAGGCGTTTTGAGCGTCATGGACCATATGAGATGTTCCAGAGTTGAAGTTGATATTTCCAGCAAATACCGAGTTGAGAGATATGAAGTCTCCAACAAGTTCTATAGCTAAAAGATGGAGGAGAATCGCTCAACTAGTAAGCATGTGCTCAGATTGTGCAGGTACTTCAATCGCTTTAATCAAGTGGGAGTTAATCTTCCGATAAGATAGTGATTGATGAAATTCTCTAGTCACCATCACTAAGTTGCTAGAACTTCGTGATGAACTATAGTATGCAAGGGATGACGAAAACGATTCCCGAGCTCTTCGTGATGTTGAAATCAACGATGGTAAAAATCAAGAAAGAGCATCAAGTGTTGATGATTGACAAGACCACTAGTTTCAAGAAAAAGGGCAAAGGGAAAAGAAGGGGAACTTCAAGAAGAACGGCAAGCAAGTTGCTGCTCAAGTGAAGAAACCCAAGTATGGTCCTAAGCCTGAGACTAAGTGCTTCTACTGCAAAGAGACTGGTCACTGGAAGCGGAAATGCCCTGAACATTTGGTGGATAAGAACGATGGCAAAGTGAACAAAGGTATATTTGATATACAGTTTTTGATATGTGCCTTACTAGTGTTTATAGTAGCCCATGAGTATTTGATACTTGTTCGGTTGCTAAGATTAGTAACTCGAAACAGGAGTTACAGAATAAACAGAGACTAGTTGAAGGTAAAGTGACGATGAGTGTTGGAAGTAGTTCCAAGATTGATATGATCATCATCGCACACTCCCTATACTTTCGGGATTAGTGTTAAACCTAAATAAATGTTATTTGGCGTTTGCGTTGAGCATGAATATGATTTGATCATGTTTATTGCGATACGGTTATTCATTTGAAGTTAAAGAATAATTGTTATTCTGTTTACATGAATAAGACCTTCAATGGTTATACACCCAATGAAAATAGTTTGTTGGATCTCGATCGTAGTGATACACATATTCATAATATTGATGGCAAAAGATGCAAAGTTAATAATGATAGTGCAACTTATTTGTGGCACTGCCGTTTGGGTCATATCGGTGTAAAACGCATGAAGAAACTCCATAAAGATGGATTTTCGGAATAACTTGGTTATGAATCATTTGATGCTTAAGAACCGTGCCTTTTGGGCAAGATGACTAAAACTCCGTTCTCCGGAACAATGGAACGAACTACTAACTTGTTGGAAATAATACATACCGATGTATGCGATCCAATGAGTATTGATGCTCGTGGCAAGTATCGTTATTTTCTGACCTTCACAAGATGATTTGAGCAGATATGGGTATATCTACTTGATGAAACATAAGTCTGAAATAGTTGAAAGGTTCAAAGAATTTCAGAGTGAAGTGGAAAAATCATCGTAACAAGAAAATAAAGTTTCTGCGATCTGATCGCGGAGACGAATATTTGAGTTACGAGTTTGGTCTTCAATTAAAACAATGTGAAATAGTTTCATAGCTCACGCCACCTGGAACACCACAATGTAATGGTGTGTCCGAACGTCATAACATACTTTATTGGATATAGTACAATCTATGATGTTTCTTACCGATTTACCAATATCGTTTTGGGATCATGCATTAGAGACAGCTGCATTCACGTTAAATAGGGCACCATCTAAATCCATTGAGACGACGCCTTATAAACTGTGGTTTGGCGAGAAACCAAAAGTTGTCGTTTCTTAAAGTTTGGGGCTGCGATGCTTGTATGAAAAAGTTTCAACCTGATAAGCTCGAACCCAAATCGGAGAAGTGCGTCTTCATAGAATACCCAAAGGTAACTATTGGTTACACCTTCTATCACAGATCCAAAGGCAAATCATTCGTTGCTAAAATGGATCCTTTCCAGAGAAGGAGTTTCTCTCGAAAGAAGTGAGTGGGAGGAAAGTAGAACTTTATGAGGTAACTGTACCTGCTCCCTTATTGGAAAGTAGTTCATCACAGAAATCAGTTCCTGTGACAAATACACCAATTAGTGAGGAAGCTAATGATATTGATCACGAAACTTCGATCAAGTTACTACGAGAACCTCGTAGGTCTTCGAGAGTAAGATCCGCACTGCAGTGGTGTAGTAATCCTGTTCGGAAGTCATGTAACTAGACCATGATGAACCTACGAACTATGAGGAAGCGATGATGAGCCAAGATTCATGCGAAATGGCTTGAGGCCATGAAATCGAGATATGATCCATGTATGAGAACAAAGTATGGACTTTGATGGATTTGCCCGATGATCGGCAAACCATAGAAAATAAATGGATCTTCAAGAGGAAGACGGACGCTGATAGTAGTGTTACTATCTACAAAGCTAGACTTGTCGAAAAGGTTTTTGACAAAGTTCAAGATGTTGAATACAATGAGATTTTCTCACTCGCATCGATGCTTAAAAGTCTGTCCGAATCATGTTAGCAATTGCCGCATTTTATGAAATCTGGCAAATGGATAAACAAAACTGCATTCCTTAATGGAGTTATTAAAGAAGAGTTGTATGTGATACAACCAAGAGGTTTTGTCGATCCTAAAGGTGTTAACAAAATGTGCATCTATGGACTGGTGCAAGCATCTCGGAGTTGGAATATACGCTTTGATAAGTTGATCAAAGCATATAGTTTATACAGACTTGCAGTGAAGCCTGTATTTACTAGAGAGTGAGTGGGAGCACTACAGCATTTCTGATAAGTATATGTGAATGACATATTGTAGATCGGAAATAATGTAGAATTATTCTGCAAAGCATAAAGGAGTGTTTGAAAGGAGTTTTTCAAAGAAAGACCTCGGTGAAGCTGCTTACATATTGAGCATCAAGATCTATAGAGATAGATCAAGATGCTTGATAAGTTTTTTCAATGAGTACATACCTTGATAAGATTTTGATGTAGTTCAAAATGGAATAGTCTAAGAAAGAATTCTTGCCTGTGTTACAAGGTGTGAAATTGAGTAAGACTCAAAACCCGACCACGGCAAAAGATAGAAACAGAATGAAAGTCATTCCCTATGCCTTGGCCATAGGTTCTATAAAGTATGCCATGTTGTGTACAAGATCTATTGTATACCCCCTGCGAAGTTTCATTACGAGGGAGATGGCTCGCCCTCGCTCTCGCTCCGCTCCGCTCCCACCCAGCTCTGCGTAGACTAGCAGCAACCCAGCCGCCGTCGATTCCCCGCCGGTAGCCCACCTCCCCCCTCCAGCCTAGTCGCCACCGCTCCCCGCCGGTGGCCCTCCTTCTCCTCCCCAGCCCTCCTCCGCCCCGCATGGCGTCTTCCAGCGCTGACCTCGCCGGCCATGGTGCGACCCTTTCCGACGAGCGCGTGTCCTCTGGCGACCGCTGGCTCGACTCGGGGAGCGAGTCCTCCGCGCGCTCCTACTGCGAGGTGGCGCGCCGCCCCGCGGCTCCTCCTGCATCCCCGGCACCGGCGCCGGTGCCTCCCACCAACGCCGCCGCGGCGGTGGCCACCAGGCTGCCTGCTAAGCGCCGCCTCGGCCCCCGTTCGGAGGTGCACCGCGTCCCCAACGCCAACACCGCCAACGCCAGCACGGTCGACGCGGATGGGTTCCAGCGACCGCGGTGCAGGCACCGCCGCCGCCCGCGCCAGGAGGCCGCTCCCAGTCCTCCCCCGCGCCGCCCGCGCAGCCCCTCCCCTGAAGAGGTGGCTGGCCTCTGCTTCCGATGCCTGGACCCTGGTCACCGCGTGCGGGACTACACCAGCGACATCAGGTGTCGCCGCTGCCTGACTTCCGGCCACGACTCCCGTTCCTGCGACGCCCCCAGCCAAGACGTGGGATGCCGCCCTCGTGCCCCCACGGGCCAGCCCAGGCCGGCGGCCGCGGCTCCCCCCGTCCTCTGCCCCCCTCCTCCGGCGCCCGCCCGATCCGCGCCCGGCCATGTCGCTGAAGCCCGCCCACTCGAGCCGGAGCGCATCGTAGTGGCGCACACTGTGGAAATGGAGGAGGCGGAGCAGGTCCTGGCCCGCGCTCTGGTGGCCTCCGTCACCGGCAACCGCCCGCTCGTCTCCGCCGACGAGGTCGCCGCGGCGCTATACGACTCTTTCGGGCTGGTCGACGGAGACTTCACCGTGCACGCGCACCACCCTGAGGATTTCCTGATTCTCTTCGGCTCGCAGACCGCCATGGATCGTCTCGCCGGAGAGCACTTCATCCGCTCACCCCGCTTCTCCCTCTCGATGCGGCCATGGAGCAAGCTCGCGCACGCTGGCTCTGGAGAGTTCGTATATCGCGTCGAGCTCGAACTCCGCGGTATTCCTGCCCAGGCCTGGCATCTCTCCACCGCCGAGCATATTCTCCGTCGAAGCTGCTGGATTGAGCGTCTCCACCCCCAGACTCGCTCCCGCATCGATCTCGCCACGTTCCGCCTCTCCGGGTGCACGCACGACCCCGCGGGCATCCGGCGAGCCGCCATTCTCGAGATAGTCGAGCAGATTCCGGCTAGCTCCAGCTCGGAAGCACCGATGATCAGAATCCTCACCTTCCCCATCTCCATCTCCATTGTCCGCGCCGAGAGGATCCGTGCTGCCTCCCCTAGCGCACCGGCAGGACAGGACCCGGACCGCGAACGGGGCGCCGGCAATGGCCACGACAACGACAACGGGCATGGCCGGGGCCCTGGACGCGCGCGCCGCCGTGGCCGCAAGCGGAGACGCTCGGAGCCGCAGCTCTCCGGCCGCGGCGATGGCATGGCGGTCGACTGCCTTGGCTGGCACACCGGAGGTCTCACCTCCCGCGCGGACGGCATTGCCACGGCGGGCTGGCCAGCCGCGACCGGTGCGGCGACGCGTACGGCCACCAGGAAAGGCATGCTACCGTGGCCCGGTCAGCATGGGGCCCGCCGCCGTCGTCATCAAGCCAGAAGAGGAAAGGGTAAAAGGAAAGAAAATCCTACTTTGCCTGCAGGCCAGGCTCCCAGCGGTGACGACGCCCCTGCGGACACGCAGTCTGGCTCGCCTGGGCCAGCTGGCGACACGCCTGTGGCCTTGGCAGTCTTGGGCACGACCGGCTGTTTGAATCCGGTGCCTCCCCCAGAGCCCGAGGGCGATCCTGCGGGGCCACCTGCTGCCTCGGGGCCACCAACTGCCTCCCCTGCGCCTTCTGCCTGTCGGGACTAGGCCGTGCTCAGTGAGGTCCCCGACTCGCAGCAGGCCACGCAAGCGACGACGCCGTTCCTGTCGGGCCAAAGTGGCACCCCCCCCGAGACAGATCCTGTGGAGGAGCCAGACGCTGACCTGGTGATCCCCGTCGAGCGCGTTGGATTGGCCAGCGCCACGCCAGAGCCCCACGCCGCTTCCCCCGCCCGCGCATCGGTGACCCCACGCAGGGACAGATCCACGTCGCCCACCCCAACCCCGCGGGACCCGCGAACGCCCGCGCAGCCCTGTGCGGCCTCTGCCACTACCGGGCCTGCTGCGACATCTGCCAACGCCGGACTGGCTCGGACGGGCATGCATGGATCCGGACCCGGTCGTTTCGCCTCCCCACCGATTATCATGCGCCGATCGCGCGCACCCGCCGCCACCGCTCGTCCCTGGACGCTGGGGGACTTCCTCGCCGCAGCCACCAAGGAGCTAAACGCCACCTTGCCGGCGCCCGGGAAGAGGCCTCGCCGGCCCCTCGACTTTGCTCCTCGCCGTGGCCGATCTGCATCCACCACGACCACGCTCGCTGCACCCCCCACGGCCGCTCGGCGCGCGCAAGTCCAAGTCCTCCGCACGCTCGGAATCGTCGGGACTAACTCAAGATCGTCGTATGGAACGTGCGCGGCCTCAACGCACGAGCGCGGCGACATGCCATCCGCTCGCTGCTTGACACCACTGGCGCCTCCATTGTATGCTTACAAGAAACAAAGATTGAGTTGCTCTGCTCGTCCATTGTTCTTGACACGCTTGGCTCGGAGTTCGACGGCTACACCTACCTCCCGGCGCAAGGCACGCGCAGCGGCATTCTCCTAGCCTGGAATAGCAGGGTTGTGTCCATCTCTGATCACCTGTTCACCAACAACGCGATCTCGGCCCGCGTCGCCACGCCCGACGGCACGCCGTGGTGGATCACCGTTGTTTACGGGCCGCAGGACGACGTGGCCAAGGTCGCCTTCCTGGCGGAGTTACGCGAGATTAGAGCGGACTGCCACGGCCCGTGGATGCTATGCGGGGACTTTAACCTCATCCTCCGCGCCGAGGACAAGAACACGGACAACCTCAACAGGCGCATGATGGGCAAGTTCCGCCGCCTTGTCAACGACCTCGCGCTCAAGGAGGTATACCTCAACGGGCGACGCTATACGTGGTCGAACGAACAATCGCCCCCGACCCTGGTACACCTGGACAGAGTGCTGTGCACGTCGGACTGGGAGGACGGCCATGGCGAATGCCATCTGACATGCCTGGCGTCCGTCGTGTCGGACCACTCCCCCTTGCTGCTGGATTGCGCCCCCGCACCCGTGCTGCACCGCAGGTTCCATTTTGAGGATCATTGGCTGCGCATGGATGGTTTCCACGAGACGGTGGCCGCAGCATGGGGTTCCGTCCACGAGCCCGACCCCTTCCGTCGACTCATGTTGCGTCTCCAGGCCACGGCGCGATACCTGACGAGCTGGAGTGCCAAAGCAGTTGGCAACGTGAAGACCAAACTAGCCATTGCGAGAGAGCTTATCGCATGCTTTGACAAGGCCCAGGAAGACAGAATTCTCACACCCCCGGAGGATTGGCTACGCAAACAGCTGAAGATCTCGTACCTGGGACTTGCTTCCTTGGAACGGACTATTGCCAGACAGCGCGCCCGCATCGCCTCCCTCAAAGATGGCGACGCCAGTACTGCCTTCTTCCACCGGCAGTGCTCTTTTCGACGACAGAAGAACCGCATCTTCCGCCTCTCCGCGAACGGCCTGCTGCTCACCGACCACAATGAGATGGCCGAGGCTGCTTTCCGGCACTTCGACGCCCTGCTTGGCACAGCGGTCGAGCGCGACCACACGCTGGACCTATCGCAGCTCATAGACGGAAGTGATCTTTCTGATCTTGATGCGGCCTTTTGCCCGGAGGAGATCTGGGAGGCAGTTAAACGCCTCCCCGCGCACAAGGCCCTCGGGCCTGACGGCTTCAACGCCGATTTCCTTCGCGCGTGTTGGAGCATCGTCAAGCAGGACTTCATGGACGTGTTCCAACAGCTCTTTGAGATGCGCGGCCGCGGCTTCAGCAAGCTCAACCAGGCACTTCTAACTCTGCTGCCGAAGCGCGCCGACGCCCTAGAGTTGCGAGACTACCGCCCGATTTGCCTCATTCACATTGTGGCCAAGGTCTTCGCCAAAGCCCTCTCGCTCCGGCTAGCTCCAAAACTTGACCACCTCGTCAGCCGCAACCAAAACGCGTTCATCCTCGGGAGGAGCCTCCACGACAACTTCATGCTCGTCCGGCAGTCGCTCAAGCTACTGAGCCAACTTGGAGCCCCCCGGGTTATGCTCAAGCTTGATCTCACGCGCGCTTTCGACTCCATATCATGGCCATTCCTCTTTGAGGTCCTGCGCCGATATGGGTTCGGTCATCGCTTTCTTGAGTGGATTGCCATCCTGCTGTCCTCGGCGAGCACTCGGGTCCTGCTGAACGGCATGCCAGGACCTCCGATTTGGCACAAGGAAGGGCTGCGGCAGGGCGACTCTCTGTCCCCGCAGCTATTCGTTCTAGCGGTTGACACCCTCGGCCGGCTGATTCAACGCGCCCACGATGCGGGCATCCTCCTGCCGTTGCACCCGTGGAGGCCTATCCCGGCGATATCACTATACGCAGACGACGTCATGCTATTCTGCCATGCCACGGAGAGCGACACTACTGCGGTCAAGGAAATCCTTGGCCTGTTCGGCGGAGCATCCGGCCTCAAAGTTAACTACGCGAAGAGCTCGGCCACGGTCTTGCATGGAGAGCCGGATGCCACTGAGATCATCACCGGCCTGGGTTGTTCGACCGCTGCGCTCCCTGTCACCTACCTCGGCATACCCCTGACGACGCGCGCCCGACCGCCGGTCAGTTGCAACCCTTGGTCGAAAGGGTCGCCGGGCGCTTGCCCACCTGGAAAGCATGGCTCATGAATAGAGCAGGCAGGCTTGCCCTCGTCAAGTCGGTCCTCTGCGCAATCCCGGTGCACCAGCTGCTTGCTTTTGCCCCCACGAAGAAAACTCTGCGGCAGCTTGAGAAGATCCAACGGGGATTCTTATGGGCTGGGCGAGCCGTCGCCAACGGTGGTCACTGCCATGTGAACTGGCGCCTCGTCTCCCGCCCCCTCGAGCATGGGGGCCTCGGGGTTCGCGACCTCGAGCGCACCGGGCTCGCGCTCAGACTGCGGTGGCTCTGGCTCTCGCGAACTGACGATGGACGCGCCTGGCAAGGGCTGGATCTTCAATTCTCCTGCCATGAGCGCTCCCTGTTCTTTGCCTCCACCGTTATGGCCATTGGGAATGGCATGAAAGCCTTGTTCTAGGAGGATCGTTGGCTCAACGGGCGCTCCGTCGGCGAGCTCATGCCCCTACTCTACAACTGCGTCCCCAAACGACGGCGCAAGGTGAGAACGGTGGCCGAAGGACTCAACGGCAACGCCTAGGCCCGTGACATCCAGGGCGTTCTCGGCCTCCACGAGATCGGTCAGTACCTGCAGCTTTGGCACCTAGCGCGCAGGGCACACTCCGCGATGCCCCCGATCAACTAATCTGGAAGTGGACCACGAGCGGCATCTATTCTGCGCAGTCTTGCTACCTGGCCACCTTCCTAGGATCCACGCACTCCTACTCCTGGAAGCTAATCTGGAAGGCCTGGGCTCCACAGAGGGTCAAGTTCTTCCATTGGCTTGCTAACCTGGATCGCTGCTGGACCGCCGACCGTCTAGCCCGCCATGGCCTGCAGCATCATACGAGCTGTCTTCTGTGCGATCAGGCACCTGAAACGATGCGGCACCTCTTGCTTGACTGCCCCTTCTCGAGGCAGGTATGGCACGAGACCCTGGCGTGGCTGCGCATCCCAGCGCCGATCCCTAATCAGGAGCCCACCCTCATGGACTGGTGGCAACACGCCAAGCACGACACGCCACGAGCACAACGCAAGGCCCTGCAATCTGTAGCGCTCCTAGTACCGTGGCTCGTCTGGAAGCACAGGAACCGCTGCGTTTTCGATAACGCGACGCCGTCCCTCGGCACGCTAGTCGACCAGATCAAGGAGGAAGTCAGCTCTTGGGCCAAGGCCGGAGCGGCAGGCCTAAGAGTAGTCCTTCCCCCCTCATGGGACGTGCACTAAGCCTTGTACCCTATCCTCACCTTACTCGCCCTAGGACGATTGTAACTGACTTCCTTCCTGTTCAATGAAAAGAAACGCAAGGTCTTTTGCGTTTTCTCGAAAAAAAATTGTATACCCTACACTGAGTTTGACAAGGGAGCACAATAGTGATCTTGGAGTAGATCACTGGACATCGGTCAAAATTATCCTTAGTGGAATAAGGATATGTTTCTCGATTATGGAGGTGACAAAAAGGGTTCGTCGTAAAGGGTTACGTCAATGCAAGTTTTGACACCGATCTGGATGACTCTAAGTCTTGATCTAGATACATATTGAAAGTGGGAGCAATTAGCTAGAGTAGCTTCATGCAGAGCATTGTAGACATAGAAAATTGCAAAATACATAACGGATCTGAATGTGAAAGACCCGTTGACTAAGATTCTCTCACAAGCAAAACATGATCACACCTTAGTACTCTTTGGGTGTTAATCACATAGCGATGTGAACTAGATTACTGAATCTAGTAAACCCTTTGGGTGTTGATCACATGACGATGTGAACTATGGGTGTTAATCACATAAGATGTGAACTATCGATGTGAATCACATGGTGATGTGATCTAGATTATTGACTCTAGTGAAAGTGGGAGACTGAAGGAAATATGCCATAGAGGCAATAATAAAGTTATTATTTATTTCCTTATATCATGATAAATGTTTATTATTCATGCTAGAATTGTATTAACCGAAAACATAATACATGTGTGAATATATAGACAAACAGAGTGTCACTAGTATGCCTCTACTTGACTAGCTTGTTAATCAAAGATGGTTATGTTTCCTAACCATGAACAAAGAGTTGTCATTTGATTAACGGGATCATATCATTAGGAGAATGATGTGATTGACTTGACCCATTCCGTTAGCTTAGCAATCGTTTAGTATGTTGCTATTGCTTTCTTCATGACTTATACATGTTCCTGTAACTATGAGATTATGCAACTACCGTTTACCGGAGGAACACTTTGGGTACTACCAAACGTCACAACGTAACTGGGTGATTATAAAGGAGTACTACAGGTGTCTCCGAAGGTACATGTTGAGTTGGCGTATTTCGAGATTAGATTTTGTCACTCCGATTGTCGGAGAGGTATCTCTGGGCCCTCTCGGTAATACTCATCACTTAAGCCTTGCAAGCATATAACTAATGAGTTAGTTATGAGATGACGTATTACAGAACGAGTAAAGAGACTTGCCGGTAACGAGATTGAACTAGGTATTGGATACCGACGATCAAATCTCGGGCAAGTAACATACCGATGACAAAGGGAACAAAGTATGTTGTTATGCGGTTTGACCGATAAAGATCTTCGTAGAATATGTAGGAACCAATATGGGCATCCAGGTCCCGCTATTGGTTATTGACCAGAAACGTGTCTCGGTCATGTCTACATTGTTCTCGAACCGTAGGGTCCGCACGCTTAAGGTTTCGATGACAATTATATTATGAGTTTATGTATTTTGATGTACCGAAGTTTGTTCGGAGTCCCGGATATGATCACGGACATGACGAGGAGTCTCGAAATGGTCGAGACATAAAGATTGATATATTGGACGGATATATTTGGACACCGGAAAGGTTCCGGAGAAGTTTGGAGCTCCAGGAGGTTACCGGAACCCCCCCCCGGGAGGTATATGGGCCTTATTGGGCCCATGTAGGAGGAAGGGAGAAGGAGCAAGGGGGGGGCCCCCCAAGCCCAATCCGAATTGGGGAGGGGGGCCGCCCCCCCTTTCCTTTCTCCTTCCCCCTCTTCCTATTCCTACTACTAGTACTACTTCCTAATACTAGTACTCCTTCCTTCCCTCCAAATAAGATAAGGAAAGAGAGGAAACCTACTTGGAGTAGGTTTCCCCCTCCCTATGGCGCCCCCTAGGGCGGCCACCTCCTCCCTCCCTCCTTTATATACGGGGTAGGGGCACCCTAGAGCACACAAGTTGATCATTGATCGTTCCTTACCGTGTGCGGTGCCCCTCCACGATATTACACCTCGATCATATTGTAGTGGTGCTTAGGCGAAGCCTGCGATAGGAGAACATCAAGATCGTCCTGCCACGTCGTCTTGACGGAACTCCCCGAGCCTCTCTGGATTGGAGATCGAGGTGCGTCATCGAGCTGTACGCGTGTCAAGAACTCGGAGGTGCCGGAGTAACGGTGCTTGGATCGGTCGGACCGGGAGGACGTACGACTACTTCCTCTACGTTGCGTCAACGCTTCCGCTTCGGTCTACGAGGGTACGTAGACAACACTCTCCCCTCGTTGCTGTATCATCATCATGATCTTGCGTGTGCGTAGGATTTTTTTTGAAATTATTACGTTCCCCAACAAGAACAACTCACCATGCTCTTTGATTTCTTCTTGGACCCATGTTTCCTATCACCAGTCCCCTCCCCGCCGCCTGAATCCTCATTGATCTATGCAAATCTTCAAACGAAAGCATCCAAATAACCAATATGTATCTTCAAAATAGAAAAATCAAATTAATAAAAGCTATCTAATTGATGGAAGGAGCTTCATTTTATAATGGAATTAACTCTATCATGCAAACTGTGATGTTTTGGCATCCACGATCAAAACATCAATATAAAATTCAAATATTTAGACATGACAATGAGTCATGATGTCAAAAAAAGCAGAGTTTTTCTCATTTATGTGGGACAAAATACATAGTTGATATGCTTAATAATAAGTTAACAAAGATGACACCCAATGACTCACACACTAAAGCTTTGGCTTCACCATACCAAATTAATCTTTTCCATGTACAGTCTAGCCCTCAATACCTGGCATCTCATTTTACAATGGAACTCTCTTTTCCCTTGGCAAGCAGCAGTAATGTAGCAGTAGCACTTCTTTCTCATGTACTCATGTTGGACAGAACAAATATTAGATACTGAAAACTCATGTTACACATGGAGCTAAATAAGCAATTTTGCATAAACCAAAAGGATAAACTCACCCTGGGGTAGACTGTAATCATCTAATAAACAGATTTGTCGGTTAAATTATGACAATTAGCGTCCACCATGTAGCTTTATTAAGGGTGTTGTTCGATGCCGGGCTGCAAAGCATAAACACGCGTTACTGCATTTAAATCTATGCCGCTGAAAAAATAAGTAAGTGGTAAGAATTATGAAAATATGTAACACACTTTGCCATGGATTGCAAAAACTAAAAAAAGAAAAGGATGCCCAGTATGGACTCTTCTATATGCGCACCTTATATTTTCTACATGAAGAAGAATAAGAGATGAACCACTAACCTAGCAAGCAGTCAAGTGAACCTGATGGTACTGGTCTCTTGCGATCGAGGCCAATGCGCTTGACTTGGTGCTGCGTGGTACTGCCTTCATGCTGCAAGGCTTTCTTACTCTTGTTTCCTCTCCCTCGAATGCAATGAACAACAGGTACATACACCATAGAGAAAATGTAAGGAACTGAACATATGACATATCCTTCATCAGTTTTAAATAAAAAACTAAAGTTCAGGTTTTCTCACTGGACCATAGCCTTCTCTTCAATCCTTGCTTCTCACAAAGAGTTTTCCTATCCCTCCGATGCAATGAACAACAAGTGCATACACCATAGAGAGAATGTTAGCAACTGAACATATGACATGTCCTTCATCAATTCTTAAAAAAACTGAAAATGAAGCTCTTCCCATTGGATCATAGCCTTCTCTATAATCATTGCTTCTCACAAAGTGTTTTCAGATTCACAAATAACCAAGGAGGCAACCAACACAAGTAGAGTTAGGCCAAGCAGCAGCCAAGCCTGGCAGCAGCAGAACCCACATCAAACACATCTACCAGCATAAAATCAAAAGAGAGAGAGAGGAGGGGGGGAGGAAGGAGCTCACCTGCCTGAAGAGACAAGAAGGGCTTAAGGAGGAGGGTCGTGGATGACGGGTGGCTGGGCGGGCTCATATTTAAGCAGTTTTCATTGCTGGCCACAAAAGCTTCATCTAGAGACTGAAATCATAAAAGTTGTGTGCATAAAGACGAAGACAAAATCACTCTAAGTAAGATGAGAACGACAAATTGAAAAGCTCATTGTACCTATTAAACTAAGGACAGGAATGACCTTTATTGAACTAACATACTGTACCTAAGAGACTGAGAATCAGGGACAAACTTTATTAAACTAAATAATTGATAAAATTGGGCATTTAGAATTCCTCCTAGATATTTTGAGCAGCAGAGGTCAGATATGTTTCGAGCCTAGTAAAAATATGCATGCTTTCACATGTTTCAGACATATTTAATCTCTTCTATGTGTATGCATACACAGAAACAAGAATGTCTAAAAATATAGGCGTGCATGGAAAGACAAGGACCAGATTCTTGCCTGAATGTCTAAATGAAGACACAAGAATGTTGCGCTGATCAAATCACCCACCTCGTGTCATTGCTGCCGGCACTGTCGACGTTGATGTACATGTACTCCACGACTGTGCTGCTGCCTCTGGTAATCAGCACAAGAGCCCGTCACAGTGGATGCTCACAGGAGCTATCGGCATCAAATTAGGAATCATTGTATATAGTTTTTCAAATTATAAGCTTATAAAAAAGCGAATACATCAGGACCAACAAAACAGCCAATGGTTGCAACCATAGCCTAAGTTAGAGAAAGAACAACCTAGCCGGAGTATACCTGCAAGCCAATGGAAGCCATGATGAACAAGGGCTTACCACCCCATCTCCCCTGCAGCTCCACCCCAGTGCGATGGGAGCGCTGCCCCCGCTACTTCTTGCCCCGGTCACCGGCCACGCTACTCCTTCGCCCCACCACCGGCCTCACCTGCTCCTCCACCCCCACCGTCAAGACCCAGCTGCGATGCTACTCCTCAATTTTCCCGCGCCACCCCTCTTCTCCTGCGGATGTGACCCTTCTCTTCGAGGAGAAACCGGCATGCCGGAGGATCCGGCAGGATCCGGTAGAAGGAGAGGAGGAGAGGCGGCGCTGGGCAGAGGAGAAGGAGGAGAAGGGGCGCGGCGGCGGCGGTCGTGAGCAGGAGAGGAGGAGAGACGAGGCATGGGGTCTGGAGATCGAGGATGGGAGGGGATTGGCAGCTAGGTTTTCACCCGATTCCACCGCGCACAGAACATACGGGACCCTGAGGTCTCTTCTCAATGTAGCTGTAAAACTGGCCCGCGAGGAAAGTTGCCCCACGCGTCATCCACTGAAGCATGAAAGATCAATGTCCAAAAAAACTAACCGCGGGATTTTTGACAGCACTATAAAATCGGGCCAGCGAGGCAGATCGTGTGGCCAGAACGCATGCGCGCCGCGAATGCCCCTGGAATGGCAGGTACTCTGGCAGCTTTTATATGTTAGATCCGGAGATCCGTAACTTCGATTGGGGTGAATCTTTCACCCAGATTTTTCTCATAAAATTAGCTTTCTTGCGGCAAAAGAAGAGCGTCAACCGCCTTACGGGTGGCCCAGGAGAGTGGGCGCGCCCCCTATCTTCTGGCCGCCACCTCGGGCACCGTTTCGCGTTGATTCTTCCTCCAGAAAATCCCAAATATTCTAAAATAATTCTCCGTCCGTTTTTATCCCGTTTGGATTCTGTTTGATATTGGGTTTCTGCGAAACATAAAACATGCAACAAACAGGAACTGGCACTGGGCACTGAATCAATATGTTAGTCCCAAAAATAGTATAAAAAGTTGCCCAAAGTATATGAAAGTTGAAGAATATTGGCATGGAATAATCAAAAATTATAGATACGACGGAGACATATCAGATTCCTCTACCAATGATTTGAACCATATCTCCTCTACCAATGTTGATGATGGTATGTCCTCATCTGATCTACAAGGGCAAGGGTCATCAAGAAGAGATGAACCTGAAGCTACAACATCTACCAACTCTGAACAAAAGGGAGCACTGCCTGTGTAAAAGAGGAAGCAAAGCCAGATCGCTGTTGTACTTGAGGACTACATGGATTTTATCGTAAGAAACAATCTGCAAAACTGATTGATGAGTTGAAGGAATCAAAGCAAGATGACATGTTCTCGACTTGAAACTGTGTGGCTGACCAATGGAAGATCTATCGGTTGCAGAAAAAGCAAAGGCACTGCGGCTTTTCAAATGCCCAATGAATCGAGAAATATTCATGAATACCAAGGACTCAAATCTTGGGCTTTATTGGTTGAAGGAGGATATTTCTGAGATGTAGATAGCATAAGGTGTGTAAACAATTCACATTCTTGTTTTGCACTACATACATTTTACATTTATTTACTTTGTGGCATTATTGACTTGAGCCTTGTATAAGCATGTTTCCCTTTGTCGACCGATGATAGATAAGCAAAGACAAAACACACTCCATTCTTTTAAAACTGACTAGAAGAGCCATACATTTGGAGAAATGTTACTACCTTCTGTTTGGTAGTTTCTGTGTACCTTTACAAGCTTGCTAGTTCAACTGTTGGTGATACTTAATTTGGTGGACTCCTCCCATTCTGGTTTCACCTCCTATTGCCTCATAACTCACCTCACAGCAATAGATTGCCCTGTTAATCTGGAGACCTTTTCAAGTAAATAAATTGGGTTACTGGACAACCTTGTGATTGCATTCCTAAACTATATTTTTAGTCTTGATTTTTTTATGCACAGTGCACAAATCATATGTTGGTTGATACTATTTCATTAATTTGCTTATACTACAAAATAGTGTTGTGAGATTCTGAACTGATGCCAGCTAAGTTATTTCTTTTTGTCATTCAGCCAACATCAAGTTGTGGTACATGAACATCAAGTTGTGGTACATGATGTCGGGGAAGGAGTGGAGAAAAGACCCAAGTAGGATGTGCTTGTTGCCTTGCGGCCCATATTGTTCAAAAGTATCCCTGCCTTGGACATGTCAACTTATAATCCAGAACTTCTTCTAGTGCACAAACTTGACAATGATGTATCAATAACTCTTGTAGTGATTGCTTTTATTTTGGCACATGAAAACGGCTTAGGCCAACGATTGATTGTCGTGAAATGCAGACTGATATCTTAAGCTTGATGAAGTGATGGATAAGTTGTAGTAATATTTTTAAAATTCTAGTTGACATGAATTCTGAACCTTTGTTATGTGCCTGTGGTTTTTGTCATTTCTCAGAATTATTTGTGGAATTTTTATCTATGGTTTGGTTGTTTTTCAAAATTATCTGTAGAATTTTTATGTAAGATCTGATGTATTCTATTTGTCTATAGTATGTGAGGGATTTCCTTCCCTCCCATGTTACTATTTGGGCACCTGGGCAATGAGAACATCTCCCACGTGGTGGGAGGGGTCGCATGTGCACAGGGGAATCACCCCTAGGGGTTTATGGCCCAGGTTTTTTTCCTACCCAGCAATCAAACAAGGCCTGAGGGTGGGGGTCGCTGGCTACACCCTGAACTGGCATATCTATGGAGCGAGAGACTAGAAATTTTCTTTTTTTGCTGAGAGTAGATGTGCTTTACTTGTCGAGCAATATGGTGCTTTCTTCATTGTTGACCTCAAGAATAAGGAGAAGGTGCGACTCCCCTTCGCGACCACGCCGCCCCCGTGGGCGACCGGCCACGCATCGGCCTCCCCTTCAACCAGCCCCCCTCTCCCCTTTCCCCCATCGCCGTCGGCCTTGCCCCAGGGACAATGGTGTCGACGGCCCCTGACCTTCCCCTCCTGATGGCTCTCCGGCGCGGGGTGGAGCTGCACCAGGGGTGCTCCTAGGTGGCGACGGTCCGAGTGGCGGCGGGGTACCCCGACTCGGGCGGGCTGCTGGGCGGCGACATCGTCGTTGGTGGCGGGGTGGCGCGACCTGACGGCGGCCGCTTGGCCCAGATTTGGGTCCGCATGGGCCCGGGCGGGACGACGGCGGGGCGGGTCTGCGGCGTGACTTTCGGGAGGCGGGGGAGCGGCTGGGTGCTGGTGGTACCGACACCGCCCTGCTGCAGCATGGCCGACGGGTCTTAGCGGGCCAAGTTTCGGGCCTGGCCAGGCCAGGGGTGGCCTGGTATGCCCTGCTGCCGTATCCGGACGGCGACCACGACGGTGTCAGAGGCGCGGGCCTCTCGCACGACAGCGATGGAGGTGGTTCCCTCCCGCCCGACTTCGATGCTGCTGCTCCCGTCGCTTGGCACTTCTCTCTTGTATTCTTGGCCTCGTGTTGGTGTTCGCAGTGAGACAACGTGGATGGTGGCGTAACCGCGATGGCGCATGGTGTTGGGCGGTGGTTTGGGTGGCTGGCTCTGGTTGAGCGGTGGGATTTGGAGTGCAGGAGAAATCTTTGCTGGTGCGTCCGACTCCTATGTAGTGACACCGATGGGTGCCACCATTCCTTCCTGGAGGGTGTCGGTGGTAGCCATCCCCCACTCCCCTCCGCGTGCCGGGGGAAACACTAGGACACGCCCGGGCAACTGCGTCATCGACGTCGCATCCCTTCTTGGAGGCGCTGCTTGGTACGAGGTGGATTGGAGCCTTGGGTTGTGGTGGTTTGTTTCCGGAGGGAGCAGCAATGGCGGGTCACATCCGCGCTTTGTCGAGCTGTCGTTGTTTGCATTTGTTTCTTCTTTTTCTTTTGGGCTTGATGTGTTGCTCACCCCAGCAAATGCTATGTGTACGGTGTTGGTTGCTTTGGAATACAAAGCAGGGGGGATGAGGTGGTTTGCAACAAAATATTGCAGTAGTAGTTTTTGCGACGGCCACCATTTTTGCAGAATATGTACAGAAACCTCGCGGGTGCTCGACGAGTTGGATTGGGTATATAATCATATCACCTCTTCTAGGGATGACACAATGGTAGACTCATTCTTTTAAAATCTTTAAAAATTGGCCACTCTTGAAAAATGTAAGCTGATCAATTAAATACAAGAATGGTCATTGATTATTCAATCATTTTTTTCCAGATACCATGAAATTCACCTCATTTGCAATGGTTTAAAGTTGGTGGTTCAGTTTCGATAAGCTTCCCAGGAAAGCTGCCGGCGCCTTGCGTGTTCCAGAAGATTCAAGGGTTGCATTAGGTTGTCACTTTTTTAATGCTATCTAATCGATCAAGTAAGGAAGTTTAAACTTGGGAACAATCACTCATTACTTGATATCATTATTTTCCAGGGAAAAATTAATATTCAATGGCAAACCATGAAAAATAATTAAAGGGAGGCCAATAATTGACCAACTTACATTTTTGAAGAATTTTATGGAAACAAATAGAATTTGTTCTAACATCACAACTAAAGCAACTATGTTCCTAGACATACTCTCTCTTTTATGTTCAATTATTCTGAAAATAAGAATAAGTGTCTTAACATGTCAGCTTGCTGGCCAATCAAAAATATTTATTGCTACTATGATCTAAGCATTGTGTAATTTCTCTGTGAAAACCAATGAAAATCTGGTTAAAATTGAAGAAAGTTTCAGCAGCAAAATGATTTCAAACAGTCTTACGGTCATCAGAGAAAGATAAATTAATTTTCTTCAAGTACAGCCATGCATACGCAAAGTTATGCAGCATTGAACAAAAGTACTTGTAAAGATGAAAGCTGCCAACACTGCACAAACCAACTCATTCGAAAGAGTCAGGAGGAGAAGTTCAACCTAAGTTGTTCGCGGGTACCCAATTTGTACTAGTACATCAACGAGAAGAACGGAACAAGATGGAGATGCAGGCCGGCCAGCTCTTTTCAGTACAGTAGTGAAAAGAAACAAGTAATGGTTAGCTAGAATTAAAATCCATTGGTTAAGTGCCATTTCTACAAAACATTATAAATATTATGAAGTGTTTGGCCAGTTTCGTAAGACAATGTTTGAACAATTCTGTACGGAAGATAAATTACTACTCTCATAGTGCAGCCATGTACACACAAAGTTCTATAGGCCTCATATAGTTATGGATTCTCATACCAACGGCCGGAAAGCGCATTGGTTCAAGGTACAATCTTTCTAATCATTGGCCTGAAATAAAAATACCCAAGGAGTACAAACATTTGTAGGAAGTTGAGAGGGTAAACGAACACAGAATATAAGAACCAACAAATTACTCCCTCCGTTCCTAAATAATTGTCTTTCTAGCCATCTTAAATGGACTACAACATACGGATGTATGTAGACATGTTTTAGAGTGTAGATTCACTCATTTTGCTCCGTATGTAGTCACTCGTTGAAATCTCTAGAAAAAACAATTATTTAGGAACGGAGGGAGTAATCTGCATGCCATAACAATTGAATGGCCTCACTGTATTGCTATCTTCCACGTGGCACATTTTATCATCAGTACGATACTGAGATACTACTACTAACATCAACGGCCAACGAAACCAAATTTAATTAATGCAAGCAACCAAAGAAAGTCAGGATGTCTCAGGCATGTATTTCAATTTCACACACTAGCAAGCATCAAACTGATAAGTGGTTACAGCAAAACCAACAAAGATAAACCTCGCTTCGATAAATAGAGAGAAATGTTTGTGACCTCCGAGAAACTGCTAAGTGATTACTCCGTAAAAAAGCAATGCAGAGCAATGGAAGCAGAGAATTTGAGAAGAATGATGATACTACTGTAACAACTAACAGAAATTCAGCATTCAACAGTGAGAGAACTAATCAGCAAAAAGTACTGAAAGAAGTATTCTCATACCAGGCCCTTAGATCAAATTGAACTGTGTTTCACATCATCAGCCCCTAAGAAAATTACAAATGCTGAAAATTTGAAAGCTGGTGAGGTGGAGAAGTTGAATTCATTCAAAAGATGAAAGCTGCCAACACTGCACAAATTACTCAGATGCCTAATCCTAACAAAATAAGCACATTGTGGTCATTGAGAGTACATGGTTCATGGGTACCCAATTTGCCAGGGACACAAACCAATAGAGACGACTGAACAAAGAGCACTAGTAAGCAAAGAGAAGAACAGGTGGCCCACCGCCTCAACAATGTAGAGTTGCACAAGTTTGTCAGATATTTTACTTGTAAAATCAACGCAGAGAGAAACGTCACTTGGATACAAATAGGAGTAGCTCAAGTTTAAATGTAAGTTCCACGAAAACAAGAACGAATATCACTGAGATAAGGAGAAGGCCTCAGAGACGCATTAATGTTCTATTTTGCACTTCAGGTAACTCAAATGTCAGAGTTGTCAGTAGAATTAACTGTTCCATCACTGGCCAATGCAACAAAAGGAAAACAAAAAAGTTTCAGCAGGGAGACGTGAGTAAAACAAAACTGAAAGAATGACTCAAAAACAAATTGCTCAATTCACAGAAGCATAAATTACAACTCTTATAGCACGGCCATGCATACTCAAGGAGTAAAGGTTAAGCAACATATGTATTTGAGGCCTCATTTAGTCATGGAAACGTCTTCTCATACCAACGAACAACACGTTGATTCAAGGTTGGATTGTATCTCTAATCATTAGCCCATTTTAGAGATTCTAAAAGAGTAAGTTCTTAGGGACTAGTAAGAGCATCGAGGGACTAGTAAGAAGAGTTCTTCCATGAAAAAGAAAAAACAGAACGAGCACCAAATGAAGGAAGGTAGGCACTAGTTCAAAATACATATCACAGGCCACTTAATCCGAACGAAAAATCGGAACGGCACTACTAGTGGAATGTAGGCCAGATGCTTGAATGGCCTCAGTGTATTGTTATCTTCCACGTGGCACATCAGTACGATACAGAACAAAATACATCAATGGCCAAGATAACAAAAGATAATATTTATGGAGGCAATCTAAGATGTCTCAGAAATGTCATTGCATTTTCACGTACTAGCTAGCATCAACCCGCTAAGGACACTTCATCATAGACATTAATTAATTCGGTCTATCCAGTCAGTACTCAGTAGCCTCTTTTGGTAAAAACAAGTGAAGAAAGCTGGATAGAAAGTGCATACAGAAGAAGAAAAACTCAAGGGTTCAAATTAATTTACCGAATGCCTCAGCGATGTAAAAAGTTTTCCGCATGGGGAGAGTCGGAGTATTTTACTTATTCATGTATTTATGCATCATTGGCACGGTCAAAGGAAACCAAATCGAATGGGAGAGAGAAAAACTGTAGGCAGGGAGGCTTCAAGGGTGCCACCATGACATCAATGAGGTAAGAAGAGATCGTCCAATAAAAAAGCAAACGAAAAAGAAGGAAGGGAGGACCGAGCCCTACCAACCAAAGACCGAACACGAAAGAGAAAACCATGCATGGTATCACGACTGCGCATTCAACATGGAACCCATGCAAAAACACCAGCACCGAGAGGCACGGGAAAAGGAGCCGCAGGAGGGGCAGAAAAAAGAGAAGAAAGCATGGGCAGAGCGCACGTCAGGTTGATCACAGAAAAAGAAAAACGGCAGGTGCAAATGCCTCAGCGATGTTCAAAGTTGTCCGCATGGGGCAAGTCAGAGTATTTTACTTATTCATGTTTTTGTGCATCATTGGCAGCATGAAAATAATGGTCACGAAAACCACAGAGAAGTAAAATGCTGAAACAATGTTTCTGGCAAGCACAGACCATTTCTTACAGCGTAAGGCATTAAAGCTGCCACCCTGACATCTTTACCAAAGGAACGTAGACAAGGTAGACGAAGAACCTTCAGCAGCCAAAGAAACAATGAAGGAACGAAACAAAGAGCAAATGCCTCTCAGCTGTTGTGAAGTTAATCTCGCCGCGAATCAATCAGGCGGTCAGAGCATCAGGTCTTTTACAGTTTGCATCACTGAGGTAACAAGAGATCATCCAGAAAAAAGAGAAGAAAATTAGATTAAATTATTGAATGCCTCAGCGATTTTAAAAGTTTTCCGCATGGGGAGAGTCGGAGTATTTTACTTATTCATGTTTTTATGCATCACAGGCAGCCAAAGGAAATTAAATCGAATGGGAAAGGAAAAAAAACAGATGGATGTTTCTGGTAAAGTACACTATATACTACTCCCTCCGTTCTAAAATAATTGTCTTTCTAGACATTTCAAATGACTACTACATACGGATGTATGTAGACATATTTTAAAGTGTAGATTTACTCATTTTGCTTCGTATGTAGTCACTTGTTGAAATGCCTAGAAAGACAAGTATTTAGGAACGGAGGGAGTACAACTCGAAAGCAAAAGAACGGGGGCGTATGTTCCGCCCTCCCACTGACAAGGTCGATGTCAGGGCAGAGAACTACCAACATGCTTGCATTGATCAGATCATGGCAAGCACGAAGAAGCAGGGCAAGGGAAAAGAAAGGAGCACTGGCTGCAGGAGGGGCACAAAAAGAAAGAGAGTAAAAGCATGGCCATGGACAGAGCGCAGCACAGCTTGATCTTCGCCCAATGCCAACGTCCAGACAAAATCCCCGGACGAGCGATCAAAGCATCATCGGGTAGAAAATGTAATGAAGCCTCACATCATCAGCCCCTGGAATTTTTTTGTACAAATTGATGCTACTACTAGTTGAATGTCAGACGCTTAAATGGCCTCGGCGTATCGCTATCTTCCACGCGGCACACCAGTGCGTTCATAACCAAAATACATCAACGGCCAAGAAGAAAAACACAAGGCTGCAAATTAAACAAGTGAGTGCCTCAGCAATGTTCAAAGTTCTCCGCATGGTGCGAATCAGAGTATTTTACTTGTTCATGTTTTTGTGCATCATTGGCAGCATGAAAAAAATGGTACGGGAGAGGAGCGAATTCTGGGAAACGGGATGAAATAAACACATAGAACTAAAATACTGAAACAATGTTTCTAGTACTACGTCCAGAGCCTGAGGATTTCTTGGCAAAAGAAATAATGAAAATTAAATTAGTGAATGCCTCAGCGATGTTAAAAGTTTTCCGCATAGAGTGAGTCGGATATTTTACTTATTCATGTATTTATGCATCATTGGCAAAAGAAAAAACAAATAATCCTTCATTAGAGAAGAGAATTCTGGAAACGCCCTCAGAGAAGTACTATAAAAGACAGCTGAAACAATGTTTCTGGTACGTCCAGTCCACCCGGACATACAACTGCTTGCATTGATCTTGGCACCCGTACGTGTAAAAGAAAAGAAACCCCAAGACCAACAACTTCCAATGGCAAGGGGAAAAGGCAGAATAAAGCATGGGCAGAGCGCACGTCAGGTTCATCTTCTCTGACCCCGATGCCAACGTCCAGACAAAATTACAAAGAAGCCTGCCTCTCTCTCTCTCTCTCTCTCTCTCTCTCAGCTGTTGTGCGACCGGACCAGGCGATCAGAGCATCATGGAGCACGGAGAAGAAAAGAAGGTCTTGGCATCTCGACCAAGAAATAAAGAAATCCACTGGTTGTATGCATCATCATCAAACGAACACGAACAGGTTGCGAAACGACGGCGCGTCAGATGAAGAAATTAATTAACTGCCATCACTTGTGCGTAGCACATCTGCAGATATATGCATCCTCCTCACCGGCGTGTCGTATCGTATGTATGGTCGCCAGAAACACGAATCATGGGGGAAAGTCCTCTCGCAAAGAAACGAACATGTTGAGCAACGACGTACGGCGCCTCAGATTGGGAAATTGATTGCGGTCACTTGTGCGGAGCACATCTGCATATCTATGCATCATCATCGGCGTATGTATGTATGGTCGCAAGAAGCGCGAATCATGGGGGAGAGCAGCACTCCGGACGGAGTAAAACTCAAGAAAAACACAGAGCAAACGATGGGGCGTGCAGGGTTTTGAACAGCACACAGATCTGGAACATGACCCGCTCCGCTCGGACGAGTAGACGAACCGGTTCTTGAACCTCGTCTCCACGCCCGTACGTCGTCTTGCCCGTAAAAGGAAGTTGAAAGAAACGCAAGAGCACCACAAGAAGAATAAGTGTGACTGAAAAAGCCAGAAGATGTTGCACCGAGTGCTCATCGATCAGCCACACAAAGCTCCTGACGGGGAAGAACAACGCAAACCTGCCTCAGGCAGTCGAGCTACGATCTGCGGCCGGCCTGATACATCCGGCACGCATGCAGGCAGCGCTCTTGCTCACCGAGCTCTTGCCATCACCGGACCGGCGCGTCAAGAATCACGGAGGAGAAGATTCAGTTCAAGAAAACCAAACCATCGCAAGGGAGACATCAAAACAGCAGAAGCAGAGAATCAAAACGAAACGAAATAGCAGATGGGGATTTGCTGCTACTCGCTCGGGTCGCGTACGTCTACCAAAAGCAAAAAAGAGAGTGGTTTGGGGTGGGAAGAAGGAAGCTGCTAGCTTGTGGTGGTGTGCTCTGGACGGGAGGGGTTGGGGGCGTATAAATAGCGGAGCGGCCACGGAGCGGACGGCGCCGATCAATCCAGTACCGCTGCTTTATTTCGAATCAACGGTTTTGATTGCCTCCACTCCTGCGGGTCTATGGTCTTCCTTTTCTTTTATTACCGGAGAAGTGCTGGGTGTGCCGACACTGACGGGTGGGCCATGGACAGGTGTACGCTGGGCAGTGCCTGGTACTGCTACCCTGGGCCGTGCGCTCCGAGACAACAAGCACGAAAGAAAATTTTCCTTTGAGAAACATGAATACAAAAATTGAAACGTTTTTCTGAGACAGTCTAGTATTTATTCGGAGTTATTTTGAATTTTTTTCCTTCTTTTTTTGAACGCCTATTTTATACATAACTCAAAGATAGGGACTCGGTTCGCATGTCCCACCGTCTGACCTAGATGGGATCTAGCTCGGCAACACACTAGTACCTAATATTCGCAAAGAAAACAATACTAATAAAGAATGACCGCATACGATCAATGCTGGACTACCGAGTGGCTTGGTAGACATGGGCTTCCTCACGCGCTCCTCATCCTATTCCATGATTAAGAGCCCCAGAGCATGGGATAACATGGCTCTCCTTTCCCCTCTCGCTCCTCCTCTCCCCGCGCAGCTTCTCCCCCTTTCTTGCTCCTCCGCCGCCGCCCTTGGCCGCTCCGGTGATGACCTGGGCCCCGATTCTCCCCTCCCCCCTGCGTCTGGATGCTCCCCCCGCTCGCTCAGCTGTGGGTTGCGCTCCGGTGCCTTCTCCGTCCCCGCTGGGCTCCCGTTTCTGGGCTCTCGCTCCCGATGAGGATGACTCATCGGACGAGGCTCCTTCTCCTCGGCCCTTGCCGCTGCGCCCGGTGCAGGCTTCGTCCCCTGCCGCTGCTCCTCGCCCCTTCAAGTTCGCTCCTGGGGGTCGGGGTCGGCCGTTGGCTTCGCCGTCGTCTGGTGATGGCTGGTTAGGGTTTCCCCTCGTCGTCGGCGCAAATTTGTTAAGGTCCCCTACTTCTCTTCCGTTCCTGATATTTTGGGTGCCGCTACGGGTGTGGTGTGCTCCTTCCCCCCCTCTGCGTCTGGCTCGGCTTCCCCGCCGCCGGCGGCGGCGTCGCCGGGGTGGGTCGTGGAGCTGGCTCCGCTTGCCCTAGATCTGGTCTCCTCCCCGTTGACCAGTGGGTTGCGGGCCGGTTCGGCTGTTGGCCAGTTGGGCTTCGTGATAATGTTTTGGCCTATCAGCCCTCTCCCCCCCTCTGGTGTCAGTTGATGATTTCCCCCCTCTCCTTTCTGTGGACCCAGTGCGGCCTCCTTCTAATTTGCCCCCCCCCCTCTTCCCCAGGCCCGCTTGGCCGGTCTGGCCCAAGGTGGCACGGCTCGGTCTGGGTATTTATGGATCCCCCGCGGCTCCTCCATCCCCCTGTTAGGGTTTCCGGCTTCCGCCGCTGATTTACGTCACCACAGTCTCCACATTCGTCGCCTCGTCAGATCTAGCCTCTGCGGCGGATCTGGAGCTCGAGGCTTCGCTCGCTCCTAGCTGGAGGTGGAGCAGGCGGCTCGTGAGCAGGTGGCTCGCGACCGCGCGGCGTGGGCGGCTGGTCCGGAGTGGCTTCAGCGCTCGGAGCAGGAGCGTGCGCCTGGTTCTGGTCCACAAGGATCCGGATCTGGGGCCTTCCTTTCTCCAACGGTGGACCCTTGGGAGGCGGCGGCGGCGGGTGGGGGGATCTCGTCTTCCTCGGGCTCTCTGCCTGCCCCTGGCTCGAGGCGTGGTGCGTCTGCTCCGGCTCGGATCCCCCTCCCCCCGCCCGGCTGGTGCGGGTGCGGGGCCTCGTCCTCCACCGTGTCCTTTGCGGGGCCGGTGCGGCGCCCTGCCGACCCTTTCCCTGGTGCCTCCTCCTTGTCGGGGGTGGGGGACAGGCTCCTGCCCCCTCCCTCCTCCCTTCCCCAGATCCGTCCCACCTCTTCTACCCCGAGCAACCCGTCTGCGCTCACCTGCTTCGCCTGCCACGGGCCCGGGCACTTTCAGTCTAGATGCACCAACCCCCCGTTCTGCCTGATTTGCCGCTCGGATGGGCACCTCACTATCAACTGCATGAATCGCCAAAAACCTCCTTCGGTCATCCAGTTTGGTTTGGGGCTTCCTGGATGCACTTTCTTTGCTTTGGATAGCGATCTTCCTATCCTGACGGCGGCTCCCTCCCTCTCTAATGCTGCCATTGTGTCTATGAAGGATCAAAAGATCTTGTCTCAAACTCTGCTTGAAGGGCTTCGGATCTGGGATGTCAAGGGATGGGTTTGGCAGGTTAACCAGATTTCAGACTATGAATTCTCTGTTGTGTTCCCTTCCAAGGACTGCCTTCGGATGATTGCTTCATGTACTAGCTTTACCCTTCCCCTCAACCAACTGGTGGTGTCTGTGAAGCCGGCCTCTTGCAGTGGAAAGGCGGTTGGTCCTCTTTCTCAGGTTTGGGTGCTGGTGGACGATCTGCCTGCGGGGCTGCGTTCTTCTGCCTTTCTCATGGCGTTTGGTGTTTTGATTGGGAAGCCTGTGGAGGTGGATCTGGAGTCTTTGGATAAGGTTGGTCCTGCTAGGATTAAGATTTGGTGCGTGGATCTGCTTTGTGTTCATGGAGCTATTGATGTTTTCCCGTCTCCCAGTGTGTCAGACTCCGTGTTCGGGTGGAAGGGGCGGCTGCTTATTTCCAACCCCCACCTCCTCCTCCTCCTCCATCCAACCCTTCCGACAAGAATGACAAGGATGGAGATGGCTCTGTGGGTGGTCAAAACCGAAGTGATGGCTCCAATCCGCGCTTCACCCAATCTGAGTGGGATGGGCTGGCTGAGTCGGAGCGGGAGCTATTTCATTCCCAGGCTCCTGCTGGCTCGGCTCCTCATGAGCCGGCGGCGATCCCCGCGGCTGATCCCCTGGTGCCGGCTGCTGATGATGTGCTTCTGAAGAACCAGCCGATTTCGGCCACCCCCATTTCCCGTGCTTGCTCCAACCTTACGGTTCGCCCTATCTCCCCTACTCGCTCAGGGATTGAGGGTTTGCCAGTTTCCCTTGGTCGTGATGAGGTGCGAGCCCAGTTGAAGAGAAAGAAGAAGTCTTCTGTGCGCAAGTTCTCGGCCAAGAGCAGGAATTCCTCGGGCTCCAAACAATCCATGACTGGTGTTTGTCATCGCCTAGACAAGGACCTTGGCTCGATGTCTCACTCCGGCCCCGACCCGACTTCTCCCGTGGCTTGTTCTCCTGCGATTCGGTCGCCCACCTCCACAGCTCGCAAGGGTAGGCGGGTCGCTGATGCGGATGGGTCCATCATGGAGCGGGCAGAGAGGCGGGCTGCTCCTAAGGATCTTCTCCCTTCAGGTAACCATCTTGGCTCGATCCCTTCTTCTTCCCCGACCCGGCTAGTTTTACCGTCTTTTTCTGATGATCTCTTGTTAAGTATCATGGATGATGTGGGAGTGTCCGTAGATACTGAGGTTGGCTCTCCGATCTCTCTTCTTTCTACTATTCGGGCTAACGAGGTGGCCCAGGCGGCCATTGCTAAAGCTAAAGAGGAGGTTGCCTCTTCGGCTACTGTTTCTGTAGGATCCCGGGTTCAGGGTGCGGGTGTGGAGGTTGGTTATCACGCCCAATATGCGAACCTATCCAAAATGAACTCGAAGGTCCCACCAAGGATAGACCCGCATATTGAAACGCTTTTGCAAGGTGGATAATTACATCAACATTACATAATAGATGGGGATACATACAAGAGGCATAAAATGCCACACGAATACAACATCATCATACATAAGATCAACATCCGACTACGGATGAAACACAAACAGAAACTCAAACGACATCCACCCTGCTAGCCTAGGCTGCCGACCTGGAACCTATACCCTGATCGAAGAAGAAGCGGAAGAAGAACTCCAAAACAAGCAAACATCACTCTCGCGTCATGATCATCGCATAACCTGTACCTGCAACTGTTGTTGTAGTAATCTGTGTGCCACGAGGACTCAGCAATCCCATTACCATGGGTATCAAGACTAGCAAAGCTTAAAGGGTACGGAAGGGGTAAAGTGGTGAGGTTGCAGCAGCGACTAAGCATATATGGTGGCTAACCAACGCAAATAAGAGCGAGAAGAGAGCAAGCGGAGCGGTCGTGAAGCTAGCAATGATCAAGAAGTGATCCTGAACTCCTACTTACGTCAAACATAACCCAAAGACCGTGTTCACTTCCCGGACTCTGCCGAGAAGAGACCATCACGGCTACACACGGGGTTGATGCGTTTTAATTCGGATCTGGTGTCAAGTTATCTACAACCGGACATTAACAAATTCCCATCTGCCACATAACCGCGGGCACGGCTTTCGAAAGTTTATACCCTGCAGGGGTGTCCTAACTTAGCCCATGATAAGCTCTCGCGATCAATGAAGGATATACCTTCTCCCAGGAAGACCCGATCAGACTCGGAATCCCGGTTTACAAGACATTTCGACAATGGTAAAACAAGACCAGCAAGACCGCCTGATGCGCCGACAATCCCGATAGGAGCTACACATATCTCGTTCTCAGGGCAACACCGGATGAACACTACGTACAACTAAAACCAACCCTCAAGTTTCCCCGAGGTGGCGCTGCAAGTGGCTCTGGTTCGGACCAACACTTAGACAAGCACTGGCCCGGGGGGGCTATAATAAAGATGACCCTCGGGTTAATTACTCCTAAGGGAAATGTAGGTGGTGGTGAGGCAAATGATAAAACCAAGGTTGGGCCTTGCTGGAGGAGTTTTATTCAAAGCGAACTGTCAAGGGGGTCCCATAAATCACCCGACCGCGTAAGGAACGCAAAATCCGGGAACATAACACCGGTATGATGAAAACTAGGGCGGCAAGAGTGGAACAAAACACCAGGCATAAGGCCGAGCCTTCCACCCTTTACCAAATATATAGATGCATTAATTAAATAAGAGATATTGTGATATCCCAACAAAAATCCTGTCCACCATGGAGCAATCTTCAACTTCACCTGCAACTAATAACGCTATAAGAGGGGCTGAGCAAAGCGGTAACATAGCCAGACAACGGTTTGCTAGGAAGGGTGTCAAAGGTTAGAGGTTGATGGCAATTTGGGGAGGCTTGAAGAACAAGTTATAGGAAGCGCAGCATAGAGATAGAACGAAGCAAACTAGCATAACAATGATAGTAGTGAGATCCAGGGTAGCGGTCATCTTGCCTGAAATCCCGCTAGGAAGAAGAACGAGTCCATGAAGAAGATGAAGCCATGAAGACGAACCAAGCATAGACGAACGAATCCTCACGATCACAACGAAAACGGGAACTATCGAGAAGAAGCACACAACATGGTAAACACACCACACATTAACATGACATGATGCACAACAAGCATGATGCATGACAAAGCTACATGAAGCTACTCATGGCAAGAGACGATGCAAACAAGAGCAACACATCAAAGCAAGTTTAAATGAGGCCGGGAACAACATATAACAATTCCGGTAAGTCCTCATATGCATATTTCGAAATTGGTCCAGATCTGAATAAACCTTATGTTCAAGTTGTTAAACAGCAAGTTAAGATGCACCAAGAGAACCTACACGAAATTCTAGTCAAGTTACATACAAAGTTCATTTAATTCGGAGCTACGGCCTAGAAGATATGGGCAAAACAAGTTAAACATGGCATTGATGCAAAAAGCACCCAAACATCAAGCAAACACCTCAAAACAAGGATGCATCATGATAATATGAAGCTACATGCAAAAACAAGCAAGTTTCATATAGAGCACACTCACAACGGAGCAACGGTGCAACACATACACTCTATACAAGTTTAAAGGGCAAGCTGTCCAAAACAGCAACTAGGCATATTGCAAGCATCAAAACAACATGCTACAACATCTCAACGTGAAAACAAAAGGCATGGGCATGATGTACAGGTAAAGCATAACAAAACATGAATACTGAGCTATCTCCAGAAATTACTAGAACATGCTCAAACTACAAACGGATGCAAGTTTTGAAAAACATGCAGATGAAATGCACACGATGACATGGCAAAGTGCAACACGCAAGCGAATGACATGGCAACGATGGCGAATAACTGGAAGACATCTGGCGCATCGGTCTCGGGACGTTACATTTGGAGTGCGGGAGAAATCCTTGCCGGTGCGTCCAACTCCGATGCGGTGACACCGGCGGGTGCTACCATTCCTTCATGGAGGGTGTTAGTGGTAGCCATCCCCACTTCCCTCCGCGTGCCGGGGAAAACACACGTCCGGGCAACAGCGTCGTCGGCGTCGCACCCTTCTTGGAGGTGCTGCTTGGTACACAATGGATCGGAGCCTCGGGCTGTGGTGGTTTGTTTCCGGAGGGTGCAGCGGTGGCGGGTCATCCGCGCTTTGTCAAGCTATCGCTGTTGGCATTTGTTTCTTTTTCTTTTGGGTTTGATGTGCTTCTCACCCCAGCAATGCTATGTGTATGGTGTTGGTTGCTTTGGAATACAAAGCGGGGGCATGAGATGGTTTGCAACAAAATATTGCAGTAGTAGTTTTTTGCGACGGCCACCACTTGGGCAGAATATGTACAGAAACCTCGCGGGTGCTCTACGAGTTGGATTGGGTATATAGTCATCGTATCACCTCTTCTAGTTATGACGCAATGGTAGACTCATTCTTGGAAAATCTTTTAAAATTGGTCATTCTTGAAGAATGTAAGCTGATCAATTAAAGATAAGAATGTCATTGATTATTCAATCATTTTTTTGCAGAAAAGATTATAATTCATCATCATATACCATGAAATTCACCTCATTTGCAATGGTTTAAAGTTGGTGGTTCAGTTTCGATAAGCTTCCAGGAAAGTCGGCGCCTTGCATGTTCCGAAAGATTCAAGGGTTGTCACCTTTTTTGAATGCTATCTAATCGATCAAGTAAGGAAGTTTAAACTTGGGAACAATCACTGGTTACTTGATATCATTATTTTCCAGGGAAAAATTAATATTCAATGACAAACCATGAAAAATAATCAAGGGGAGGCCAAGAATTGACCAGCTTACATTTTTGAAGAATTTTTTGGAAACAAATAGAATTTGTTCTAACATCACCAAAAGTCTTATGAAAACAACTAAAGCAAAACTTTGTTCCTGAACATACTCTCCCATTTATGTTCACTTATTCTGAAAATCAGAATATGTGTATTAATATGTCAGCTTGCTGGCCAATCAAAAATATTTATTGCTGCTATGATCTAAGCATCGAGTAATTTCTCTGGAAAAACCAATGAAATTCTAGTTACAATTGAAGAAAGTTTCAGCAAAAAAACCGATTTCAAACAGTCTTTCGGTAATCACAGAAAGATAAATTAATTTTCTTCTAGCACAGCATGCATAGGCAAAGTTATGCAGCATTGGTTCAAGATTTAAGGTTTGAGGTCTCAATTTTTTTGAAGCCGAAATGGCAGGAACTCTGCCTTCGCATTAAAATAAGGGATTTACAAAAGACAGTCACGGTCGCCCAGCCAGCGCAGTTTATACATTAAAAGCAGTTTAAAAGGACTACATCCACTAAATCTAAGTCAGATTTGATCTTACAAACAGTAGCATCAGCATTCGATGCAGAGTTGCAAAAATGTGGCGATTCCTCTCATTCCATAAGTGCCAGGCATGATAAGCAGCAGCGACAGACATATGTTTCGGTCCAGAGGTAAAAGACAACCACCACTCTCTAAATTGAAGTGGGCTAATTGGGCAGATGCAAGCTGAGGCATCCTTTGGTCCAGCTTAAACCATACCTCAGCATTGAAGGTTTGAGGTCTCGTAGAGTCATGTAAAGATGAAAGTTACCAACACTGCACAAACCAACTCATTCGAAAGAGTCTCGTGGAGAAGTTGAACTTCACGAAAAATTCGGAACGCATTCAGCAGAAGTTGATCTTCACTGAGCCCAACAAGAAACAAAAGGATGGAAAACAACGGTGACCTCAGATGAAGAAATTGATTGCTATCACTTGTGCGTAGCACATCTGCAAATATATGCATCAGCATCAGCGGATGGAAAGCGACTCGCTGAGACTATTCCGATTTTAGGAACAGTATTAAAAAAAAACAAGATGGAGTTGCAAGCCGGCCATGCCAGCTCTTTTAGGAACAGTATTGAAAAAAAAACAAGAAAAGACTAGCTAGAATTAAAATCCAATGACTAGCTAGAATTTCTAGAAAACATTATAAAAATCATGAAGTGTTTGGATGTGTAGAAAAGACTAGCTAGAATTAAAGAAAGTCAGGATGGCTCAGGGATGTATTTCAATTTCAATGTTCGTGGCCTCCGAGAAACCACTAAGTGATTACTCCGTAAAAAAACCAATGTAGAGCAATGGAAGCATAGAATTTGACCAGAATGATGATACTACTGTAACAACTAACATAAATTCAGCATTCAACAGTGAGAGAACTAATCAGCAAAAAGTACTGAAAGAAGTATTCTCATCTATGGCTTCAGGGGAAATGAAGTTTATTACATGTTGAAAACGGGCCAAGATATCAGGCCCTTAGATCAAATTGAACTGTGTTTCACATCATCAGCCCAATCCTAACAAAATAAGCACGTTGTGGTCATTGAGAGTAAGGAAGCTAGACCTATAGATGGTTCACGGGTACGGAATTTGCCAGGGACGCAAACTAACAGAGAAAACTGAACAAGAGCACTAGTACGGCAAAGAGAAGAACAGGTTGCCCACGGCCTATGCAATGTACAGTTTACAACACAAGTTTGTCGGCCAATGAACAACAGAGGTTTTAGGAAAATGAACGAAGAGAGAAACGTCACTTGGATACAAATAGGAGCACCTCAAGTTTAAATGTAAGTTCCACGAAAACAAGAAACAAATATCACTGAGATAAGGAGAAGGCCTCAGAGACGCATTAGTGTTCTATATTGCACTTCAGGTAACTCAAATGTCAGAGTTGTCAGTAGAATTAACTGTTCCATCACTGGCCAATGCAACAAAAGAAAAACAAAAATGGTTTCAAAGTTTCAGCAGGGAGACGTGAGCAAAACAAAACTGAAAGAATGACTCAGAAAACAAATTGCTCACTTCATAGGAAGGTTTTTGTACAGAACATTATAAAAAACAGAGCATGCAAGCAATTTTTTTGGCCATTTTGTAAAGAATTTGAGCAGCAAAACGAATTTGAACAATATTCCCCATTACAGAAATATGAATTACAACTCTTATAGCACAGCCATGCATACTCAAGGAGTCAGCGTTAAGCAACATATGTATTTTAGGCCTCATTTAGTCATGGAAACGTCTTCTCATACCAATGAACAGCACATTGGTTCAAGGTTGGATTGTATATCTAATCATTGGCCTGGTCTACAAATTCTCTATGAGTAAGTTCTTAGGGTTCTGTTCTTTGATGCATCAAAAAGTAAAGCAAACTGGACTGGTAAATAAGTGGTCTGTTGGTAATGCCAATCAGCCCGAGAAACAAACCAAAGAAAGACAACTGACAAGAGCAAAATATAGTTTTCAGTACAACTAATAGTTCTATCACCAGCCTATCAATAAAAAAGAAGAGGTTACAGGCGTAGCTAAAATCAACGGCCAAGATAATAAAAGATAATTCATGGAAGCAATCAAAGATGTCTCAGAAATGTCATTGCATTTTCACATACTAGCTAGCATCAACCCGCTAAGGACACTTCATTATAGACATTAGTTAATTTGGTCTATGCAGACAGTACTCAGTAACCTCTTTTGGTAAATAGAAGTGAAGAAAACTGGATAGACAGTACAGAAGGAAAAAAAACTCAAGGGTTCAAATTAAATTAGTGAATGCCTCAGCGATGTTAAGAGTTTTCCGCATGGGGTAAGTCGGAGTATTTTACTTATTCATGTATTTATGCATCATTGGCACAGTCAAAGGAAATTAAATAAAATGAGAGAGAGAAAAATCATTGGCACACTGTAGATGGACGTTTGTGGTAGTGCTTTCCCAACAGGCAACCCCAGCTCATCTCTTGCCGCGTAACGCAGCAGGCAGGCAGGCTTCAAGGCTGCCACCCTGACAGGGAAGGCAGGGAAGACTGCGGGTATCACTACCAACCACAGACCGAACTGTGCTGGTGTCACGACGGCGCATTCAGCATGGAACCCATGCAAAACACCAGCACAGCCCAGCCATGGCTGCACTATAGGAGGGGCAGAAAAAAAGAGAATAAAGCATGGGAGCTTACGTCAGGTTGATCTTCTCTGATCAACCTGATAGAAAGCACAGACAGAACAGAAGAAGAAAAACTGCAGGTGCAAATTAAACTAGTGAATGCCTCAGCGATGTTCAAAGTTCTCCGCATGGTGCGAATCAGAGTATTTTACTTATTCATGTTTTTGTGCATCATTGGCCAAGGACAAAACAAAATAGTCGTACAAAATTGGCCAAACTCTCTACAAAATTACTGTACAAAATAGGCCAAACTCTGTACAAACAGGATGCCACAGAGAAGTAAAAGTCTGAACAACGTTTCTGGTACGTCCAGACACCATTGTTTGCCACGTAGGCGTCAAAACCGCCACCCTGACATCTTTACCAAAGGAACATAGAGAAGGTAGACGAAAAATCTTCAACAGCCAAGGATGATCGATACAAAGAGCAAATGCCTCTCATCAGTTGTGAAGCTAATCTCACCGCGAATCAATCAGGCGGTCAGAGCATCAGGTCTTTCAATGTTTGCATCACTGAGGTAAGAAGAGATCATCCAGAAAAAAGAGAAGAAAAACTCAAGGGTTCAAATTGAATTAAATTAGTGAATGCCTCAGCGATGTTAAAAGTTTTCCGCATGGGGAGAGTCGGAGTATTTTACTTATTCATGTTTTTATGCATCACTGGCAAAAGACAAAAACAAATAATCCTTCATGAGAGAAGAGAATTCTGGAAACGCCCTCAGAGAAGTAGTAAAAGACAGCTGAAACAATGTTTCTGCTACTACCGGACCATTTCTTGCCGCGGAAGGCGGAAGAGGGAGGCATGCTTAGCAAAGGTAGACGACGAATCTTGAGCGGTAAAAGCCTCTCAGCTGTTGTGAATAATCTCGCAGCGAACCAATCAGCGGTCAGAGCATCATGTCTATCACAGCTAATCTGCATCACCGAGGTAAGAAGTGATCGTCAAAAAGATAAGGAAAATGAGAAGGAGGAGCAAAGAAAAAGCATGGCAGGGCAGGGAAGACCACGGGTGCAGCAGAGCTCTACCAACCAAAAAATGCATGCTGGCACCCGTACGTGTAAAAGAAGCACCAAGACGAACGACTTCCAAGGCCAGGGGAAAAATGCAGAAAAAGGGGGAAATTCAAGGGTTCAAATTAAATTAGTGAATGCCTCAGCTATGTTCAAAGTTTTCCTCATGGGGTGAGTCAGAGTATTTTACTTATTCATGTATTTTGGCATCATTGGCACAGTCAAAGGAAATTGAATCGAATGGGAGAGAGAAAAACAGAGGAGTAAAAGAAACTGTGGATGGACGTTTCTGGTACGTGCTTTCCCAACAGGCAACAGCCCAGCTCATTTCTTGCCGCCCTGACATGCATCTTTGGGCTTTGGCAAAGGAAGGTAGACGAAGAATCTTCAAGCCAAACAGTGTGTCTGTCTGTCTATCACAGTTTGCATCATGGTGGTAAGAAAAAAGCCAACGGAAAAGACGAGGAGGACTAAAGACCGAACAAGAAAGAGACCACCATGCACCTCAACATGGAACCCAGCCAACAGAGAGAGGCAAGGGAGAAGGAGCCAACCCAGCCATGGCTGCACTGCAGGAGGGGCAGAAAAAAGAGAATAAAGCATGGCCAGAGAGCGCACGTCAGGTTGATCACAGAAGAAGATAAACTGCAGGTGCAAATGGAACAGGTGAATGCCTCAGCGATGTTCAAAGTTGTCCGCATGGGGCAAGTCAGAGTATTTTACTTATTCATGTTTTTGTGCATCATTTTCTGGCCGAAAATAATGGTACGGGAGAGGAGAGAATTCTGGAAACGGGATGAAAAACACATAGAAGCAAAATCTGAAACAATGTTTCTGGTACTACGTCCAGAGCCGGAGGATTTCTTGGCAAAAGAAATTAGTGAATGCCTCAGCGATGTTAAAAGTTTTCCGCATGGTGCGAGTCGGAGTATTTTACTTATTCATGTATTTAAGCATCATCGGCCAAAGACAAAACAAATGAACGTTCATGAATTCTGGAAACGGGATGAAAACCACAGAGAAGTAAAATACTGAAACAATGTTTTAGTATTTCTTGGCAGCCACCCTGACAGCTTTAGCAAAGGAACGTACGTAGAGAAGGTAGACAAAGAACCTTCAAGAGCCAAAGAAATGCGCGCGGTATGGACGAAACAAAGATCGAGCAAACCCCTCTCCGCTCTTGAGAAATTAATCTCGCCGCGAATCAATCGGGCGTTCAGAGTATCACTGAGGTTAGGAGATCGTCCAGAAAAAGATCAACAGAAAGAGAAAGGAGGGCCAAAGCAAAAGCATGCCCGAGCAGGGAAGACTGCAGAGCACTACCAACCAACAAACGGAAGAAGACAGAGACCCCCATGCATGCTGGCTCGTACTACAACTGCTTGCATTGATCATGGTCTCATGGCACCCGTGCAAAAGAAACACCAAGACGAACAACTTCCAATGGCAACGAAAAAAAAAAAGAATAAAGCATGGACAGAGCGCACGTCAGGTTGATCTTCTTTGATCCCAATGCCAACGTCCAGACAAAATTAAAAAGAAGCCTGCCTCTCTCTCAGCTGTTATGCGACCTGACCTGCCGGGCGATCAGAGCATGCCTCATCGAGCGACCACGGAGGAGAAAAGAAATACCAACTGTCAAGAGGTGGAAGAACTTGTTGGCATCTCGATCGAGCAAGAAAGAAACCAAACAGGCTGCGAAACGACAGCGCCTCAGATGAAGAAATTAATTAATTGCTATCACTTGTGCGTAGCACATCTGCAAATATATGGATCGTCATGGGCGTATGTATGGTCGCAAGAGCCTTCGGGTCAGCGCAGCACTGACGAAAGACATCAAGAAAAGCAAACGATGGAACGTGAAGGTTCTTGAGCAGCACACACATCTCAGACGCGATGCGCGTGGGCGTGCAGATGAACCAGAGCTTGGACCTCATCCCCACGCCCGTCGTCTTGCTATCAATGAACGGATCCAGAAGAAAGAAACGAACAAGTTGAGAAACGACGGCGCCTCAGATTGCGAAATTGATTGCTGTCACTTGTGCGTAGCACATCTGCATATCTATGCATCATCATCGGCGTATGTATGGTCGCAAGAAGCGCGAATCATGGGGGAGACCATTCCGAACGACAAGAAACGGAAGAAAGGAGCCGCGGATGAGCGCAGCACTCCGGACGGCGAAAAACTCAAGAAAAACACAGCGCAAACAATGGGGCGTGCAGGGTTTTGAACAGCACACAGATCTGGAACATGACCCGCTCGGACGTGTGGTTCTTGGACCTCGTCTCCACGCCCGTACGTCGTCCGTCTTTGCCGGTAAAAGAAAGTTGAAACGCAAGAGCACCCCAAGAACAGGGAAAGAAGACGAATAGGAGTGACAAAAAACCATAAGATGTTGCACCAAGTGCTCATCGATCAGCCACACAAAGCTCCTGGCGGGAAGAACAAGGAAAACCTGCCTCAGGCAGTCGAGCTACGATCCGCGGCCGAATAGATCCGGCACGCATGCATGCAACGCTCTTGCCCACCGAGCTCTTTGCCATCACCGGCGCATCAAGAATCATAGAGGGGAACATTCATTTCAAGAAAACCAAAACATCGCAAGAGAAACATCAAAACAGCAGAACCAGAGAATCAAAACGAAACGAAATAGCAGATGGGAGACGCTCGGGTCGCGTCTACCAAAAGCAAAAAAGAGAGTGGTTGGTTTGGGGTGGGAACAAGGAAGCTGCTAGCTTTGTGTTTGTGGTGGTGTGCTCTGGACGGGAGGGGCTGGGGGCGTATAAATAGCGGAGCGGCCACGGAGCGGACGGCGCCGATCAATCCAGTACCGCTGCTTTATTTCGAATCAACGGTTTTGATTGCCTCCACTGCTGCGGGTCGATGCTCTTCTTTTTCTTTTATTACGGGAAGTGCTGGGTGTGCCGACACTGACGGTGGGCCATGGACAGGTGTACGCTGGGCAGTGCATGAAGGGTCGTGCTCACATAGCCTAAGCTCCGAGACAACAAGCAAGAAAGAAAAAATTTCCTTTGAGAAACATGAATACAAAAATTGACACTTTTTTTTTGAGACAATCTGGTGTTTAGTTCGGAGTTATTTTGAATTTTTTGCCTTCTTTTTTTGAACGCCTATTTTATACCTAACTCAAATCTAAGTATAGGGACTCGGTTCGCATGTTCCACCATGTGACCTGGATAGGATCTAGCTCAGCAACACACTAGTACCAAATATTCGCAAAGAAAAAAACACTAATACAGAATGACGCATCACCAACTCCTCATGTTTGACAGGCGAAAGTGAAAACACATGTCATCTTAAGGCAAACTAACTTTTATAGTGTTAGAGGTGCTACGTGGTAGAATAACTGGTGATGTTTGCTATTCAACAATGCAATAATCACTAGTGCAGAACCGGGCATTAGCACCGGTTCATAAGGCTTTATAGTGCCGGTTACATAACCGTCACTAATTTGTGGTCACTAAAGCCCCCCCCCCTTTAGTACCGGTTCAGCACGAACCGGTGCTAAAGGACAACCACGCGGCACGAGCCAACTCCGGGACTGAGAGCCCTTTAGTACCGGTTGGTAAGACCAACCTGGTACTATAAGGTTTGGGGGTTTTAGTTTTATGATTTCTTTTCATTTAATTTTGTGTTTCCATTTTAATTCTTTTTCGTTTGCTGGTATTTTACGATACTACACATTGTACACGTTATATATATATATATATATATATATATATATATATATATATATATATATATATATATATATATATATATATATAATTTCTAGTAGAACCAATCATGCATATATATATATCACATCAATGTCTCACAAATTAAACCATCATATTAATTAATTCACACATACACACATGTATAGCTATATACAATTTCTCCTACACATGAATGTTGCCTTCGGAGCCAGTGGCATTAGTCTAATTGGTGCCTTCGGAGCACGATGACAATTGAAAGTGGTTTTCATGGGGGCGTAGCGGTAATAGAATTCTCTATTCGGATTTATGACCAGGTCGAGCAAAAATCCCGCTATTTCCTCTTGAAGTGCTTCTCGCGCTCCTTTCTATGAGCTTCTCCGCACCTCTTTGAACTGTTAAGAAGGAGATCAATATGCATGTGTATTAGTTGTGTGACTAGCTAGATATCGATAATGGTGTAAAATTGTGAATAGTGTTCGACAAGCGTACCCATTGCTGTCTTTGAGATCTGCTCCTTTCGGCGCCATCATGCGAATGTTCTCGCAAGCAGAATGCACACAGATCGTCCCTTGCGCTGCTTCGGGCCTTTACGAGAATGGAATTTGATCGATAAAAATTCATCAAGCATGATAATTAAAGAGATGGCAGCTAGCTAGCTAGCTAGTACTATGATTACTTACCTTGGGTGAAACCATTGACTTTCTCGCACATCTTCTTACGTGAAATGATCGGTAGGGTGAAATGTTCCATGAGAGTATCCCAAAGCGATCTTTTGATTCTTGTCGACATAAGTAACATCTGGGCGTGGCTTTGCTGGGCGCTCTCCATTCTTGAAGTTTGATCGAGTTGGTCCTTCACAAGAACTCCGCACCGACGAACGAACTTGTCCGCAATCTTCTTAGGCGCTAATGGTTTGCCAAGAGGGCCGCATGCCTCGATATTGTACTTTACGCCCGGCTTCAACTTTTTGTTCGGGCCTCGTTTAAATCCTTTTGCTCAAGATTTGCTCGATCCGGATGGCTGAAAGAACAAAGATCGATTCGTTAATATATCTTCAAGTCATTTAAAACATGTGATGATCATCGATGCCTCGCTTATATAAATATATATACCTCGTCGGTGTTTGTTGTTTCAGGATCAACATGTTCTTCGTCATCGTCATAATCATAGTTCATGACTTCGTCGCGATCGAATATCATATCACCCTCTCCGGTGTTGTTTAGAAATTGAAGCCGTCATAATCTTCTTCATTCGATTATCATCGCCCACAGTATCATATCGAACATGGTCTGTTCTCCCTCTCTGTCGGTATTATGCGCCGTAGCTTTTGTTTAACTAATCTAAAAGAAATATAAAACAATTTAGTATTCAAATCTCGAATAATAGATATAATCTCAATACATCGTCCCGAATAATAGATATAATCTCGAATACATCGTCTCAAATAATATATAATATTGAATAGTACATCACGGCTATTAGCTAATAAAGATCGAATACTACTGAAGAATCTAGGACACTTGCGGTTCCTCCGGCAGGCGGTGGACACCCAAAGAGAAGGAACCCTAACAGGATCATAGCTGAAGTGAGATCCTCAAGATATCGCCACGTATTGGAGAACTGCCGCCTCTAACGCAACCATGTAGCGATGGGCGTGCTCGTCCTCCTCCACGACACGGCGACGTACCACCTCCGGCGGGCCGGGTCCCTCCGCACCAAACTGCCCACGCGAACGCCAACAAAGCGAGATCGGGGTCGACGACGGGACCCGCGGCGGGTTCTCGTCAAGCGGCACGCCCTCCAAGCAGCACCTCCAGTGCCAGCCCGGCGAGCCAGTCCGGACATGGGTCGGCTGGGCGTCGTCATGGATGGGTCGACGGCGAGGATGCGGGCGGCATCGTCGAGAACAAATACTAGCTATATGCCTGCAAAAAGTAACATTTTTTTAATGATTGGATTTTGATAACTAAAATTTCTAACATTTCTATATAACTAACATTTCTATAACATTTCTAACAATGCTATATATAACTAACATTTCTATAACATTTCTAATATTTCTATAACTAAAAACAGAAAAAAATTATAACATTTCTATATATATAACTAACATTTTATAACTATTTCTATAACTAAAAATAGAAAAATTTCTAACAATTCTAACTTTTTATAACTATTTCTATAACTAAAAACAGAAAAATTTCTAACAATTTCTAACATTTCTAACAATTCTAACATTTCTAACTATTTCTAAAAACAGAAAAATGTCTAACAATTTCTTAAAACAGAAAAATCTATAACTAAAAATATATGTGTGTGTGCGTGCATGCGCTCACGGCAGCGCGAGGCGAGAGCGGCGAGGCGGCACAAGGCGACGGGACGGCGACGGCAGCGGCGACGACGACGACGAGACGACTGGGCAGGCGGCGACGACGGGACGGGACGACTGGGCGGGCGGCGGCAACGACACGGGACGGTGACGACGCAGCCAGGGCGGGCGGCGGTGACGACGGGACGACGGGACGGGACGACGGGCGGCGACGACAGGGCAGCAGGCGGCGTCGAAGCGGCGACAGGCGAAGCGGCGTCGAGGATATGGAGACAGGCGGGGCGGCGGCGGCAAGGCTGAGAGAGAAGAAGCGAGAGGAGAGATGAGAAACGCGAAATTTTGAAGTGTTTTCTTATATAAAGCACCTTTAGTACGGTTGGAGCCACCAACCGGTACTAAAGGTCTGTTTTGCCAAATAAGCGGCGGAAGCGACCCCTTTAGTACCGGGTGGTGGCACAAACCGGTACTAAAACCCCCTTTAGTACCGGTTGGAGCCACGACCGGTACTAAAGGGTGTGTCTTCCAAAGCGAGGGCGCAGGTTTAGTCCCACCTCGCTAGTTTAGGAGCGCCAGACCAGGTTTATAAGCCCGGCGCGGCACGCATTGAACTCCTCTCAATAGCAGGCCTTCTGGGCCTACCTCTCCCACTCTGCCTGTGGGCCTACTGGGCTTGCGGGCCTGCATCCTGGCCCAACTACAGGTTGGGTTTCTAGTCGTATGCTGAGCCGCCATGGCGCGAAGGGTGGGCTTTTTATTTTCTTATTTTTTTGATTTATTTATTTTTGAGTTTTTTTTCTGTATTTAGAGTTTCTTTGTGAATATTTTTGCTTTAGGTACAAAAAATTACAAACTTTCTGTTAGTGCCGGTAGATTTCAAATTTGAATAGTTTAAATTTTGAATTATTTGAAATTTGTGTGAATCACTAGTATGTGAATAACTTAACTTTGAAAAAAGTTTTTTCAGTGATTCTTTTTTCTTATGTTTAATATTAGTGTATTTATCATTATATTCAATTTAGTAATGCTTAGGTTATTTAAAAAATGAAATGCCTTTGTAACAGTCCGTTTTCACGGAAACCACGATACTTGAAAGAGATTGTCCATTTTGTACACGAAGTGCATCCAGTTTTGCCGTAACCCTCTCTACTTTCTTGCACATGCTATTTGTATGAAATTATGATACCATGCCAAGTTTCAACCTTTTCTGAGTTCATTTGAATTGCTTTTCAATTTCAGGGTCATTTAATTTGAAAAAAAATCAGTAAATGCATGAAAAGAATTTGTTTGCACATAAAATTTCTTCGCGTTTCAAATGCCAAAACACATAACTACCCTAACTATTACAGACATTCCCTCCTGGGTGTGAAACACGAAGAAAGTGATGATAGTGAAGCCGATCACATCCCGATCTTTGGGTGTGAAACTTTTTCTTCAGCGTGTGTCCTTTGCGCCGTAACCATGGAAAATCTTCATCATTTAACGGGATTCTCGGGTCAATATTCACTGTGAATGGAGCAATTTCATCAAACTTTTCATAATCTTCGACTTGTCTGTCTTGTCATCCACTCCCACGATGTTTCTCTTCCCGTAAAGAACTATGTGCCGCTTTGGCTCATCGTGCGATGCATTCGCTTCCTTATCTTTTCTTTTCTTGGCTTGGTAGACATGTCCTTCACATAGAAAACCTGTGCCACATCATTGGCTAGGACGAATGGTTCGTCTGCATCGCAAGATTGTTGAGATCCACTGTTGTCATTCCGTCTCGCGGGTCTTCCGTTACCCGCCTCGTGTCATATTGACCCATTTGCACCAAACAAAGGGACCTTTAAACCACGTCGATAGTCAAGTTCCCATATGTCCTGTATATAACCATAATATGTTTCCTTTCCGTCTTGGTTTCGCATCAAAGCGAACACCACTGTTTTGGTTGGTGCTCTTCTTATCTTGGGCGATCGTGTAAAATGTATTACCATTTATCTCGTACCCTTTGAAAGTCATTATATTCGAAGATGGTAACTGGGATAGCAAGTACAGGTCATCTTCAATAGAGGTGTCATGCATGGTACGTGTCTGCAACCAGTTGGCGAAACTCCTGGTTTGTTCAAGAAGAGTTGCAGACACGTGTCATGCATGACACCTCTATTGAAGATGAGTCAGGAACACCACTGGCCTAGCCGCGATTCAGGAACACCAATCGGTTTAAGGTCAGGAATAAAGTCAATACAAAACTCAATGACCTCCTCATTTTTATGGCCCTTGGAGATGCTTCCTTCTGGCCTAGCACGGTTATGAACATATTTCTTTAAGACTCCCATGAACCTATCAAAGGGGAACATATTGTGTAGAAATACAGGACCCAAAACGTTAATCTCTTCGCATAGGTGAACTAGGACGTGCGTCATGATGTTGAAGAAGGATGGTGGGAACACCAACTCAAAATTGACAAGACATTGCACCAAATCATTCAGAACCTTGGTATGATTTCGGATCGATTACCTTCGAGAGATTGCATTGAGAAATGCACATAGCTTCACAATGGCTAATCGAGCGTTTTCGGTAGAAGCCCCTCAATGCAACCGAAGCGATTGCGTCGTGGCGTCATGAGACTTTAGGTTCGGAACTTTTTCTCGCCATGTTTATTATTCCCTTTATATTCGACGAAGCCGACGGTACCTTAATCTGAGCGGGCATTCAAAGAAGATTTCCTTCTCTTCTTTGGTAAGAGCGTAGCTTGCATGACCCTGATGTATGCCGTCTTCTCCGTGCATACGTTGCTAGTCCTCCCGTGCCTCAGGTGTATCTTTTGTCTTCCCATACACGCCCAAGAAGCCAAGCAGGGTCACACAAAGATTCTTCGTCACGTGCATCACGTCGATTGCGGAGCGTACCTCTAGGTCTTTCCAATATGGCAGGTCCCAAAATATAGATTTCTTCTTCCACATGAGTGCGCGTCCGTCCGCGTCCTTCGGAACAGGTTGTCCGCCAGGACCCTTTCCAAATATCACCTTCAAATCCTTGACCATATCATGTACATCAGCACCAATGACGTGGCGAGGCTTCGTCCGTGATCCGCCTCACCTTTGAAATGCTTGCCTTTCTTTCTTCGGATGCTGCTCGGAAGAAATCGGCGATGTCCTGTACACATTCTTCTTACAACTATTCAAATATATACGATCGGTATCATCCAAACGGTGCGTGCATCCGCGGTATCCCTTGTTTGTCATCTGAAGGTTCTTGAGCAGGCCAATCATTGATGGTCACGAACAGCAACGCCTTTGAGGTCAAATTCTTCCCCATGTGCTCATCCCACGCACGCACACTGTTCCATTCCACGTTGTAAGAGTTCTTCAACTAATGGCCTTAGGTACACATCAATGTCGTTGCCGGGTTGCTTAGGACCTTGGATGAGCACTGGCATCATAATGAACTTCCGCTTCATGCACAACCAAGGAGGAAGGTTATACAAACATAGAGTCACAGGCCAGGTGCTATGGTTGCTGCTCTGCTCCCCAAAAGGATTAATGCCATCTGCACTTAGACCAAACCATACGCTCCTTGCGTCATCTGCAAACTCCTTCCCGTACTTTCTTTTGATTTTTCCCCACTGCGACCCGTCAGCGGGTACTCTCAACTTTCCGTCTTTCTTACGGTCTTCTCTGTGCCATCGCATCGCCTTGGCATGCTCTTAGTTTTGGAACAAACGTTTCAACCGTGGTATTATAGGAGAATACCACATCACCTTGGCAGGAATCTTCTTCCTGGGGTGCTCGCCTCGACATCACCAGGCTCATCGCGGCTGATCTTATAGCGCAATGCACCACATACTGGGCAAGCGTTCAAATCCTCGTACTCACCACGGTAGAGGATGCAATCATTAGGGCATGCATGTATCTTTTGCACCTATAACCCTAGAGGGCAGACAGCCTTCTTTGCTTCGTACGTACTCTCGGGCAATTCGTTGTCCTTTGGAGGCATATCCTTTATCATTACCAGCAACTTTCCAAATCCCTTGTCGATACACCATTCTCGCCTTCCATTGCAGCAATTCCAGTGGTGCCCAGCTTTTTCTTGTCACCTCGCAATTGGGTACAACAATTTTTGTGATCCTCTAACATGCGCTACAACTTCTTCTTCTCCAAATCACTTGCGCTAGTTTCTCTTTGCATCGGCAATGGCCCGACCTAGATCATCAACGGGCTCATCGATGCCTCTTCTTCACTTCTTCCGCATTGCCGGCTCAGCTTCTTCCTGCATTGCCGGCTCAGCTTCTTCCCCCATTTTTGTATCATCGTATTCAGGAACCCATGGCGGGATAGCTGTCGTCGTCCTCTTCTTCTTCATTATCTTCCATCATAACCCCTCTTTCTCCATGCTTGGTCCAAACATTATAGTGGGGCATGAAACCGGACTCAAACAGGTGGACGTGAATGGTTCTTGATGTAGAGTAATTGCGATCATTCTTCTGACAAAGACATGGACAAGGCATAAAACCATCTGCCCGCTTGTTTGCCTTAGCATAGCGAAAAAGTATGCACGCCCTCAACGAACTGGGAGAGCATCGGTCATCGTACATCCATTGCGGCTCATCTTCATTACACAACACCGAATAGACCAAATTAATACAAGTTCATACATAAAGTTCATACAACACTTAAATGCAACAAACAAATAACTCTCTAGCTAAAGCACTTAAATGCAACAACAAATGCGATCAAGATCGCAACTAAGGTAACAATTGATCCAACAGCATAATGATACCAAGCCTCACTATCGATGGCATATTTTCTAATCTTTCTATTCTTCAAGCGCATTTTCTCCATCTTGATCTTGTGATCATCGACGACATCGGCAACATGCAACTCCAATTCCATCTTCTCCCCCTCAATTCTTTTCAATTTTTCTTTCAAGTACTCGTTTTCTCTTTCAACTAAATTTAACCTCTCGACAATAGGGTCGGTTGGAATTTCTGGTTCACATACCTCCTAGATAAAAATATCTATGTCAACTTGATGGGCATAATTTGTCATAAACACGAAATGAACTAATAGTTTTAAAAGAGAATATACCACATCCGAATCATAACAAGGACGAGGGCCGACGGGGACGGATATCAAAACCATGGCACTATGTATAACAAACAACGTACGGGTAAGATAATTATTACATGATTAACTATATATCCAAATCACACAAACATCAATTTTTTATATAAAATTACATGAACAAGAGGCTCACCACAAGGTGGTGCCGGTGACGGGACGGTGCGGGCGATCGACGGTGGTTACGACGGAGATTTAGAAGGCACTAAGTAAACCACACCTACATATGCAAACTAAGTGTTATTTTGACCTCAAATTGCATATAAATCAAATACTAGCACATATATATATATATATATATATATATATATATATATATATATATATATATATATATATATATATATATATATTTCCTCCCAAATTACTAAACTCACAAATTAGTAACTATACAAAGCATGGGAAGAGATAATCTAGCAATGAGAGTTGAAAGGACAAAGTTGCTAACCTTTGTGATCATTTGAATGGATGGGGGCCTTCAAATCTTGACAAATTTTGGGTAAAATTTGTGAGGAGCTCGAGGGAAAGGGAAGAACAGAGGAGAAGTGAGGGAAAGGGAAGAACAGAGTGGCTCGGGTGGGCCGAAGGGTTTATGTATCGTCGACCTATAGTACCGGTTCGTGGCACGAATCGGTACTAAAAATGCTGGAGGGGCCTAGATCGACAACATCCTGCCACCACCTCGGTAGTACCGGTTCGTGGCACGAACCGGTGCTAAAGGTTAGCCACGAACCGGTACTAATGAGAGCGGCCCGGCTAGCCGTTGGAACCGGCACTAATGTATACATTAGTGCCGGCTCTAATACAAACCGGCACTAATGTGCTGCACGTTTGACCCTTTTTCTACTAGTGAATTGTTGGCCACCTAAGTGTAAAGGGTTTGGAGCGAGTGGTTAGTTGAGAAAGTAATTTACAAATAGAGGCAAAACACACATCACTCCAGTTAATAGCACCGCAACATAGAATATTAATTCACTTATGTTGATGATAAGTAAAATGATGTATCGACATGTCTCCCTTCACTGTCAAGACGGGGCCCACGACCCAAAACACCCCGGGACAACAGAAGGTCCGCCACAGCTCAAGAGGAGGAATACCTCCATATTGCATATCGAAAGAAGGAAGGACTCTACGAACAAGGAAGAAAATAACGTACACACACTGTAAACCGACGTAAAGGTCAGTCTCCAACCCCTGTACGCCCTGTGCACCAACATGGAGGCCTTCCATAACTTGTGCTATATAACTGGCACATGGGGGCATCGTATAGTTGGGCCTTCTCCCGCACTATTATAGTTTAGAGCTACTACTTGTGATAGTGTTGGGATTCCCTAAAGAGGAAGATGTAGTATAGTAGCAGATAATATTTTCATCAGTTAAGAACCAAGGTGTATCGAACTAAAAGGAGATGGCACACCTACAACTTTAGCAGTATCTCCACACACACCAAACAAATGCTTGTACCCAACTAAGGCAAGGGGGCATCACTACCCTTGTTCTTGCGAGATGCAAGTACCAAATCTGGTAGTGGTAGATATAATAAATAAAAGTAAAAGAAAACATCAAGGAATTATAAGTTTTGTTTGATAATAAAGGTGAATGGACCTGGGGGCCATAGCTTCACTAGAGGCATCTCTTTCATCAATAGCGTCGGTGGGTAAACAAATAATCGTTGGGCATTGACCGAATAGCGCATAAATATGATGATCATCCACGGCATAATCAATATATAGGCATTACGTCCACGACAAGTAGACTGTAATCCAACTGCATCTACAACTATTACTCCACCCCAAGACTGTTGTCGAACATGAATCTCAAAGTATTAAGTTTATGATAAACAAAGTAGTGCATTAAGCAAGATGAAATAATGTAGAAGAATAAGATCAAGCGATGACTGAACCCCGTCGTTTTATCCTTAGCAGCAATAATATAATACGTGCCTAGCAACTCTTCCTGTCATAGAGTAAGATCACTGGAAGATTGAACCCTACTACCAAGCACCACTCTTGCTGAAGATAAATCAATGTACTTGGCAAAAGAAGATGGATAGATCGGAGAGAAATACAAGGCTGTAAAATTACACAATAATCTAAATTTGAAAAGACTCAAATAATATTAATTAATAATCTGATCATAAACCTACAATTCACCAGATCCCAACAAACGAACCACAAAAGTTACATCGGATTGATCTCAGATGAGATCATTGTATTGAAGATCAAGAGAGAGAGAGAGAGAGAGAGATCTAACTACTGTGATGGACCCGTAGGTCCTGTGGGAACTACTAACACATCATCATGGGAGCAACAAGGTTGATGAAGATTGTCTTCCCAGTTGTTTCCCCCTCCAGCAGAGTACCGAAACAGGGCTCCAGATGAGATCGCTTAGAGAAAGAGACCTACGTCGGCGAAATAATGTGTTTCATGTCTCACTTCAGGTTTTTTTTAAATATTTGGGAATTTATAGGCTAAGAATTAGGGCAAACGGAGCCATAGGGGCCTACAAGGCACCAGGGCGCGTCCCCTGCTTTGTGGCCACCTCGTGGGTCTGTCGGTCCTCTCCCGAAGTTTCCAGGGTCTTTGTTGGTCTAGAAAAAATCGTCAAAAAGTTTCGCCGTGTTTAGACTTCTGTAGGTATGGATTTCGTAGAAAACAAAAACATGCAAAAAACAGTAACTGACACTGGGCACTGAGTTAATAGGTTAGTCCATAAAAATAATATAAATGACATATAAAGCATAAAAAAGTAATAATACAATAGCATGAAACAATAGAAAATTAAAGATACTTCAGAATAAGGACGACATGGAAAAGATATTGGCGCTTATCACTCAAATCGCCACCATCACATCTCGTTGAGATACTCTATCTCACCAAGATCTCTCCTCGCATTATAATCTTCCGTATTCTCCACATATATAGGAAAAGAGTAAGGTAGCATCTAGAGATTTTACCCACATTGGGGCATGAACCTGGGCATATCTAGTGTTCGTGTGATATGTGCCCAAGATCCTCAGGTCTCTTGAAGTGACATCCCGTCGACTACAAGTTCCACGTACTCCCCCTAGTACCGATGTTAGGATTGACGAAGTGTCTCTCAACATTGGGCGCTGAGCGAGGGGATATTACGAGATTAGGAAGATCTATGACCAGTAATATGCCACCCTCTTTGGATAGCGGGACGTTGAAGGATACGATGACCAGCCGGGAAACGGTGCCCAAGGACTCGGGGGCTTACCAGTCGAGGAATTCATCAATATCCTCTTTGGCCAGGATCATCAAGATCCCCAAGTAAGTGGCTTCACGGCAAGCATCTTCATGCGATGGGATTGGCAGAACGTAGCGGAAGGAGGCTACTCTACCGACAAAGCTAGTACTAGAGGTCTGGCTACCTGAACTGGAAATTCATCAAGAAAATAAGCGATCTAGAGATAAGGCAGGATCTCACCCGCTTTAAGTATATCATCAAGCCATCAGGAGGAGAATCATTAGGAGAGGATAAGTTTATAGAGGGAACAAGACCGATGGACGTAACCCCGGAATGATAAAAGAGATTTTGGATGGATTGGCCAAGCTCATGTACAATAAGGTAACCAGGCAGCTTAGGTAGTATGCCATGTAGGAAGATATCTTTGTGCACGGGGAGAAAGCAACCAGAAACATGGATAGCAGACATTAATTTCACATTTATTAAGACGTGTTAATCCAAGTGCATCATATAGTTTTTTAGGAATTATGGATACACTTGCACCTAAATCACATAGAGTATTACAAGTAAAGTTATTAATGTTAATCTTTATGGATGGTTTATAACCATCTTCCAAATTCCTAGGGATGAAAGCCTCTTTATTATATTTCTCTTCCCTAATAAGTAAGACAACTTCAACAATATATCTAGTAAAGTGATTTCTTTGCTCTAAAGACATAGGTTCCCAAGCCATATTTTGCAAAGCTTTAGTAACATTTGAGAGCATATAATTGTTATAATCAAATTCAACACCCTTTGAATTCGTGGGATCATCAATGCCTAAATTTTTATCCTCTTCAAACCCACTTATCTAAAAGTTTCCAGATTCATGGGTTTTCCTTCTCTAACCATTCTAGCTTGTATCATGCATAAAGTTTCATTTTTATTATCAATGTTAGCTTGCAACCTTTTAAGAGATTCTTGAGTACCATATTTAGGTAGAGATTGTTTTAGCTTGACAACTTCTACATATGCTAAAAATACCAAAAGCATTATCATAGGCAATGTTGCCTATAGGTATTTCTTATGCTAAAAACTAGACAGGGTTCACGGGTTCACCAAGTGCATCTCTGCAATACATAAGCGTGCGGTAAGTAACATAGTCATGTGCAAAATTACATAATGAAATATTCCATGCTCATGCCAAATGTATGACAGTCTCGATCCTATATAGACAATACTTTCAAATACTATAGACCAAGATCCACCTGTATCTATAGCTAAATAACCTGTTATAGGTTGTGATCCGTCTGCACCATACGAACATTAATTGTAAACATGGGAAATTGCCTTTAGCATGGTGACATATTGTACGCTGGGCAGTGGGTCGTGCATGAAGGGTCGTGCTCACATAGCCTAAGCTCCGAGACAACAAGCAAGAAAGAAAATTTTCCTTTGAGAAACATGAATACAAAAATTGACACATTTTTCTAAGACAGTCTAGTATTTAATTCGGATTTTTTTGAACACAGTACAGACACAAGTGCTCATATACACGTGCATGCACTCACCCCTATGAACGCACACACGCACACCCTACCCCTATGAGCACCTCTGAAAGACTGACCCGGCATATCATCTTGAAATTTACAAAGTCACCATAGGTACCTCGTCGTCGACGGGAACGTCTCCTCCCACTGAATGCGCATCACCGGAAATCCTGAAAATAATTTAGGAATAAATGCGAGCACCAGGATTTGAACCCCGGTGAACTGGGGATACCACAGTCCCTCTAACCATCGAACTACATGTTGGTTCGCTATTTAATTTGGATTTATTTTGAATTTTTTGGCTTCTTTTCTTGAACGCCTATTTTATACTCCCTCCGTTCGGAATTACTCATCCAAGAAATGAATGTATCTAGATGTATTTTAGTTGTAGATACATCTATTTTTGTGACAAGTAATTCCGAACGGAGTGAGTACATAACTCTTAAGATAGGGACTCGGTTCGCATGTCCCACCGTCTGACCTGGATGGGATCTAGCTCGGCAACACACTAGTACCAAATATTCACAAAGAAAAAAAACACACTAATACAGAATGACACATCACCAACTCCTCATGTTTGACGAGCGAAAGGTGGCGCATGAAAACACATGCCATCTTAAGGCTAACAAACTTTTATTGCGTTAGAGGTGCTACGTGGTAGAACAACTGCTCATGATATGCAATGGTGATGTTTGCTATTCAACAGTGCAATGATTGTTGGCCACCTAAGTGTAAAGGGTTTGGAGCGAGCGGTAAGTTGAGAAACTAAGTTACAAATAGAGGCAAAAAAACACATCACTCCAGTCAATAGCATTGTAACATAGAATATTATTTCATTTCATTGTCGATGATAAGTAAAATGATGTATCGACATGTCTCCGTTCAGTGTCAAGACGGGCCCCATGTCCCCAAAACACCCCCGAGACACCAGAAGGTCCGCCACAGCTCAAGAGGAGGAATACCTCCATATCGCATATCGAAAGAAGGAAGGACTCTACGAATAAGGAAGAAAAGAACGTACACACACTGTAAACCCGACGTAAAGGTCAGTCTCCAAGCCCTGTACGCCTTGTGCACCGATAAGGAGGCCTTCCACAACTTGTGCTATATAAGTGGCACCTGGTGGCATCGTATAGTTGGGCCTTCTCTTGCACTATCATAGTCTGGACCTACTACTTGTGACAGTGTTGGGATTCCCCGAAGAGGAAGAGTAATGTAGTATAATAGCACATGGTATTTTCATCAATTAAGAACCAAGGTTTATTGAACTAGAATGATATGGCACACCTACAACTTTAGTAGTACCTGCACACACATACAAAAAAATGCTTCCACCCAACAAAGGCAAGGGGGCGTCACTGCCCTTGTTCTTGCCAGATGCAAGTATCAAATTTGGTAGTGGTAGATATAATAAATAAAAGTAAAATAAAACATCGAGGAATTAAAAATTTTGTTTGATAATAAGATGAATGGACCCATGGGCCATAGCTTCACTAGAGGCATCTCTTTCATCAATAGCATCGGTGGGTAAATAAATTACTGTTGGGCATTGACAAAATAGCGCATAGTTATGATGATCATCCATTGCATAATCAATATATAGGCATTACGTCCACGACAAGTAGACCGTAATCCAACTACATCTACTACTATTACTCAACCCCAAGACTGTTGTCCAACATGAATCTCAAAGTATTAAGTTTATGATAAACAAAGTAATGCATTAAGTAAGATGACATAATGTAGAAAAATATGATCAAGCGATGACCGAACCCCGTTGCTTTATCCTTAGCAGCGACAATACAATACAATACGTGCCTAGCAACTCCTCCTGACATGGAGTAAGATCACTGCAAGATTGAACCTACTACCAAGCACCACTCCCGCTGAAGATAAATCAGTCTACTTGGCAAAAGAAGATGGATAGATCGGAGAGAAATACAAGGCTGTAAAATTACACAATAATAGAAATTTCAAAAGACTCAAATAGTATCAATGAATAATCTGATCATAAACCTACAATTCATCGGATCCCAACAAACGCACCGCAAAAGTTACATCGGATTGATCTCAGATGAGATCATTGTATTGAAGATCGAGAGAGAGAGAGAGAGAGAGAGAGAGAGAGAGAGAGAGAGAGAGAGAGAAAGAGATCTAACTACTATTATGGACCAGTAGGTCTTGTGGGAACTACTCACACATCATCATGGTGGCAGCAAGGTTGATGAATATTGCCTTTCGAGTTGTTTCCCCCTCCGCTAGAGTACCAAAACAGGTCTCCAGATGGGATCACTTCGAAACACAGACTTACGGCGGCGAAAGAATGTGTTTCAGGTCTCGCTTTGGGGGTTTATGAATATTTGAAAAATTATTGGCCAAGAATTAGGGCAAAAGGAGCCATGGGGGCCCATAAGGCACCAAGGAGCGCCCCCTGCCTTGTAGCCACATCGTGGGTCTTCCGGTCCTCTGCCGGAGCTTCCAGGGTCTCTTTTGGTCATCAAAAAATTTCATCGTGTTTGGACTTCTGTAGGTATTGATTTCATAGAAAACAAGAAAGATGCAAAAGATAGGAACTGGCACTGGGCACTTAGTTAATGGGTTAGTCCATAAAAATAATATAAAATGACATATAAAGCATACAAAAGTGATAATATAATAGCATTAAACAATCAAAAATTATAGATACGGCAGAGACATATCAAGACTACATGGAAAATATATTGGCGCTTATCACCTGAATCTCCACCATCACATCCCGTTGAGATACTCTATCTCACCAAGATCCTCCCCTCACATTGTAATCTTCCGTATTCTCTACATATTTAGTAAAAGAGTATTACAAGTAAAGATATTAATGTTAATCCTTAGGGATGGTTCACAACCATCTTCCAACTTCCTAGGGATGAAAGTATCCTTATTATATTAGTCTTCCCTAATAAGTAAGACAACTTCAACAATATATTTAGTAAAGTGATTTCATTGCTCTAAAGACATAGGTTCCCAAGCCATATTGTGCAAAGCTTTAGTAACATTTGATGGCTTATAATTGTTATAATAAAATTCAACACCCTTTGAATTCGTGGGATCATCAATGCCTAAATTTTTAACCTCTTCAAACCCACTGATGTCAAAAATTTCAGATTCGTTCTAGCTTGTATCATGCATACAGCTTCATTGTTATTATCAATGTTAGCTTGCAACCTTTTAAGAGACTCTTGAGTACCATATTTAGGTAGAGATTGTTTTAGCTTGGCAACTTCTGCATATGCTAAAAATACCAAAAACATTATCATAGGCAATGTTGCCTATAGGTATTTCTAATGCTAAAAACTAGATCGGGGTTCACAGGTTCACCAAGTGCATCTCTGCAATACATAAAAGTGAGGTAAGTAACATAGTCATGTGCAAAAGTACATAATGAAATATTCCATGCTCATGCCAAACGTATGAAAGTCTTGATCCTATATAGACAATACTTTCAAATACTATAGACCAAGATCCATCTGTATCTATAGCTAAATGACATGTTATTGGTTGTGATCCGTCTGCACCATATGAACATTAATTGTAAACATGGGGAATTGCCTTTAGCATGGTGACATACTGTTGTGTGGGGGACTACCATGAATACTCTACTAAACATTAACCCTAAGGGTATCTCCAACGGCGACCCGCAAATTTCCTCCCGCATCCATCCACGGACAGGAGGGGACCAGTCGGCGGACACGGATGCGGGTGGCCGCCATCCAACGCTATCCTGAATATGTTCGCCAGTAAATTCAAATTAAAATTTACTCCGATCCACATAGTGCACTGGATCACACCAGCACTAGATCGCTTGCCTGATGACAACCAAAAAGAGACAAGTATGCTTAGTTTTTCCATGCCCAAATCCAAAAGAACATTAGTACGACAGTCCATGCAATTTTCTTCCCTGATGGACCGGTAATCCTAGCCGTCTGCTCCCCCATCAAGGTGGTGTCGTCGCTGCCGCGTAGACAGACCTCCGCCTCTGCCGCCGCTAACCGATCTTTCTGACGTTGAAACATCTGGTAGCGAATGGGTTGCACGATCATTCTTGCGTCGGCATCCAAAGAGTCCATATTCAAGGTCAACATCTTGGCGTCCTCTGCATTGGCGGCAATCTTCAGTTTCTTTTCCTCGAGCGCAGCTTTTCTCTCTTCAATCATGGTCCTCCTCTCTTCGAGTTTGAGCTTCTTGTCCCTCGCCTTGATCAACAATTTGAACCTCTCTGCCTTCTTCTGCTCCTTGATGTCCGAGCGCTTCATGCATGCCTGCTCCTTCTTCTCCAAGATGTCCAAGAACCTCTCCGTCAGCTTGGCCTCCACACCTTCTCGCTTTGCCCTCTCCTCCTCCCACTTCTCCCCTCGTAAACTTCTTCTAACCTTCTTCAGCGGCTCTTGGGTTGGGTCGGTAGGGTCACCGGTTTCTTCCTCATTGGCTTGGGCAGCGTCCTTGGTTGTGAAAAGGTCCACTTCGGTTGCCCATTCAACTTCAACCAACAATGCATGACGGTGAAGGACTTCTTCTCCAACTTCCTGTACACCAAACAAGAACGAGTAGGTTACAATGTGAAACATTGTCAACAATGCATACCCGGCTAGTGCGCAACAAAACAATGCATGTCCGGCTAGTGATCAACAAAACTAAGCATATCCGACTAGTGAGCTGCAAAATAATGCATGTCCACCTAGTGACCAACAAAACTAAGCATATCCGGCTAGTGAGCAACAAAACAATGCATGTCCATCTAGTGATCAACTTACTTGCTCGGTGATTTGTGCACCGCTAGGCCACCATGCAATGAGATGCTTTAAGTGCATGCAATACTTGGACACGACCTCTTGGATGGTGTACCATCGATGGTTGAGGGACTTCCGTTCACGCTTGCGGATAACTGCCGTAGGAGTAGGGTGCGAAATGTTTTTGTTCATGGAACCATTTGCGAATGTTTCTCCAAAAGGTTGTGCCCTTTTTCTCCGTGTCATGGACATGATTGAGGCTACTGGCCAACCATGCATCACACAACAGCTCGGCCTCCCGCATGTTGAAGCTCTCTTCTCTATCCTTCTTTGGATCGCCGACTGTATCATCCGGATCATCATCCTCACCGTGCTCCTCCTCCACCCCCTCCGGCGGCCCAATGCTATTGTTGTTGTGTGCCATCGCCGATGGCGGAAGGAAGGTGAGGTGGGAAAAAAGAGCCGGAATTGGGAGGAGAGTGGGGGATTTTGGTGCGAAAATAGTGCAGGATGCTACAAAAATGCGGGCTCCGCCTTCCTTTTGGGTGGGCCAGGGGGTCATATACAGACGTTTAGCATGTCCGAACTCCCGCAACCCACCCCCGGTTTGATTTCGGTTTGCGGGAGAAAACACATCCAGACCTCCCGGCAGACGACGCAGACCCGTGTTTGAGGGTCGGCGTTGAAGATGCCCTTAATGGCAACTATTCAATATAAGCCTTTTTCCACTTTCTCTCACTGCATAGATACATGAAACATTGAACCAAACTAATGCACACTATTTCCACTATTTACTACCATCTAAATCAATGTTGAGAATATCGCTTATCATTAGCGTATCAGTTGGATGGGGATTATAGAATCAAAATTCGGCCGATTAATTGATTTTATCAGTTGACTATTAATCGCATGTTTTTTTGGCAAATCTCATGTTCCCAGCACTAAAATATGCTATATTCAACACAAAAACAATATTGGACAGAAGTGTTATCTTCATTATTTGGCTTTGAATCCTTGTACAATGACAACCAAAATACGACAAAAATACATATTAAATAACAAGGTGCAAAAAACACAAATAATATAGTTATTGGCTTATTGCACACATGGTGCTAGGAATAGGTCCAATTTATTTGTAGATTCTCGATAGATCGCTTGTTAGAGTGATAAATCGGCCCAACCAAAAATGGTGATGATATGACTTCCTCTTGGATTTCCCCCGTGGTATAGACGTATTGTTCTTCTGCAAAATAAAAAATTAAAAATGGTAACCTTAACTTGCATACTGACTCCTGAGAGCATCTCCAGCCGCGCCCCCAACAGGCCCTCCCCAGGCGTTTTTCCACGCCGGTGCCGAAAAATCGGCCCAGTTGCGCCTCCAGGAGCCCCTTTTTCGCCGGTTTGAGCCAAAACTGGCGCCGGCGGACCCTGGCCGAACCCGGCGCGCTGGGAGGCACCAGGGGGCGCCGGGGCGAGCGGTTTTGGCGTGAAAGTGGATGGGCCCGCCGAGTCAGCAAGATGCCGCTTCGTCGCCCTCATCGCCTCGGTTGTCACGGGAATCAATGCGAAGGCTGCCGCGCTGCCGCGCCGGTCAGCCTCCATTGATGCCTCACGGGCACCGCAGCGAACGCTCTACGACGCGCGTCCAGCCACATGTCGCCCGACATGCAACCAGTCGCCGCCCCTCTATGGCTATAAAAGGCGACCTCCCCGCCGGTGGACGCCACAGATCTCATTCCCCCCCTCCCCGGCGTAGAAAGCAACACTCCCCTCTTCCCGCTGACAAGAAAGATGGCCAAGAGGTACCCAAGTGACGGCGCGGCGGCGAACGGCTTCGATCGCCGCCACCTCCAAGAGCAGGAGGCGCACCTACTCTACGAGGCCGAGTACCCGGCGCCGCTGGACATGCGGGTGCCGGGGACGTGGAGGCTGAGCGCCGGCGATGTGCCGGTGCCACCGGTGCCCGAAGGGGCGACGCGGCGGGCCGAGATCGCCGGCATCCGCTTGTCCCTGATGTAGGAGCAGAGGGACGAGCTGCGCTACGCAACGACAGCCACACCCTCTAGACCATGTACTTCCAGCCTCTGTTGGAAAAGGCAGTGCCTAGGAGGCGCTTAGGCACGCCTAGGCGCTAGGCAATGGCCAAACGCCTCGCCTAGGGCATAAATGGAGGTCTAGGCAGGGCAAGCAAGGAATTTCCTACGCAAACAAGAAATCATGTCATGTACTGCACTAATATGCCAAACGGGTTATATTCCAATGGTAGTCGATGGTAATTAACTTATTTATATGCCCTAAACTAACATCAACACCCATATAATAATCAAAAATACACTACGAGCAAAAACTATATTACCGCCTAGGGTGCTTAGGCACTGCCTAGGCACTAGGCGAAGGCCCACCGCCTCGCTTACGCCTACCGCTTTTTCAAACCTTGCTTCCAGCGCCACCGTGAGGAGTAGTCGCCGCCACCAACGACGTCATCCCCCCGCGGCCGCTTCAACGCCGATGGGCGGCGCGAGTGGTGGGGCGTGCCAGGTCGTACTCTCGAGGCCGTCCTCGACCACATCGAGACCGGCAACGTGACGCACCTCGAGTACCCACAGCGGTCGTCCTTCTCTCGCCGCCGTGGTAGCTCTTGGACACCGCGGCGGATGGACCTAGGGTCGTCCTCGTTGTCGGCTTCCGGCTCACCGGCCGCGCTCCGCCCCGTCAAGCCTGAGCAGGAGGAGACGTCGCTCAGGCGCCGCTCCCGCAGCGGTGCCCTCGTCATCAACGAGGGTGCCCCGCCCTCCTCGCCTGGTCCGGCTGCGGGGAGGCGCTCCCTCCGCCTGGACCGGCTGAAGCCCGAGCCGGGGCTTGATACGTCTCCAACATATCTATAATTTTTGATTGTTCCATGCTATTATATTACCCGTTTTGGATGTTTATGGGCTTTATTTTACACTTTTATACTATTTTTGGGACTAACCTACTAACCGGAGGCCCAACCCGTATTGCTGTTTTTTTCCTATTTCAGTGTTTCGAAGAAAAGGAATATCAAACAGAGTCCAGACGGAATGAAACCTTCGGGAGCGATATTTTTGGAACAAACGCAATCCAGGAGACTTGGAGTGGACGTCAAGAAGCAGCCAAGGCGGCCACGAGGCAGGAGGGCGCACCCCACCCTTGTGGGCCCCTCGTGGCCCCCCTGACCTACCCCCTTCGCCTATATATACCTCCATACCCTGAAAACATCCAAGAGCACCACAAAAAACTATTTCCACCGCCGCAACCTTCTGTATCCGCGAGATCCCATCTTGGAGCCTTCGCCGGCGCCCCGCCGGAGGGGGAATCGACCATGGAGGGCTTCTACATCAACACCTGTAGGATCGGAAGTATGTCTAGAGGGGGGGTGATTAGACTACTTGACAACTTAAAAGTTTAGCCTTTTGATTAGGGCAAGTTTTTAGCAAGTTCACAATGAAGACCAAGTCAAGTATCACCCTACACATGCAATTCTAGAGTAGTGGCAGCGGAAAGTAAATTGCACATGTAGTAAATGAGAGGTGGAGAAGAGCAAACGCAATTTGGAGACACGGAGATTTTTCTCGTGGTTCCGATAGGTGGTGCTATCGTCAATCCACGTTGATGGAGACTTCAACCCACGAGGGTAACGGCTGTGAGAGTCCACGGAGGGCTCCACCCACGAAGGGTCCACGAAGAAGCAACCTTGTCTATGCCATCATGGCCTCGCCCACGGAGGACTAGCCTTACTCGGGTAGATCTTCACGAAGTAGGCGATCTCCTTGCCCTTACAAACTTCTTGGTTCAACTCCACATCTTGACGGAGGCTCCCAAGCGACACCTAACCAATCTAGGAGGCACCACCTCCAAAAGGTAATAGATGGTGTTGGTGATGATGAACTCCTTGCTCTTGTGCTTCAAATGATAATCTCCCCAACACTCAACTCTCCTCACTGATTTGGCTATGGTGGAAGAAAGGATTGAGTGGAAAGCAACTTGGGAAGGCTAGAAATCAAGTTTCATATGGTGGGAGTGGAGCAACTTGATCTCAACACAAGGGTAGGTAGTTTTCTTCTCGAAATGTAAGGTAGGAGTGGTAGTTCTTTCGATGGCTCTCTCCACGAATGAAGAGGAGGTGGAGGGTATTTATAGCCTCCACACAAAATCCAACCGTTACACACATTTGACCAATCTCGGTCAGACCGAAGTTGACAACTCGGTGAGACCGAAAGTTCAAATCTTGTGAACGTTGGGATTTTCGGTGGGACCGAAAATACAATCTCGGTTAGTCCGATTCTTCCAAAGTCTAGGGTTTGCCATTCTCGGTGGGACCGACTTTCTCATCTCGGTGACACCGATTTGAGTACAGAAGGTTACAGAAGCTTGGCAACACCAATTTCGGTATGACCGAGTTTGGAATCGGAAAATCCGAAATGCTTAGGGTTTGGCTATATGGCTGAGGTGGTTCATCTCGGTGTGACTGAGTTTATGGAATCGGTGGGACCGAGATTACTTATGAGTTTATGTTGGAATGAAAGATTGCTGATAGTTTGAGAGATAAATCACTAAGCACTTTGAGCAACCAGATCATCATCATAACCTCATCCCCTTTTAATAGTATTGGCTTTCCTATGGACTCAATGTGATCTTGGATCACTAAACCAAAAATGGAGTCTTGAGCTTTTGCCAATGTTTTCCTTAGCATTTTGAGGGGTCCACATCATCAGTCATTGCCATACCCATATCACTGAACTTTCTGAAATATTCTCAAGAAATAATTAGTTCAATGATATATATGTTGTTATTAATTACCAAAACCACCCGGGGATTAGTTGCACTTTCAATCTCCCCCTTTTTGGTAATTGATGACAACATATAGATCAAAGCTTCGACAAATGATATAATCAATGAATAACATCGTCGCTTTGAGAAGTATGTGATAAGCAAGAGCTCCCCCTAAATTTGTGCATTATTTAAGATTTGCGTTTGAATGCAAATGCACAATCGATTAGGATCATGGGTCACTCTTCCATGTCACATACATCTTGGTGGAGCGCACAAAATGATAAGAATGAATAGCATGCACCCAATCACCAAGACATGAGTAAGTGATCATACAAGATATGAATAGAGTATGATAAGCATTAAGCACACATTAAGCATAGTATGATCAAGCACTCATCAAGATAGAGCAAACTAGTATCAAACACACGAAATGTCTCAAGAACTCAAAAGTATCTCAAGGAAAACCGCAAACGAAAGAGCAAAACGAGCACTCTCTCTCGAAGTCCTATGATCTATACAATTTCTCCCCTTTGGCAACAAGTTACCAAAAGTTCGAAGGTATAGAGCTAATCGTCACTAGGGACTCTGCTGGCGGCTCTGTCTGCGTCGATGGAGTGGAGATAGCTGCATCTGCAAAAGCTTCTGAAGTCTGTGGAGCTGGAGGAGTGGATACTGGAGCTGGTCTTTGAACCGATGGAGCTGTGGGAGGTGCTGATGTAGTAGCCACAGGGTCATCCTTTGGAATAGCAGTGATCTAGGCTTTGTGGGCACTGCAGCAGGCTGCTCATAGTCATCTGGACTAGATCACCTTCCATCTCCTTCATGAGCTCTGCCTTCTCCTTCTTCGCTTCCTCAATGTCGCCTCAAGCTTGTTGGCGGTGACCTGCACTTGATCGACTTGACATCCAGAGCATGGAACTTATCTTCAACTATCCTCTCAAGACTCTCCCGAGACGCACTATGCTGGCAAAGCGTAGTTCAATCCTTTGAGTGGCTTCAAGAAGTTGTTCTCCAACGCTCTTGGGCTTTCTTCTTCTTCTTGCTGCTTCCTTCTCAGCTTTAGCTTGTTTGGCAGCTTCAGACTTAGCTTGTCCTTCAACAGATGTGGGAGCATCCTCACTCATGACAACTTCATTATCTTCATGTTCAGGCTGCAGTGGCAAGTGGGGTCTATCCAACAGGTAGGTGTCCGTGCCAAACTTGGCATTGATGAGCATCTGAATGTGCGGAGCAAACCCACATGACCTCTTCTGGTCTGCTGCTGTCCTCTTGATAGTCTCTACTATCAGGTCCATCACCTTAAAAGGTGTCTTCTGATCCAGAATGTGCAGCATGTTGATAGAATAGCCTCTTATCATGCGATGGTCTCCTGACTTGGGCATCAAAGTATGCCTTAGAATGGTGTTAGTGGTTGGGAGACCTGCCTGAAGATGATAAACTGATCCAAGCTTCCATATCTCAACATCCTTGTCTCGTACCTCATTGTACATGTTCTTCATAGACTCGTGATTCTTCTTTGGAATGCCATAGACATCTACATCATCATCTCTTGATACTGGTGCATTCAGCAACGCTCTCCATTCCTCAACAGTTGAGGAGAATCTCTGGCCTTCTGTCATCCATACAATTCTGCCATCTGGATAGAAATGTGTTGTGGCATAGAACTGCATGATCATCTCATCATTCCAAGCAGTCAATTTCTGACCAACAAACTCAGCAACTCCACATGCAGTGAAGCTCTCATGCACATGTGGGAAGTAGTCTCTGTGCTCTTCACTGTCGATGTAATCCCGGTCAACGATCTGGTGTCAAGAATAATTGGCTTCTTATCCATGAGCACTGTCTCATAAAAATCTTGTTGCTCTCTGGTGTGGAACCTAGAGTCAACAGCTGTCCTTCTCCTGGTGGCATATGGATCAACTTGCCTCCATAGCCTGAGACCTTTGTCCTTCCTTTCCTTCATATTTTCAGCTCGAGGATGAGCATCATTATGAACTGGCGCTTTACGTCTAAGTTTCAAAGAAAACATGTGCCTCTTCATCGATTCAGCAGTGGCACATTGTCCTTCTTCTTCTCTGAAGCAGGTATATTTCTCACTGTTTTCTTTGGCTTGGCAGCAGGTTTGGCTTGGGCTCCCTTGGCTGGAGCTGATGGCTTAGATTTTGTGGGTGCTCCTGCCCTGATGGCATCTCCCATCAACTTTTGCTTCTAAGGAGGCTGGGGTGCTTCCTCATCAGAGTCATCATCAGCTTCTTCATGAACTAGCCTCTTCCTCTTGGAAGTTTTCTTGATCTTGCTGGAGGTTTCTTCATCCATGCTCAGCTTCTTTGCAACTGTGGATTTCTTCTCTTTGCTGGTGCCTTTCTTTGCTTGTTGCCCTTGATATCCTTTGGCAACCACTTTCCTCTTAGGCTTGGAAGTAATCTCCTCATCAGCAACAAAGTCAGAGTCTTCCTCATCAGAATTCCTCTTCTTCCTGGCCCTGGTGGCAGCAGGAGGCAATCCACTTGGAGTGCTCCTCTCTCCATCATCAGAAAAACTGCTTGCTTCAGACTTGTAATCGCCTCGAATCTCAACTGGCGATTCAGACCTGTTCTGGCTGTCACTTGCATCAGACATGACTGACAACTTGTGAAAAGAATAGGTATAGGCAAAATAGAAGAGTTATCACAAACTGCAGAGAATTTTGCAAAATAAATGAGTTCAAACATTAGTTTTAGGTTTTCACAGAATGCATTTCGGTCTGACCGAGTCTAAAAATTCGGTGAATCCGAAGTGTCTAAACCTAACCGTACACACCACTTTCGGTTGGACCGAAATGGGTTTCGGTCTAGCCGAGAGCACTAGGGTTTCACTGAGTCCTCATTTCGGTCTTACCGATTTGCACAACTCGGTTTAGCCGAAAAGTGCAGTGCAATGGCCAGAGGCCAAATCGGTCAGTCCGAGAATGTAGAATCGGTCACACCGAGATGTGTTCGGCGGAAACCTAACCCTAAGATTTTCACTCGAATTTTGTTCTATGATCTAATCTGCTGGACAGGAAGATTTCAAACTTGGCAAGAAGCTAGGCAAAACCTATCGTGCATTGAATCAGAGGTTGAAGCACGAGAGGGATGAAACTCACCCAATCTGGTGGAGTTTCACTACGGCGGCAACGGTGCGATGAGATTGACCGTTGACGGCGATGGAGACCCGCGGCGAGGGCGCACAGGCGACGGTGGAGACAATCCGTAGACCACGGCGACGGCAGCGAAGGGTTTGGGGGCGAGACGTTTGAAGGAATAATCAACGCGCGCTGCCCTCGGGTATATATACCCTTCGGCTGTCGGTGGGACCGAGTTGGAAAACTCGGTGGGACCGAGATGGTTAACTGCAAGCAGTTACTCACTTGATCACGCCGAATTTGTAACTCGGTTTCACCGAGGTGAAAACCTAGATCAATCCAAGTGATTTCGGTCCGTCCGATTTGAGTATATTGGTTTGACCGGAAGTACTTAGAAGGTTTTGGAATTTAAGCTTTTGACGGATCGGTGGCTCAAAGTGCTCCTCACTCGGTCTGTCCAAAAAGTCTTGTTCAAAGTTTGTGATATAAGCATGAATAGAGTTTGAGACAAGAAAGCATAGATAGCTAGGGGAGGAACTTAGGCATTCTTGTCCATCCATTTGGTCAAAAAGAAATAAGATCCAAAAGACCAAAGCAACAAATGGATGTCCTCGAATGGATAAAATCATGCATCCAACATGCTCACACAATAAGATAGCAAACAAAATATGTGTCAAACATGCACAAACAAAACACTAGCAACTAGCACACAATTTGGCGATGACTAGGTCATCTATATATGAGTATATTGACTTAGGAGTCAAATGAGAACATTTGATCATAGGCCATACTCATCGTTTAAGCACAAGTGGGGTTACCACTTTTCCTTAAAGCATTAATGTGTTCACATCATTTGAAGATGCTTTAGCTCATTTCTTTAGAGCAAAGCTCCCCCTTGATGTGAGAACCCCTTTTAAAGGGTCAAACTAACCTTGGGTTGTCGTTGAAGACTTCATGTAGATGTTGAAGATGTGGATGCTCAATGTTGATGAAGATCATCAAGAGTTGGGAGCAATCCTTTGGATTCGGGCACTTTCAATACCTACATGGGTTAGTCCCACAAGGAACAAACAAGGATATCCATGGACATAGATTGAAGTACACAATAGATGATGTCCATGAAAGCAATGATTACCTTGTCCCTTGACTTACCAACATGAGGGTTTGTGACTCCATGAACTAGTGCAAGATGTGGAAGTTGATTGCACAAGTTCTTTGCCAAAATGAATGTGAGTGAAGTATGTTGGCGGAGTCACCCTCAAGAGCTCTCTAGTTCTTCTTCTTCGGGATCCACATCATCTTGATGGGAATCCTTGGGGTACTAGTTGAGCTTGTCGAAGTAGAACTTGAAGTTGCCTTGGGAACCCACTTGACCATGGCCTTGGGTGCTTCAATGAATGCATCAATCTCCTCTTGAAGCTTGTCCTTGCCTTTTAGCTTGTGGTCTTGTGGTGGAAGGTCATCTTGGGCTTGTTCCACATTGGAAGAAGTAGGATCATACTTCTCCTTTTGAGAAACAAACTTTGGAGTGGGATATTGACCTTCTTCCCATTCAACACCCTCGGCGTTGAACTTTCGCTCAAAACCAATTCCTTGATTCTTCCGGTGTCTTCCTTGCTTGCGAACAATTTCTCAAAGCTCTTGCTTCCGGCAAGGCTCTTGTAGACACCTTTCTCTATAATCCCTTTCAATAGACTATTTTCTTTCTCAAGTGAAACTTGGCTTGAAACATTGTTAGTGGAATCAAGAGAATTACTAGAAGTAACAACATTTGATTTAGCATGATTATTGTTACTACTAGATGAAGAATTTTTCTTACGCTTGTCATGCTTAGTTTTAATAGGTGGCAAGAAATTAGACAAGAGAAGTCGTTTGGCAAGATATGAAGAACTCTTCTTTCGAAGATCGTCATTGATAGCTTTTAGAAACTCATGTTCTTGCTCTAGATTGAGCTTCTCGAAGCGTAGCTTCTCATGAGATCTTAGGAGCTCTCTATGATCTTCTTGAGTTGTTTCATGAGCTAACTTAAGAGTGTTTAGTTCTTTAGTTAGACTCTCAATCTCCTTCATAGCATTGTCATTCGACTCTTCTCGACTATAAAGACTACTAGCATGTTCATCATTACTAAGCTCACTAGATTTGCCATGTAAAAGCTCATCTTCACCAAGCAAGTCATCCTCATCACTATCAAAGTCAATAAATTCAGGGTGTGATACCTTGGGGCCTTTTGCCATGAAGCATCTTCCAATTCCCTCATTTGGTGAATCAAACAAGTCATAGGAGTTGGAGTTGGAGGACACGAGAGCAAGACCGGCAACACCTTCATCTTGACTGTATTCGGAGTTGGAGTGATAGCTTCTTTCGGAGTGATTGTCGGAGTTGGAGCCGGAGACCCATTCACCAACATGAGCTTGATGTTTTCTTCTTGTGTATCTCCTTGATGACTTGTCTTTCCTTTCCGAATCCTTGCTTCTCTGAGAGGATCTTCGTTCATAACGATCATCTCTACTCCTTCTCTCTTTTCGAGGCGACTCTTCTCTTGAGCTTCTTCTTCTTGGAGACTCTTCTCTTCTCTTGTGGGGAGTCGAACACTCATTTGAGTAGTGTCCGGGTCTTCCACAATTGTAGCAGTTTCGATCACGACTAGAAGATCTCTTTTCAACATATGATCTAGACTTTGAGCTTCTTTCCTTGCTTCTACTCTTGTAGAATTTGTTGAAGTTCTTCACCATTAGGCTTATCTCTTCATTGGAAACTAGCTTGTCACTTGAGGTTGTGGGAGCTTCAACTGCAGCTTTGTAAGCACCACTTGACTTGTTGTGAAGCTCTTCCTTATCTTTAAGTGTCATCTCATGAGCAACAATTCTTCCAATGACTTGGTAGGCTTGAGATCCTTGTAGTTTGGCATCATTTGGATCAAAGTGCACACGGTGTCATACTTTCCATCCAAAGCTCGAGAATCTTCTTGATGATGAATCGGTCGGTCATTTCTTCGCTTCCTAAGCCTGCCATCTCATTGGTGATGAGAGCAAGCCTAGAGTACATTTCAGCGACTCCTTCACCTTCCTTCATCTTGAACTTGTCAAGTCGACCTTGAAGAACATCTAGCTTTGATTCCTTCACGGACTCGGTACCTTCGTGCATTTCACCAAAGTATCCCAAATCTCTTTTGCATTCTCAAGACGGCTGATCTTGTTGAACTCCTCGGGACACAAAGCATTGAAGAGAATGTTACAAGCTTGAGCATTGTTCTCGTAACATCCGCAACTCATCCGCAGAGCTTCGCGATCCGAACTTTTCCTTCCTCAAGAACTCACCTTGCAAGCCAACACAAATAATGCCCCATGCGGCGGGGTTATGTCCAAGAATATGCATTTTCATTTTGTGCTTCCAACTAGCAAAATTTGAACCATCAAAGTAAGGACCTCTACGAAAATTACCCTCACTAGACGCCATACTCTCCTAGGTTGTGAAACCAAGCTTATGGAATCCAATGCAATGAAAACCAATCCAATGGAGACCAAAGCTCTGATACCACTTGTAGGATCGGAAGTATGTCTAGAGGGGGGGTGATTAGACTACTTGACAACTTAAAAGTTTAGCCTTTTGATTAGGGCAAGTTTTTAGCAAGTTCACAATGAAGACCAAGTCAAGTATCACCCTACACATGCAATTCTAGAGTAGTGGCAGCGGAAAGTAAATTGCACATGTAGTAAATGAGAGGTGGAGAAGAGCAAACGCAATTTGGAGACACGGATATTTTTCTCGTGGTTCCGATAGGTGGTGCTATCGTCAATCCACGTTGATGGAGACTTCAACCCACAGAGGGTAACGGCTGCGAGAGTCCACGGAGGGCTCCACCCACGAAGGGTCCACGAAGAAGCAACCTTGTCTATGCCATCATGGCCTCGCCCACGGAGGACTAGCCTTACTCGGGGTAGATCTTCACGAAGTAGGCGATCTCCTTGCCCTTACAAACTTCTTGGTTCAACTCCACATCTTGACGGAGGCTCCCAAGCGACACCTAACCAATCTAGGAGGCACCACCTCCAAAAGGTAATAGATGGTGTTGGTGATGATGAACTCCTTGCTCTTGTGCTTCAAATGATAATCTCCCCAACACTCAACTCTCCTCACTGATTTGGCTGTGGTGGAAGAAAGGATTGAGTGGAAAGCAACTTGGGAAGGCTAGAAATCAAGTTTCATATGGTGGGAGTGGAGCAACTTGATCTCAACACAAGGGTAGGTAGTTTTCTTCTCGAAAATGTAAGGTAGGAGTGGTAGTTCTTTCGATGGCTCTCTCCACGAATGAAGAGGAGGTGGAGGGTATTTATAGCCTCCACACAAAATCCAACTGTTACACACATTTGACCAATCTCGGTCGACCGAAGTTGACAACTCGGTGAGACCGAAAGTTCAAATCTTGTGAACGTTGGGATTTTCGTGGGACCGAAAATACAATCTCGGTTAGTCCGATTCTTCCAAAGTCTAGGGTTTGCCATTCTCGGTGGGACCGACTTTCTCATCTCGGTGACACCGATTTGAGTACGTATGTTCTGAAGCTTGGCAACACCAATTTCGTATGACCGAGTTTGGAATCGGAAAATCCGAAATGCTTAGGGTTTGGCTATATGGCTGAGGTGGTTCATCTCGGTGTGGTGAGTTTATGGAATCGGTGGGACCGAGATTACTTATGAGTTTATGTTGGAATGAAAGATTGCTGATAGTTTGAGAGATAAATCACTAAGCACTTTGAGCAACCAGATCATCATCATAACCTCATCCCCTTTTAATAGTATTGGCTTTCCTATGGACTCAATGTGATCTTGGATCACTAAACCAAAAATGGAGTCTTGAGCTTTTGCCAATGTTTTCCTTAGCATTTTGAGGGGTCCACATCATCAGTCATTGCCATACCCGTATCACTGAACTTTCTGAAATATTCTCAAGAAATAATTAGTTCAATGATATATATGTTGTTATTAATTACCAAAACCACCCGGGGATTAGTTGCACTTTCAACACCATAGCCCTTCTGATGAGTTGTTAGTAGTTTACCACACACCTTCGGGTCCATAGTTATTAGCTAGATGGCTTCTTCTCTCTCTTTGAATCTCAATACAAAGTTCTCCTCGATCTTCTTGGAGATCTATTCGATGTAACTCTTTTTGTGGTGTGTTTGTCAAGATCCGATGAATTGTGGGTTTATGATCAAGTTTATCTATGAGAAATATTTGAATCTCCTCTAATTTCTTTTATGTATGATTTGTTATCTTTGCAAGTCTCTTCGAATTATCAGTTTGGTTTGGCCTGCTAGATTGATCTTTCTTGCAATGGGAGAAGTGCTTAGCTTGTTCAATCTTGCGGTGTCCTTTCCCAGTGACAGCAGGGGCAGCAAGGCACGTATTGTATTGCTGCCATCGAGGATAAAAAGATGGGGTTTATATCATATTGCATGAATTTATCCCTCTACATCATGTCATCTTTCTTAATGCGTTACTCTGTTCTTCATGAACTTAATTCTCTAGATGCAGGCAGGAGTCGGTCGATGTGTGGAGTAATAGTAGTAGATGCAGAATTGTTTCGATCTACTTGTCACGGACGTGATGCCTATATACGTGATCATGCCTAGATATTCTCATAACTATGCACTTTTCTATCAATTGCTCGATAGTAATTCGTTCACCCACCGTAATACTTATGCTATCTTGAGAGAAGCCACTAGTGAAACCTATGGCCCCTGGGTCTATCTTTTATCATATAATTTTCCCATCTACTTTTATTTGCATCTTTTACTTTCCAATCTATATCATAAAAACACCAAAAATATTTATCTTATCTTATTATCTCTATCAGTTCTCACTTTTGCAAGGTACCGTGAAGGGATTGACAACCCCTTTTGCGAGGTTCTTGTTTGTTTGTGTAGGTATGAGGGGCTTTTGAGGAGCCTCCTACTGTATTGATAACTTGGTTCTCAAAAACTGAGGGAAATACTTATGCTACTTTGCTGCATCACCCTTTCCTCTTCAAGGAAAACCAACGCAGTGCTCAAGAGGTAGCAAGAAGGATTTCTGGCACCGTTGCCGGGGAGGTCTTCGCTCATGTCAAGAGATACCAAGTACCCATCATAAACTCATCTCCCTCACATTACATTATTTGCCATTTGCCTCTCGTTTTCCTCTCCCCCACTTCACCCTTGCCGTTTTCTTCGCCCTTCTTCCCTTCGATCTTGTGTTACCATGTGCCTTCTATTTGCTTGCATATTTGCTTGCTAAAAATCTATTGATATGGATCCACATAAAGTGTTCTACTTGGATCATCTTCGATCCTTATGCGCTCGTGCTGAAACCCCAACTAGCCTAGTTGATGGGAAATATTTAGATGAGCATGCTCATTTTGTGCGTCACCGTTTGTCTGAAAAAGGGAGACTCTTATGGGATGAAATAAACAGATTACTGTGTTATGCTTGGAATCTTTGTGAAATTTATGATTTTACTTGTTGCTCTAAGAACCCTAAAAAACACCTTCCCTACCTATGTGAGTTTAATGAAAATGAAATCTTATCTTCTTATGAAAAGGGTGTTTATAGTTACTATGATATCGAACAAATTGAAGAATTTGTTGATTTTAAGGGTGCTTATGAAGTTTCTTCTTTGATTGAAAAGTATGATATTACTCTCTACGAATCTGAAAATTTTGACATACTTAAATATTGCTATGAAAACTATGCTCATAATATCTATGTCAAAGAATTTATTGAGAGAATGACTGTTGCTTTGGAAGAAAATAATGATATGCATGAATCTATAGATAATGATTCCGATGATTTGATTGAAACATCCCTTGATGAACATGATGCTTGCTATTCTTGTGGCCACGATGCCAATATTTATGAAGATGAATTTGCTATAGTTCCTTATGTTAAACATGAGATTGTTGCTATTGCACCCATACCTTGTAGTTCCTTCAATGAAAAGCATGATTGCAATGATGTTACTATAAATTCTCTTGATGTCAATTGTGCTAATAATATGCAAAACCCTAAGCTTGGGGATGCTAGTTTTGCTATGTCTACTACTTGTTGCAATGATCATGATTGGGGTGATTCTTCTTTTGATCTTGAAAATTTATTTAACCCCCATGATGAATATGAGATTGATAATAGTGTTTGCAATATTATTGAAAGTGGGTTTGGAAGAGTGTCAACTTTAGATCCCACATATTTGGATTTTGATCAATCTTATGAAATTTTTGATAAAAGTGGGCTTGGAGAGGTCATGACTTTAGTTAATGTTAAATCCCACTATTTTGGAAGAGTATCAACTTCGCATGCATGTGGATCGTGTTGAAAATATTTTATGTGATAGCTATATTGTTGAATTTTCTTATGATCCTACATGTAATTATTATGAGAGAGGAAAATATGGTCGTAAAATTTTTCATGTTACTAAATTACCTCTCTTCATGTTGAGATTGTTATCATCTCTTTGTTCTTCTTTGCATATGCTAGTTTTTGCTTCCCTTGATAATTTGTTTGCTTACAAGATGCCTATGCATATGAAGTATGTTAGACTTAAGTGTGTTTGTCACATGTTTTATGATGCTCTCTTTATGCTTCAATTCTTGTCTTTCATGTGAGCATCATTGAAATCTCAATGCCTAGCTAAAAAGGCTTTAAAGAAAGCGCTTGTTGGGAGGCAACCCAATTTTATTTTTGTTCCTTGCTTTTTGCTTCTGTTTAGTAATAAATAATTCATCTAGCTTCTGTTTAGATGTGGTTTCATGTTTTAATTAGTGTTTGTGCCAAGTAGAACCTATAGGATCTTCTTGGGTGATAGTTAATTTGAATCTGCTGAAAAACAGAAACTTTTGCACGCACGAGAATAATTTTAATAAATCACAGAAACGTGATTTTTAGTTGATTCTTTTTGAAGTAGATCATTAGGCAAATTTCACAGTACTTCCTATTTTGGTAGGAGTTTTAGACTTCCAGAAGTATTCGAAAGTTACAGATTGCTACAGACTGTTCCGTTTTTGACAGATTCTGTTTTTCGTGTGTTGTTTGCTTATTTTGATACATCTATGGCTAGTATCGGGGGGTATGAACCATAGAGAAGTTGGAATACAGTAGGTTTAACACCAATATAAATAAAGAATGAGTTCATTACAGTAACTTATGTGGTGGTTTTTCTTTCTTGCACTAGCGAAGCTCATGAGATTTCCTGTTCAGTTTTGTGTTGTGAAGTTTTCAAGTTTTGGGTAAAGATTTGATGGACTATGGAATAAGGAGTGGCAAGAGCCTAAGCTTGGGGATGCCCATGGCACCCCAAGATAATACAAGGACAACCAAAAGCCTAAGCTTGGGGATGCCCCGGAACGCATCCCCTCTTTCGTCTTCATCTATCGGTAACTTTACTTGGAGCTATATTTTTATACGCCACATGATATGTGTTTTGCTTGGAGCGTCTTGTATGATATGAGTCTTTGCTTTTTAGTATACAACAATCATCCTTTATGTACACACCTTTTGGGAGAGACACACACATTTGGAAATTTATTAAAATACTCTATGTGCTTCACTTATATCTTTTGAGCTAGATAATTTTTCTCTAGTGCTTCACTTATATCTTTTAGAGCACGGAGGTGGCTTTATTTTGAAGAAATTATTGATCTCTCATGCTTCACTTATATTATTTTGAGAGTCTTTTAGAACAGCATGGTATTTGCTATGGTTATAAAATTGGTCCTAGAATGATGGGCATCCAAGTTGGGTATAATAAAAACTATCATAGGAAGTGAATTGGATGGTATGATCAATTGGATGCTTGATAATTGTTTTGAGATATGATGATGGTAATATTAGAGTCATGCTAGTTGTGTAATTGTGAATTTAAGGAATACTTGAGTTGAAGTTTGTGATTTCCGTAGCATGCACATATGACGAACCGTTATGTGATGAAGTTGGAGCATGATTTATTTATTGATTGTCTTCCTTATGAGTGGCGGTCGGGGACGAGCGATTGTCTTTTCCTACCAATCTATCCCCCTAGGAGCATGCGCGTAATACTTTGTTTTGATTTTTGCAATAAGTATATGAGTTCTTTGTGACTAATGTTGAGTCCATGGATTATACGCACTCTCACCCTTCCACCATTGCTAGCCTCTCTTGTGCCGCGCAACTTTCGCCGATACCATACACCCACCATATATCTTCCTCAAAACAGCCACCATACCTACCTATTATGGCATTTCCATAGCCATTCCGAGATATATTGCCATGCAACTTTCCACCATTCCGTTTACTATGACATGCTCTGTCATATTGCTTTTGCTTGATCATGTAGTTGACATCGTATTTGTGGCAAGGACACCTTCATAATATTTCATAAATGTCACTCTTGATTCATTGCATATTCCGGTACACAGCCGGAGGCATACATATAGAGTCATATTTTGTTCTAAGTATTGAGTTGTAAATCAATAAAAGTGTGATGATCTTCATTATTAGAGCATTGTCCCAAGTGAGGAAAGTATGATGGAGACTATGATTCCATCACAGTCGGGATGAGACTTCGGACTTTACTAAAAAATAAAAGAGGCCAAAGAAGCCCAATAAAAAATAGGCCAAAGAAGCCCACCAAAAAAATGAGAGAAAAACAGAGAAGGGACAATGTTACTATCCTTTTTCCACACTTGTGCTTCAAAGTAGCACCATGATCTTCATGATAGAGAGTCTCCTATGTTGTCACTTTCATATACTAATGGGAACTTTTCATTAAAGAACTTGGCTTGTATATTCCAATGACGGGCTTCCTCAAAATGCCCTAGGTCTTCGTGAGCAAGCAAATTGGATGCACACCCGCTTAGTTTCTTTTGTTGATCTTTCATACATTTATAGCTCTAGTGCATCTGTTGCATGGCAATCTCTACTCACTCACATTGATATCTATTAATGGGCATCTCCATAGCCCGTTGATACGCCTAGTTGATGTGAGACTATCTTCTTATTTTTGTCTTCTCCACAACCACCATTCTATTCCACATATAGTGCTATGTACATGGCTCACGCTCATGTATTGCGTGAAGATTGAAAAAGTTTGAAAATACTAAAGTATGAAATAATTTCTTGGCTTGCCATCGGGGTTGTGCATGATTAAATAGTTTGTGTGATGAAGATAGAGCATAGCCAGACTATATGATTTTGTAGGGATAACTTTCTTTTAGCCATGTTATTTTGAGAAGATATGATTGCTTAGTTAGTATGCTTGAAGTATTATTGTTTTCATGTCAATATGAACTTTTGTGTTGAATCATTTGGATCTGAACATTCATGCCACAATAAAGAAAAGTACATTGAGAATTATGCTAGGTAGCATTCCACACCAAAAATTCTGTTTTTATCATTTACCTAATCGAGGACGAGCAGGAATTAAGCTTGGGGATGCTTGATACGTCTCCAACATATCTATATTTTTTGATTGTTCCATGCTATTATATTACCCGTTTTGGATGTTTATGGGCTTTACTTTACACTTTTATATCATTTTGGGGACTAACCTACTAACCGGAGGCCCGGCCCGTATTGCTGTATTTTTTTTGCCTATTTCATTGTTTCGAAGAAAATGAATATCAAACGGAGTCCAAACGGAATGAAACCTTCAGGAGCGATCTTTTTGGAATAAACGCAATCTAGGAGACTTGGAGTGGACGTCAAGAAGCAGCCGAGGCGGCCACGAGGCAGGAGGGCGCACCCTAGGGGGGTAGGTGCGCCCCCACCCTCCTGGGCCCCTCGTGGCTCCCCTGACCTACCTCCTTCGCCTATATATACCTCCATACCCTGAAAACATCCAGGAGCATCACGAAAAACTATTTCCACCGCCGCAACCTTCTGTATCCACGAGATCCCATCTTGGAGCCTTCGCCGGCGCTCCGCCGGAGGGGGAATCGACCACGGAGGGCTTCTACATCAATACCATAGCCCTTCCGATGAGTTGTGAATAGTTTACCACAGACCTTCGGGTCCATAGTCATTAGCTAGATGACTTCTTCTCTCTCTTTGAATCTCAATACAAAGTTCTCCTCGATCTTCTTGGAGATCTATTCGATGTAACTCTTTTTGCGGTGTGTTTGTCGAGATCCGATGAATTGTGGGTTTACGATCAAGTTTATCTATGAGAAATATTTGAATCTCCTCTGAATTATTTTATGTATGATTGTTTATCTTTGCAAGTCTCTTCGAATTATCAGTTTGGTTTGGCCTACTAGATTGATCTTTCTTGCAATGGGAGAAGTGCTTAGCATTGGATTCAATCTTGCGGTGTCCTTTCCTAGTGACATCAGGGGCAGCAAGGCACGTATTGTATTGTTGCCATTGAGGATGAAAAGATGGGGTTTATATCATATTGCATGAATTTATCCCTCTACATCATGTCATCTTTCTTAATGCGTTATGATACGTCTCCAACGTATCTACTTTTCCAAACACTTTTGCCCTTGTTTTGGACTCTAACTTGCATGATTTGAATGAAACTAACCCGGACTGATGCTGTTTTCAGCAGAACTGCCATGATGTTGTTTTCTGTGTAGAAAAGAAAAGTTCTCAGAATGTCCTGGAAATCCACGGAGGCACTTTTTGGAATTAATAAGAATTTTTGGCGAAAGAATCAATACCAGGGGGCACACAGGCTGTCCACGAGACAGGGGGGCACCCCCCCTAGGGTGCGGCCTCCAATCTCGTGGGCCCCCTGGACCTCTACCGACCTCAACTCCAACTCCATATATTCACGTTCGGGGAGAAAAAATTCAGAGAGAAAGTTTCATCGCGTTTTACGACTCGGAGCTGCCGCCAAGCCCTAATCTCTCTCGGGAGGGCTGATCTGGAGTCTGTTTGGGGCTCCGGGGAGGGGGATTCATCGCTGTCGTCATCATCAACCATCCTCCATCACCAAGTTCATGATGCTCACCGCCGTGCGTGAGTAATTCCATCATAGGCTTGCTGGACGGTGATGGGTTGGATGAGATTTACCATGTAATCAAGTTAGTTTTGTTAGGGTTTGATCCCTAGTATCCACTTTGTTCGGAGATTGATGTTGCTATGACTTTGCTATGCTTAATGCTTGTCACTAGGGCCCGAGTGCCATGATTTCAGATATGAACCTATTATGTTTTCATGAATATATGTGTGTTCTTGATCATATCTTGCATGTTTATAGTCACCTATTATGTGTTATGATCCGACAACCCCGAAGTGACAATATTCGGGATACTTCTCGGTGATGACCGTAGTTTGATGAGTTCATGTATTCACTATGTGCTAATGCTTTGTTCCGGTTCTCTATTAAAAGGAGGCCTTAATATCCCTTAGTCTCCGCTAGGACCCCGCTTCCACGGGAGGGTAGGACAAAAGATGTCATGCAAGTTCTTTTCCATAAGCACGTGTGACTATTTACGAAATACATGCCTACATTACATTGATGAATTGGAGCTAGTTCGTGTCACCCTATGTTATAGCTATTACATGAGGAATCGATCCGCATAATTATCCATCATCGATCCATTGCCTATGAGCTTTTCACATATTGTTCTTCGCTTATTTACTTTTCCGTTGCTATCATACAACTACTACAAAACCCAAAACATTTATCTTTACTTTTGCTACTGTTACCTTTATTATCATACCACTTTTGCTACTAAATACTTTGCTGCAGATACTAAGTTATCCAGGTGTGGTTGAATTGACAACTCAACTGCTAATACTCAAGAATATTCTTTGGCTCCCCTTGTGTCGAATCAATAAATTTGGGTTGAATACTTTACCCTCGAAAGCTGTTGCGATCCCCTACACTTGTGGGTTATCAAGACTTATTTCTGGCGCCGTTGCCGGGGAACATAGCTCTATTCTCCGAGTCACTTGGGATTTATATCTGTTGATCACTATGAAGAACTTGAAAGACGACCGAACTACTATTTTGCCCTCAACTACGAGGGGAGGTAAGGAACTGCCATCTAGCCTTGCACTAGATTCTCCTGCCGTTATTAGTAGGCTTGCGACACCTAAACCTGCTACTGCTATTAATTCTGATATGTCGCATGTTCTTGATGATGCCACTTCTGCTATGCATGATGAAACTACTTCTGTGCTTGATACTACTTTGCCATTAGGTGAATTTCTTGATGAACAACTTGCTAGAGTTAGGGGGAATGAAATTACTGAAGAACCTATTATTGATGATAGTGATGATGAAGGTTCTCCCAATGATTATGTATTACCTGTTGTTCCTAAGGGTTATGTTATGAATGAAGAAGCTGATAGGGAAATCTTTGCTTGCAATGATAGATATGATCTTAAGAAATTATTAGCTAAATGGAAGCAGCAATCTCTTAATGCTAGGATGAAACACGATCCTGCTTTTGCTACTTCACCTATTTGTGTTACTGACAAGGATTATGAATTCTCTGTTGATCCTGAAATTATTACTTTAGTTGAATCTGATCCTTTTTATGGCCTTGAATCTGAAACTGTTGTGGGACATCTCACCAAGTTGAATGATATAGCTACCCTGTTTACTAATGATGAGAAGTCTCGCTATTTTTATATCCTTAAGATATTTCCGTTCTCATTAAAGGGTGATGCTAAGACTTGGTATAATTCTCTTGCTCCTGGTTGTGTGCGTAGTCCCCAGGATATGATTTACTACTTCTCTGCTAAATATTTCCCTGCTCATAAGAAACAAGCTGCCTTGCGGGAAATATATAATTTTGTGCAAATCAAAGAAGAGAGTATCCCACAAGCTTGGGAGAGGCTCCTCCGGTTACTTAATGCTTTGCCCCATCATCCTCTTAAGAAAAATCAAATACTTGATATCTTTTATAATGGACTAACCGATGCTTTCAAGAACTACTTGGATAGTTGTGTTGGTTGTGTTTTCAGGGAAAGAACAGTCGACGAAGCTGATATATTATTGAATAATATGTTGACTAATGAAAATAATTGGACTCTTCCCGAGCCAATTCCTGAAGCAATTCCTGAACCAATTGAGCCAACTCTTGAGCCTATTCCTAAACCCACTCCGAAGAAGAGAGGTGTTTTATTTCTCAGTCCCGAAGATATGCAAGAGGCAAAGAAATCAATGAAAGGAAAAGGTATTAAAGCTGAAGATGTTAAGAATTTACCTCCTATTGAAGAAATACATGGTCTTAATATACCGCCTGAAGAACCATATTGTCTTGATAATCCGACACAGGTAGTAAAGGTAAATTCTCTCTATAGATATGATAAGGTTGAAATACCCTCTACTAAATTTCATAGCCCATGCTTAGATGAATTTGATGACTTTATGGCTAGACAAGAAAGTTTTAATGCTTATGTTGGTAGAGAGTTAAAGAATAATGCTTTCGAGATAGGACGTGTGGGCGATAATCTAGCTAGAGTTAAAAATGAACTTCACCTCGTTAGCAAATATGCTTCTATGGTTGCTACTCAAGCTGAGCAAGTACTCAAAGCTCAAAATGATTTGCTAGATGAATTGAATAATAAAAATGACTTTGCTGTTAGAGTGGCTACTAGAACTGGTAGAATGACTCAGGAACCTTTGTATCCTGAAGGCCACACTAAGAGAATCGAGCAAGATTCTCAGAGAAACAATTTAGAAGCACCTAGTTCTTCTAAAAAGAAGAAAAAGAAAGATGATAGGATGTTGCATGCTTCTAGTGAACCTACTATAGACACACCTGAGAATCCCAATGATATTTCTATTTCTGATGCTGAAACTCAATCAGGTGATGAACATGAACCTTGTGATAATGTTAATGATAATGTTCATGTTGATGCTCAACCTAGCAAAACCAATGATGTAGAGATTGAACCTGTTTTTGATCTTGATAACCCACAATCAAAGAAAGAGAGATTTTGTTGCTAGGAAGCACGGTAAAGAAAGAGAATCGTGGGTTCAGAAACCCATGCCCTTTCCTCCTAAACCATCCAAGTCAAAGGATGATGAGGATTTTGAGCGCTTTGCTGAAATGATTAGACCTATTTTCTTACGTATGCGCTTAACTGATATGCTGAAAGTAAATCCTTATGCTAAGTATATGAAGGATATCATTACAAATAAAAGAAAGATGCCGGAAGCTGAAATTTCCACCATGCTTGCTAATTACACTTTTAAGGGTGGAATACCAAAGAAACTTGGAGACCCGGGTGTACCAACTATACCATGCTCCATTAAAAGAAATTATGTTAGAACTGCTTTATGTGATCTTGGAGCCGGTGTTAGTGTTATGCCTCTCTCTTTATATCGTAGACTTGAATTGAATAAGTTGACACCTACTGAAACATCTTTGCAAATGGCTGATAAATCAACTGCTATACCTGTCGGTATTTGTGAGGATGTGTCTGTTGTGGTTGCAAATGTCACTATCTTAACGGACTTTGTTATTCTTGATATTCCTGAGGACGATAGTATGTCTATTATCCTTGGTAGACCTTTTCTTAATACTGCAGGGGCTGTTATTGATTGCAACAAAGGCAATGTCACTTTTCATGTTAGTGGTAATGAGCATACGGTACACTTTCCGAGGAAACAATCTCAAGTTCATAGCATCAATTCTATTGAAAAAGTTCCAACTATCATTTTTGGAGGTTTTGAATTTCCTCTCCCTACTGTCAAGAAAAAGTATGATATTCTTATTGTTTGGGATTTTCATATCCCCGTTGAGGTAACTTAGTGTTATTCAAAATTTCTCCGGTTATGTGTTATTCGGAATGAGTTTGTTAACAAGACTTGATCAACCTTGTTAGTGGATTCATCTTGTTGATCACAAGATGGATGAAACTAGAAGGCACAACCTTCTGTACCCTCTTTTTACTTTCTGTTATTTAGAATAAATATAGCGAAAATAGTATTATCCGTCTGTTTTCTGAATTATCCGTGCAATAAAATATAGTCCAAAAATAAAAGTGCTCCAAATGCCCTGCAAATTTAGTATGATTTTTTCTGGAATATTTGAGGATTTTAGGCACTGAAATCTCTACAAGAGGGGCAAGCACCAGGCCACGAGAGAGGAGGGTGCGCCCCCCCTATAGGGCGCGCCCCCTGTCTCGTGGGCCCCTGGTGGCCCCCCTCCACTTATGCCAGCACCCACACACTTCATCTTCTACCCAAAAAAATCCCCATCCAGCTCAAACCCGAGTTCTAGCTCGTTTTGCTGCGATTTTCGATCTCTTAGCTCAAAGCTCCATTCACAAAACTGCTTTGGGAGATTGTTGCTTGGTATGTGACTCCTCCATTGGTCCAATTAGTTTTTGTTCTAGTGCTTTATTCATTGCAAATTTTTGCTGCATAGGTGACCATGTTCTTGAGCTTGCATGTTAAATTTATGAGGTCCCAAGCAATTCCAATGCATGATATAGGCTCTAGGCACTTGTAGGAGTAGTTGCTATCAATCTTGTTTAGTTTTATTCACTTTTATTTTGAAGTTACTAAAATTTTAGAAATTTTTAGAAAAAGAAATATGCTTAGAAGAATGTACCAAGGTTGTTCCTCAGCAAAGAAAGGGCCAAGGATTGCTATACATGAACAAGATGTTAAATTGCCGAGGGACGCAAATGTACGGGCTTGTGAGTGGCCATCCGATGATTTTATGGCTGAAGCAGGCTTCAAGGAGGAATTTGACGCAGATAAAAGTAATGCGAGCTGGAGGACTTCTTACAAGATAAGTGTCCTCAATACTATCAATTGACTGACTCCTTTGTGCGGAGGTTCCAATATATCTGTGTGCGTAATTCTCCTAGTGTCATGCTTGATATTTATGATACATCTTATACCATGGATTTAGAGAATTTCACAACTGCTTGCAAACTCCCGCAGTGGGGTAATATTAATAATCCTCACAAATCTGAATTTAGTGATTTCCTTGCTGGAATCACTATGGGAGAATCTAGGGACATAACACAAGCTACCATAGGGAGCATTCATTTTCCTGCTATACATTATTTTGCTCTCTTTATTGGTAGATGCATTAATGGAATTGTCACGTCAGATGTCCTCGTGAAAGGACTTAGTTGTGGAGCCATCGCAACTAGGAAGCTTGAAGAGGTTAAATCGGGACAAAGGACACGAGAGGGTTTATACTAGTTCGGCCCCTTACAGTGAAGGTGAGGCCTACGTCTAGTTGGGTTTGGTATTGATGTTTCGATGACCAGGGAGCAAGATATGCTATGCCCGGCTCTCGATGAGTTGTTTCTTGCCCTAAGCCGCCAGCAGGTCATCCCCTTATATACCCGGGTTGACGCCCTGTGGCTTACAGAGTCCCGGCCGGCTTATAACAGTGTCCGACTCGGTGACTAGTTAAATCTACCTTATGATACAAGTCATGCCATTACGGTGGTTTACTACAACGGGCCTTAAGTCGCCTGCAGGCCTTAAGCCCTTTATTGAACCGCCATCTTCATGCTTGGTCTTGGGCTTCTTTCTGGTGAATCTTCTTTGTGTAACCCGGCCCCTCCTGTGCGGCTTACACAAATAGTTATATCCCCGACATTAGGCCCCAGATTGATTTGAACCTGTTCATGTCAATCTTTAAAATACCTTAAAGAATAAATCTTCAGTCTTCTGACTGTGCCAAAGGTTTTCTTTAACTCGCCATGATGTCATCTTCTGGATCCGTGTTAACCTGGCGTGACGTCATCCTTTCTTAAATTCCTTTTCTATTCCACCGTATCCTCCAACGGATCTCTGCTTTTATTGACTGTTCCGAAGATCGAGGCGTCGGGGCCGCTAGATAATAACTCTTATCTCCTCGTTCCCGCGCTGTCTCAGTTATCTTCTCGTTATAAATAGGCGCGACCTAGGTCTTCCATTCTTCCCTCTTTCAGTCGTCTTCCTCCTCCTGCCTCCTCTCGAGCTCCGCCGCCGCCGCTGTCAAGCTTCCTGTCTTCACCGTCCCAGGCCGCTGCATCGACCTGGTTGGACCAGAGAAACGCGACGAACGTCCGCAGCCCATCTAGATCCGTAAGTTCCCTTCTCTTCCTTGCTTAGATCCGCATTAGAGCTTCCTCGAGTTCCTCGGAGTTCATCACCATTAGAGCCAAACCTTTGTTAGTTTTCCTCTTAGACACCTCTTCTGATCTGAGAATGATATAAAATAACCGCGGTAGCTGTTTTCGCACTTGTTTTGGATAGAAAACAGATCCCTTTCTCTACATAAGAACCTCATTCGAGCCTATGAACACATCTGCATCAGCTTTAGGTCTAGAAAATTTTCTTGTCAGAACTGCCTTCTGATCTAAAATATTAGTAGAAGATTATGAAACCGGTTTTCATCACCCGGAAAACTACTTCTGTTAAATGCCCTTAAACACAACTGTCCAGGTATCCCGCTTAAATAAATGACACTGATCTGTGAGCCTTGCTTGCTTCTCATGACCTTAAGATCTTTGAACTACTTTTGATACTTGTAGCGGCTTAAATATTGTTGCACAGTCATCCTTATATCATTAGGCCCCTCATTAAGCCGCCACCTTGAATAATTAGGATATTTCTCCCGGGTTAAAATTGAACCGGATCTTCTTATTTTGTAATAGGCCAACTACTGTCATGGCACCTAAGGCGGCCAAGGCCCCTGTAACCTGCAATTGGGTCCCATCCATAGTTACGAAGAGTAAACTTGCTGAGTTCGTGGAGTCTGGCCACCTGCCAAAAAAGGAGGTCATGTCTTATCGTGTCCCTGACCCGTCTGAAGAGAGGCCTCAACCCAAAGAAGGGGAGGTGATAGTTTTCACAGATCACATGAACCGGGGATTTGCCCCTCCCGGCTCAAAATTCTTCAGGGAAGTTTTGAATTTCTTTGATCTTAGACCTCAAGACATTGGACCCAATTCCGTGTCAAACCTTTGCAATTTCCAAGTCTTCTGCGAGGTGTACCTGGGAGAGGATCCAAGTCTGCTTCTGTTCATAGAACTTTTTTACTTGAACCGGCAGAATGAACGTGCCAACGGGCCTAGTCTTGAGCTTGGCGGCATCTCGATCCAGCGGTGGAGAGATTGCCTTTTTCCTTATGCTGAGCTGCCGAGTCACCCAAAAGATTGGAACCAGACGTGGTTCTACTGTCAAGACACTTCACCGGCTGATGAGAAGCCTCTGCCCGGTTTTCACGCCCTGTGCCTTGAGTCCAACCATCAGCTGGCGGATAAGTTGACCGCTGTTGAGCGCCTGCCTCTCAATCCCACCATCAAGAAGATCAAAGCTCTTTTAGGAAACGGGTTAAACGGCATCGATCTGGTCCGGGTCTGGGTCACCTGGCGAATACTACCATTAAGCCGCCGCTCCGGCTTAATGTGTACTTACACAGGCGAGAAGGATGATCCAATGCGTCATAGTCGTGACGACTTACCAGATGATGTGGTAGATGCTACAACCCGATCCATCGCTGAAGGAGGGCATCAGAACTAGCAATGCCTTCGGCTTACTTCCCTTCTGCAAGAAGAACCCGGCCCCTGCAGTGAGTTACCAATCTTAATAAATACTCTTTAACATGTTATACCTTCTTTGTACTTATGATTCCTTATCTTCTTCCACAAGCCGGTGATAATTTCTGGAAGGTCAAATATGACCACGAGGCTGCCAAACAAGCCAGGGCAGCCAAGAAAACCGAAAGGAAGGCCGCCAAGACAGGCACCTCAAAGAAGAAGAAACCCAGCGCCTCCGACTTATTCAAATTGGATGATAGTTCTTCGGATGATGAAGAGGTAATCCTTTAACTTCTTAACTCCCTTGTCATTATTTTACTGACATTCAATCCTTTCAGGAGGATACAAGGAACAGTCAAGCAGTTGAAGAAGAGGTAACTATAATCTCCTCCGACTCAGAGCCTTTGGCAAAACAAAAAATCCGAAGGGTGACCCGGAAAGTAAGATTTTCACATCCTCTAGCTTATCAAGATCCTCAATTTCTTTTGAAGCAACAACATCTTGAGAACCGGAGGCAGACTCGGGCCAATCAAGACGCAGAACTCTCCTCCCGCTTGCCCGATGTAACTAGGAAGCGTCGGACCGAGGTTATCTCCGATTTATGTTCTGTTTTACCTTTGGCGGGTTTGATTCACCGACCTCTCAATTCATCTGACTCCAATTATCAGGATACCTCTCCTTCTTCCAATGAGTCTATGCAATCAAACATGCCGGCTTTCAAAACGGCTCCCGGGTAATGCAACCTTTCTTACTTTAAGTTTTTTCATACTTATACTTTAATACTCATCCTTCTACCTTTATTGTTAGCCTGCAAGTGAAGCCCAGCAAGAGGGCACGGAAAAATAAGCCGTCCCAAGACCCGGTTGTCACTGAGCCGGTGCTTGACTTGTCCGCTCCTGACAGCTCCACCCATCAACCACCGCCTGAACCGGCTTCTGATATTCCGGTGCCAACTTCTGACCCGCCTGCTGAAGATGTTATCCACAACTCTGATAACCCGGAAGCTCCTAGCCCGGCCAAGACGACTGACCCGGAAGTTGAATATCTGAAGAGTCAATTTGTTGAGCCGGGCCAGCCTACTGTTCTTGCCCAATGCACTGCCAAGGAAGAATTTGCCCAATGTCAAAAAGCCAAACAGGACATCACTAACTATACTCACTTAAGCATTGGTGATATAGTCTCGGGCTATCTGAACTAAGTGCATAGTAGTCGTGACCTGGAAATTGACATGGTGAAACAAATATAGCACAAATCTGAGGTATAACTTATGCTATTTTCCTGAATCTTACTTACTGTACCAGCCCCCAAGTCTATTGCTTATGAATACATACGATGTAGACTTTAGAAATCTGCCTACTATTTGTTTGTCCGGTTTAAAGAGAATATATTTAACCCGGTGATAGCATGATACTTTGAACTTGTGTTACACATTCGCCCCCAAGTGTCAAGTATCTTTACTTGTAAAGTGCATGAGACTTAACATGTATGAATCGGTAGGGTAGGTTAAAAATTCTTTAAGCATACATTTTTTAGCCCCCAAGTGCCAAGTATCTTTACTTGTAAAGTGTTTGGGACTTGAATGTTACCTTACCATGATTCTTACCATAACCTGGTACCAATACAGGCCACCACCAGTCAATTTGAATTGGAGCTTGCTGACCTGAAGAGCCGGCTGAAAACTCAAGAGCTTGAAACTCAGAAAGCCAACGCCAAGTTTGAATTCAGCGTCTCTGAACAAGAGAAGTTGAAACAAAATTTTGAATCAGAGAAGAAAATCTGGGCTGATGAGAAGGCTTCACTGGTGACTCGGGCCAAGACGGCAGAAGCATCTCTTGCAGAAGCAACAACCGAGCTGTCCGGCTTAAAACGTCAGATATCCCAAATGGTCTCAGCCATCTTCGGTAAATCCCTCTGAAAAACCTTAAACATTGTAATCATCCAAGGATTATTGTAATAGTTATCTCCGGCTCATAGTTATGCTTGTGAACATACAGGCCCCAGGAGTACCAACCTCAAGCAAAACATGCTGATCAAGCTTAAGGCGGTTTACACCTTAGTGGAGCAGTCAGATTCGGTCACAATGTGCCTTGGCCGTTGTGGCCTTATCAAATACCACTCCCCACCTCCTACAAGATGTGTCAAGCATCTCGCAGTGCTACCTCAACAATTCAGGATTTAAGGCGGCATCTTCAAGAGCCGGAGCCGTGGCGATTAAGCCGGGCAAAGGCATGGGTGCCGAGCTTGACTTGGCTGACCTCTCTTGGATATCCAAGCTCAAGGAGGACGGCATTGCATTTGATGATCAAGATTTCACCGCCTGTGTCAAAGTCGTACGTCCCTTGGCTACCCTTATTGGGAATGATACTGATCTTACTAAGTATTCACTTGGCTATGATAGCGAGAAACCGGAGAATTCCAAACATTCCATATGACCAAGTCAGCCTGATCCCTCCAACGCGTAAGCATACCTTTGCCCCTGAAGTGGACCCGGCCGGTTTAATAGATGATGAGGCTGAATTTGAAGCCTTGAGTGGCATTGACTGGGCCTCGTCCACCTTCTAGGACAAAGCAACCGACGGAGAGGCGGAGAAGGATAACCCAGAGTCTTCAAGCCCGCCGAAGGAATGAACCGCCAGGCGTTTTATAACTTTGCCAAAACAATGCTTCACTTATTCAGACTCGGAGAGTCTTGTAATAGGATAGAAAAAACCTCTTAATGTTTGTCATGCCCTTGCGCATGTTTATGGTGCTTATTACTTTCGTAAGCCGCCATCACTATATTTTGCTGGCTTACATTGACCGCTTATTTCCTTGATGTTTAACTTGCTTTGCCTTATCCTGCACATAAAACAGGCAAAATTTTCTTGGCGGTTTATCGCGCCAAGGGTTTATATAGAGTATTGATAACCCGGAACATGACCCAAAGACATCATATACAGGCTGGTTTATGATTATTTATTAAATATAATCACAATAGCATACCTGCAAACCCTTTGATAATCTTCCCGACTAATATGATGCTTTACCTGGCACTTTAGAACCTGGGGTAATCAATATTAAACCGGAAGAATCAAGAACCATCTCATAATGCTTGCAAGAAGGTTTTAAGATAGTTAAAGTAATTATATTCATAACGGATAATAAGCAATGTTCCCAGGCTCCTGATTCGAATACGATCAGAAAACCGTCCCAAAGGGGTTAAGCTAAGATTCAGATACGATCATATAGCCCCCAGTGGGTTTGGCAGTATGCCGATCAAGTGTGTATCGACAGCTATGTTCTCTTTGGTTTGAATACGACCTATGTTTGAACAGGAAGCCCCCTAGTGACCATAAGAGTTTTTTAATGATGCTGATTCGAATACGATCCACGTCAGACCCAAAGGGGTTAAGCTATGATGCAAATATGATCAAGAAGCCCCCAAGTGGGTTTGGCAGTATGCCGATCAAGTGGGTATCGACAGCTATGTTCTCTTTGGTTCGAATATGACCTATGTTTGAACAGGAAGCCCCCAAGTGACCATGGCTAGATTCAGATATGATCATAAGCCAGTCCAAAGGGAAAGCCGGATTCGGATGTGATCCGCTCCCTGTTGGTTCTCTCCACTACCTGATAAAGAAGACACATAGATTTTTGAGGGTAAAAAGGATGGAGGCCCTGCTTTATTCCTTTATATAATATATACATTGTCAAAAAATATATACATCTTGAAAGTCGGTGGCTTAAATATAATAAGGCCGGAGATGAGCAATATTCCACGGCCGGCGGGTCTCCTCCTCCGACTTACGTGAGTCTTTGTGCTCCCGAATATCGATGAGGTAATATGACCCGTTGTGCAGATTTTGCTGACCACAAAGGGCCCTTCCCAAGGCGGGGATAGCTTGTGCATGTCAGACTGATCCTGGATGACCCGGAGCACCAAGTCGCCTTCCTGAATGGTTCTGCTCCTAACCCGGCCGCTGTGATAGCGGCGCAAGTCTTGTTGATAAATCGCCGAGCGGGCTATTGCCAAGTCTCGCTCCTCATCAAATAAGTCAAGTGCATTTTGATGAGCTTCTTCGTTGTCAGCCTCAACGTAAGCCGCCACACGGGGTGAATCGTGCCGGATGTCACTTGGCAGGACCGCCTCTGCACCATACACCATAAAGAAAGGCGTGTAGCCTGTAGATCTGTTAGGCGTAGTGTTGATGTTGCATAACACAAAAGGTAACTCCTCCACCCAACAACCCGGAGTCCGCTGTAAGGGGACTAAGAGCCGGGGCTTGATACCTTTCAGGATCTCTTGATTAGCTCTTTCTGCTTGACCATTGGATTGAGGATGAGCAACAGCCGAAACATCAAGCCGGATATGTTCTCTTTGACAGAACTCTTCCATGGCACCCTTGGAGAGATTATTGCCACTATCAGTTATGATGCTATGTGGGAAACCAAAATGAAAGATCACCTTTTTCATGAATTGAACCGCCGTGGCTGCATCACACTTACTGACCGGCTCTGCCTCAACCCACTTTGTAAACTTATCAACTGCCACCAGGAGATGTGTCTTTTTACCCTTAGACCTCTTGAAAGGCCCAACCATGTCAAGCCCCCAGACTGCAAACGGCCAAGTGATTGGGATCATCCTCAATTCTTGAGCCGGCACATGAGCTCGTCGTGAGAACTTTTGACAACCGTCACATTTGCTGACCAGATCTTCCGCATCAGCATGAGCCGTCAGCCAGTAGAACCCATGACGGAAAGCTTTTGCTACCAGAGATTTTGACCCTGCATGATGGCCACAATCCCCTCCATGGATCTCACGAAGTATTTCTTGGCCTTCTGCAGGGGACACACAGCGTTGAAACGCCCCAGTGACACTTAGGTGATGTAACTCGCCATTAACAATCGTCATAGATTTGGAGCGCCTGATGATTTGTCGTGCCAAGGTCTCATCCTCAGGTAACTCACCCCGGGTCATATAAGCCAAATAGGGCACTGTCCAATCCGAGATAATGTGAAGAGCCGCCACCAGCTGTGCCTCCGGGTCTGGCACCGCTAGCTCTTCCTCGGTAGGCTCCTTGACAGAAGGGTTATGTAAAATATCGAGAAAGGTGTTAGGCGGCACCGGCTTACGTTGGGATCCCAACCGGCTTAAAGCAACAGCCGCCTCATTCTTCCTTCGATCAATCTGCTCCACTTGATAACCCTTGAAGTGACCAGCCACAACATCTACTTCACGATGATAAGCCGCCATAAGGGGATCCTTGGAATCCCACTTGCCTGACACCTGTTGAGCCACAAGATCTGAGTCGCCCAAGCATCTTACCCGGCTAAAGTTCATCTCCTTAGCCATTCGGAGACCATGGAGTAAGGCCTCGTACTCAGCTGCATTGTTAGTACATGGAAACATAAGCCGGAGTACATAACAAAATTTATCACCTCGAGGGGAAGTTAACACCACTCCAGCCCCCGAGCCTTCTAGCTGCCTGGACCCGTCAAAGTGAATCATCCAATATGTGTTATCGGGCTTCTCCTCAGGGGCCTGTAACTCTATCCAATCATTGATAAAGTCCACCAAGGCCTGAGACTTAATAGCAGTACGTGGCATATATTTCAAATCATGAGGCCCAAGCTCGATGGCCCACTTGGTGACTCGTCCTGTGGCCTCCCTATTCTGAATGATATCTCCCAAAGGGGCAGAACTTACCACAGTTATAGGGTGACTTTGAAAGTACTGCTTCAACTTCTGGTTGGCCATAAACACTCCATAAACAAGTTTCTGCCAATGTGGATACCTTTGTTCAGATTCAATGAGCACCTCACTGATGTAGTAAACCGGTCGTTGAACCGGATGCTCCTTGCCAACTTCCTTACGCTCCACCACGATGGCAACACTGACGGCTCGTGAATTGGCAGCCACGTATAACAGCAACAGCTCTTTATCAATGGGAGCCGCAAGAACCGGCGGTTCAGACAACTGTCTCTTCAAATCTTCAAAGGCAGCATCAGCAGTATCACTCCAGACAAAAGTGTCTGTTTTCTTCATCATCTGATATAGCGGTAGGGCCTTCTCACCTAACCGGCTTATGAACCGGCTTAAAGCGGCAACACAACCTGCCAATCGCTGAACATCATTGATGCACGCCGGTTTAGCCAGAGAGGTAATTGCCTTAATCTTCTCCGGGTTAGCTTCAATGCCTCTGTTAGATACCAGAAAACCCAAAAGCTTGCCTGCAGGTACACCAAATACACACTTGGCCGGGTTAAGCATCATTTTATAAACCCAGAGATTATCAAAGGTCTCTTTTAAATCGGATATTAAGGTTTCCTTCTCTCTGGACTTCACCACAATGTCATCTACATAAGCATGAACATTACGCCCGATTTGATCGTGCAGACAGTTCTGCACACATCGCTGATAAGTCGGCTGAGAACTCTTGAGTCCGAACGGCATAGATACATAACAGAAGGCCCCAAACGGAGTGATGAAAGCCGTCTTCTCCTGGTCCTTAACTGCCATTTTGATCTGATGATAACCAGAGTAAGCATCCAAAAAACTCAAACGTTCACAACCCGCTGTAGCATCAATGATTTGATCAATACGGGGGAGAGCAAAGGGATCAGCCGGACAAGCCTTGTTTAAGTCCGTGTAGTCCACACACATCCGCCAGGTGCCGTTCTTCTTGAGGACAAGCACCGGGTTAGCCGACCACTCCGGGTGAAAAACTTCAATAATAAACCCGACCGCTAAGAGCCGGGCGACTTCCTCTCCAATAGCTTTCCATCTTTCTTCGTTAAAACGCCAAAGAAACTGCCTGACCGGCTTATCCTTCGGATCAATATTGAGAGTGTGCTCAGCGAGTTCCCTCGGTACACCCGGCATGTCAGAAGGTTTCCATGCAAAGATGTCCCGGTTCTCATGGATGAACTCGATGAGCGTGCTTTCCTATTTGGGATCCAAATTGCTGCTGATGCTGAACTGCTTAGAAGGGTCACCCGGGGTAAAGTCAACAAGCTTTGTCTCGGCAGCCGATTTAAATTTCAACGATGGGTCGTGCTCTGTAGTTGGTTTCTTCAGGGAGGTCATATCCGCTGGGTCAACATTATCTTGATAAAATTTGAGCTCTTCCGCTGCACAGGCCGACTCAGCATAAGCCGCGTCGCCTTCTTCACACTCCAACGCCATCTTCCGACTTCCATGCACAATGATGGTGCCCTTGTGACACGACATCTTGAGCTGCAAATAAACATAACACGGCCGGGCCATGAACTTAGCATAAGCCGGCCGCCCAAACAAAGCATGATATGGGCTCCTGATTTTGACCACCTCAAACGTCAACTTCTCAGCTCTGGAGTCATATTCGTCTCCGAAGGCCACCTCCAGCTCAATCATGCCAACTGGGTAAGCCGACTTACCAGGGACCACTCCATGGAAAACAGTGTTGGACGTCCTCAGATTTTTATCAGTTACCCCATGCGTGGAAAGGTCTCATAATAGAGGATATTGATGCTACTACCCCCGTCCAGGAGTACCTTAGTGAATTTATATCCACCAACCTGAGGTGCTACCACCAAGGCCAACTGACCCGAATTAATATTATCGACTCGTGGAGGGTGATCTTCTCTGCTCCATATGATGGGCTGTTCTGACCACCTCAAATAACGAGGAATTGCCGGCTCGACAGAATTGACGGCCCTCTTATGAACCTTCTGGTCACGTTTGCATAGGCTAGTGGTAAACACGTGATACTGCCCACCATTCAACTGCTTTGGGTTGCTCTGATAACCCGACTGCTGCTGCTGCTACTCTCCTTGACCAGACTGCTGTTGATTATAGTCTCCTTGACGTCCCTGAAAGCCGGAATCTGAGCCGCCACCTAGGCCATGAAAACCGCCAGCCCCTGAACCGCCACCAGACCCATTATGGCCATCATAGGTGTTGGAATTCTTAAACGCCTTCATGATCGCGCAATCTTTCCATAGGTGTGTGGCAGGCCGCTCCCTGGTGCCGTGTCTCGGGCAGGGCTCATTGAGTAGTTGTTCAAGAGATGGGCCTGACCCGCCGGATCGAGGTGGTTTACCCTTACATCTCTGATTATTACCTTGCGTATTGGCGTTGGCCACAAACTCCGGGTTACCGTCCGCCTTATGCTTATTGCCTCCTTGATTCATCGGGTTATGCTGCTGACCCTTTCCATTGCCATTCTTCTTTCCCTTCCCAGTCTTTTCCTCATCAGACGCAGGATCCTTGGTACTATCAGAATCGGCATATTGACTAAAGCTGCCATCAGCGTACCCATATCATTGCAATCACGCTTAAGACGCCCCAGTTTCTGCCTTAGTGGCTCAAAACGGCAATTGTTCTCCAACATGAGAACTGCAGAGCCGACATCCATCTTGTCAGATGAATGTATTATCTCCTTGACCCGGCGTACCCAATGAGTCGTAGATTCACCTTCCTCCTGTTTACAATTTGTCAAGTCCACAATTGACATAGACTGCTTACAGGTGTCTTTGTAATTCTGGATGAAACGGGCTTTCAGTTCTGCCCATGAACCAATGGAATTGGGCAGCAGACCCTTCAACCAAGACCGGGCTGTTCCATCTAACATCATGGTGAAGTACTTAGCCATCGCCGCATCGCTGACTTCTAATAACTCCATAGCCATCTCATAACTTTCGATCAAAGCTCCGGGCTGTAAGTTGGCCGTGTAATTAGGCACCTTTCGAGGTCCCTTGAAGTCCTTAGGCAACCGCACATTATGCAAAGCCGACACCAGGAAAGGAACACCACCGGTTCTAGTGGCCACTCCTGCCTCAACGGAGGTCGTTGGATACTCTGCAAAATCTTGATGTGCCGTCTGTTGAGCCGCTAGCTGAGCCGCCCGCTCATTCTCCTGACGTATTCGGTCTTGCACTGGATTATAACCACCGGGCTGGTTACGGCGTTGGCCGTTGCTTGACAAAGCTTCAGACTCCATGTGTCTGCTGTAACTCGGGCTCCGGTTCTGGCGAGGCGGCACTAACCAAGGCGGGGGAGTTGAATGAATTATGTCCCGGCTGTAAGAATAGGTCTCTTGCTGAGCTAAGGCCGTCTGGAGGAGTTCTCTGACCCTCCGGGTTTCCACTGCCGCCGGGTCATCACCGTCCATGGGAAGAGCCACCAAACGTGTTGAAGCTGTGATTAAGTTCTCCATGGGGTTGGAAAAGTGACCCAGTGGAATCGGCATATAATGCGGCGGTGGCATGCTCACGTGAGGTGGTGCCATCTCCCGAGGCTGAGCCGGTCCTCCTGTTCCGGCTATCATAAGCTGATTGGCCTCTGGAGGGTTACTTGGGCCGGCTCCAGGTGTAGCAAAAAGAACCCGAGGGTCGTAATTCAGAGGTAAACGGGACTGGGTTTTCTGATGTCTCCTCCTCGTCACCTCATTGGATGTGTTCAAGCTCATTGTGAGCTGGTAAGCTTCCGACTGCAACCGCTGTGCCCGGGCATCTAGAGCCGCTCGCTCCGCGGCTAATCTAGTGTCCTCAGCTGCCAAGGCCTCCTTGGCCTGAGCTATTTCTTCACGCACCCGTGCCACCTCCGCATCATGCTCATCTTTATCTGCAGGAATAACCGTTGCGGTTAACAGGGCCATAAGCTTGTCCATGAGGTCTATCAGCACCTGAGCCGGTGGGCGCACGGGGCCGCCTGCCCCGGCTGCTCCTAACCCGGACGTTACTGCTGCAGCAGCTGTAGAGTTTGAGCCGGGCTGAGTCCCAGCCATGAAGACTCCTGCCCATCTTGGCAGCTCACAGGGGTCCGGAATACTGATGCCATCGGAACAGCCCCGAGCACGCCATCTTGGACTTGGTACAACGAATCTGTTGAGCCGGCGGACGAATCACCGTCTGAGAGGACGGCCGTCTCTACCCTATCTTCAGATCCTTCAGAGAGTTCCTCTCCGTGGATGCAGCCCATGAAGGCACGCTTCGCAACAGGTTGAGTCCGGGTCTTCCTCGCACGCTGAGCTGTCTCGACGAGGTCGGTGCAGTTGTCCGGCTCAGGGCCCGGCTCACCGATCCGGCAGATGAAGACGTGGATTCCTCTGAAGGGGCCCGGTATCCGTACTCAATTGAGCCGGCATCGGGACCCCAGCCTTCGTCGTCGATGTAGATCTTACCGCGACGACTCTTGGTTATCCGGCCCACTACGTATCCCTTGAGCCCTTCAAAATTGCCCTTCAAGAACTCAAATCCACCATGCGCTAGCCCCATGGTGGGCGCCAACTGTCATGGAATTGTCACGTCAGATGTCCTCGTGAACATTGCCATGCCATCTTTCCAGGGGTGTTTGCCATGTATTCTTGTGAGTTATGTGTTTGACTCGAACAAGCATCCAAAGTAGGGATGATGATGTTGCTGATTTCAGGAACTTAGTGTTTTCACTAAGTCTTGTCCTGCTGTTATTTTTATACCACATGTTCATGTTGTTACAGAGAGATCCATGCCCTTTTTGAGCATGATCAGTAAGGGTGTTTTAAACATATGGATGTGCTCTATCCATCCATGCCTTTGTTGGAATTTATGGAGTAGTCTAGCATGTCATTTTCGTGCTCTACTTTTGCTTGAAAATGTTTCCTGGCAGACTGTTTGCATGAGATTCAATTTTCACGAGGTCGTTGTAGTTGATCCGTGTATGCTATGACCTTGCTCTTGCCATGCTTAGCTTCATAATCATGCCTTCTTACTGTTGGTTGCCTTGCCATGCCATGTATTTCTCTGTAGTGAGTGCATCGAGCTCACGAACATGCCTACTCGTTAACTGTTTTTGTCATGCCCAGTTTTTCTGCTAAGTCTGAAATCTGTAATAAAACTTGCAATGTTTACATGGGTGCCATCATTTCTTAAGGTCCTTTTTGGCTTATGGTCAGTGAGGGACTATTGATATATGCCTTGAGTAGAATCATGTCATGCCTTGTTTTGCTATTATAAGTTCCTGTAGCATGTTGTTTGCTTGCTCTAAACATGCCTTCCTGATGTTAATTTCTGGCATGCTAGTATTTTCACTAAGTCTGTGAACCTGATATTTCTAGCACTTTCACCATGCTTGTTTGAACATGTTATGATGTGATTTAGCCGTAGCTCAGTGTTCCTCTTTTGTTAAGCATCTCCTGTTGATCGCTGCCATATGCTTTGTTGGTATGTTGGGGTGCTGTAGCATAGTTTCTTGTTGTGTGCTAAGTAGCATCGGGCTGTTAAACGCAGATTTGCGTCATTCTTGTTTTGCTTGTCATTTGCAAACCGTGCATCCGATTCCGGTGATCTTTATATCGATTTCACCCGAAATCATCCCATCTTTCCAGCGGCATACTTGGTTTGCCAAGATGATGCCTTGTTCATCATTTTCCTTCCGGAGCACACATATGCATTGCATATCACGTCTCGCATCGCATGTCATGTTTTGCATCATATTGCTTGTGCATTGTTCCTTGTTTGATTGTGGTTCCGTTGCTTGTGTTCTTGCTTTGGGTAGAGCCGGGAGACGAGTACGTGAACGAGGAACCTGTTGAGAACGCCTATGAGGATCAAGCCTTCGACAACTCTGAGAACCTTGCAGGCAAGATGATCATACCCTCGAAATCACTACTATCTTTGCTATGCTAGTTTGCTCGCTCTTTTGCTATGCCAATGCTACGATGCCTACCATTTGCTTGTCAGCCTCCCAAATTGCCATGACAAACCTCTAACCTTTGACACCATTCCTAGCAAACCATTGATTGGCTATGTTACCGCTTTGCTCAGCCCCTCTTATAGCGTTGTTAGTTGCAGGTGAAGATGAAGTTTGTTCCTTGTTGGAACATGGAGATGTTGTTCCTTGTTGGAACATGTTTACTTGTTGGGATATCACAATATCTCTTATATTATTAATGCATCTATATATTTGGTAAAGGGTGGAAGGCTCGGCCTTATGCCTGGTGTTTTGTTCCACTCTTGCCGCCCTAGTTTCCGTCATACCGTGTTATGTTCCCGGATTTTATGTTCCTTACGCGGTCGGGTGATTTATGGGACCCCGACGGTTCGCTTTGAATAAAACTTGTCCAGCAAGGCCCAACCTTGTTTTTACCATTTGCCTCACCTAGCCCCTTTTTTCCCTTGGGTTTCGGAGCCGAGGGTCATCTTTATTTTACCCCCCCCCCCGGGCCGTGCTCCTTCGAGTGTTGGTCCAACTCGAAGCGATGTCCGGCGCCCCACAGGCAACCAGGGTCTATGCCAACCCGACGCCTTGCTCATCCGTGTGCCCCGAGAACGGATATGTGCAGCTCCTATCGGGATTTGTCGGCACAGCGGGTGGCTTTGCTGGTCTTGTTTTACCATTGTCGAAATGTCTTGATGTAACGGGATTCCGAGACTGATCGGGTCTTCCTGGGTGAAGGCCTATTCCTTCGCTGATCGCGAGAGCTTGTCATGGGCTAAGTTGGGACACCCCGCAGGTATAAACTTTCGAGAGCCGTGCATGGTTATGTGGCAGATGGGAATTTGTTAATGTCGGTTGTAGAAAACCTGAAGTTGACCTTAATTAAAATAAATCAACCGTGTGTGTTACCGTGATGGTCTCTTTCCGTGGAGTCCGGAAGTGAACACGATGTTGGAGTTATGCTTGACGAGGTTGCTATAGGATCACTTCTTGATCATACTTTTATCGACCGTGCTTTGCCTTCTCTTCTCGCTCTCATTTGCGTATGTTAGCCGCCATATATGCTAGTCGCTTGCTGCAGCTCCACCTCATGCCTTTACCTTACCCATAAGCTTAAATAGTCTTGATCTCGCGGGTGCGAGATTGCTGAGTCCCGTGGCTCACGGATACTTCAAAACCAATTTGCAGGTGCCTATGTTACCGAGCAGTTGACGCAACCAAGCTCAAGGAGGAGCTCGATGAAGATCTTGTTCATTGTGTTGTTTCGTTTCAGTTGATCAGTAGTGGAGCCCAGTTGGGGTCGATCGGGGACCTTTGTCGCATTTGGGGTTCTTCTTTTATTTTGGTTCCGTAGCCGGACCTTGATTGTATCTGGATGATGTAATGCTTTATTCATGTAATTGTGTGAAGTGGCGATTGTAAGCCAACTATGTATCTTTTTCCCTTATGTATTACATGGGTTGTGTGAAGATTACCTCACTTGCGACATTGCTTTCAATGCGGTTATGCCTCTAAGTCGTGCTTCGACACGTGGGAGATATAGCCGCATTGAGGGCGTTATAAGATTCTGAAACTAACGATCTGAAGCCTTCTTCCAACAGCATTTCGGGCATCAAGATGAGCTCAAATGCAAATGATGCAATGGAATGAAATGATGTACTCTCCTAGACGAACAATTTGACATATTATACGCCCAAAACGGAGCCACAGGTGCGGAGATGTGATGCTATGAAAATGCACGAAAATGAATGGATTTCGGGGACTTAGACGAAATTTTTGAGGTCAACCTCCGAGATCCGGATCTGGATCTGGCGCTCGGGTCGAGGCGGCCGGGCTCGCCAGAGCTGGATGGCGCGGCGGCCGGAGGGAGGAGCAGCGAGGCGCTGGGCGGCGGAGGCGCGCCGGAGGTCGGCGGGAACCGCCGGAGAGCGCGGCGGGGACCTCGGCGCGGCGCGACGGGCGCGCCGAGACCAGCGGGGCCGGGCGGCCGGCGGGCGGCGAGGTCCGCCGCCGGCGGGCGGCGGCGAAGCCCGGCGGTCAGCGGCGCGTCGACCGGGCGGCGGCGGATGGGCCCAGGGGCCCGCTGCGCGCTCGCGGGCGGCGGCGGCTGGCGACAGGGAGGCCCGTGGCGCTCCTGATTGGGCAAGGTCGGCGGCCGGACGTGTCCGGCGTTGCCTGGACGTGTCCGGCGGCGGCGGGTGGAGTTTGATCTAGGGTTTGCGCGAGATTTCGGGGAGGAAGACATATTTATAGGTAGAGGGAGCTAGGAGAGTCCAAATGAGGTGCGGTTTTCGGCCACGCGATCGTGATCGAACGACCGAGAGCATGGAGGGGAGTTAGGTGGGTTTTGGGCCACTTTGGAAGGGGTGTTGGGCTGAAAACAAAAGAGGCTTTACGGTTACCCGGTTAACCGTTGGAGTATCAAACGACCTCCAAATGGCACGAAACTTGACAGGCGGTCTACCGATGGTATACCAAGGCCGCTTGGCAAACCTCTGGCCATTCCGAGAAAGTTTAATACCCGCACAAGAGAAGAGAGAAGAGGGAGACGCCGGAGGACACAGGAGTGCCGGATTGCAAAACGGACAACGGGGAAAATGCTCAGATGCATGAGACGAATATGTATGCAAAATGAGATGCACATGATGACATGATATGAAATACAGATGAAGACATGGCAAAGTGCAACACGCAAGCAAATGACATGGCAACGAAGGCGAATAACTGGCGGACACCTGGCGCATCGGATCCGGGGCGTTACACAACTGTCATGGAATTGTCACGTCAGATGTCCTCGTGAAAGGACTTAGTTGTGGAGCCATCGCAACTAGGAAGCTTGAAGAGGTTAAATCGGGACAAAGGACACGAGAGGGTTTATACTAGTTCGGCCCCTTACGGTGAAGGTAAGGCCTACGTCTAGTTGGGTTTGGTATTGATGTTTCGATGACCAGGGAGCAAGATATGCTATGCCCGGCTCTCGATGAGTTGTTTCTTGCCCTAAGCCGCCAGCAGGTCGTCCCCTTATATACACGGGTTGACGCCCTGTGGCTTACAGAGTCCCGGCCGGCTTATAAACAGTGTCCGGCTCGGTGACTAGTTAAATCTACCTTATGATACAAGTCATGCCATTACGGCGGTTTACTACAACGGGCCTTAAGTCGCCTGTGGGCCTTAAGCCCTTTATTGAACCGCCATCTTCATGCTTGGTCTTGGGCTTCTTTCTGGTGAATCTTCTTTGTGTAACCCGGCCTCTCCTGGGCAGCTTACACAAATAGTTATATCCCCGACAGTAAGGACGAAGCATGTCACATGTGTGTCCCTGATCTTTGTGTCCTCAAGAGTGCTGTGTCAGGTTGTAAAGGTTATAACTTGGGGGCAATAGTTGCATGTAGGTTGCAGAATAATAGTAGAAGGGGGGATTTATTTGGAGGAATTTATGCAACCCATGTGGCTAATTTTCTTAATATAGCCCCATGAGAGGGGGATATTATTTTACCTCCTGTTTATTTGGATAAAGAAGCTATGTTTGATCATCATTTTCTTTAGAGGAATGAACAATTCCTCCATTATCGACTAATTTATGACAGGCGCAACGTCGTCCCTGTTACTCTTCCTGCCCCCTACCTTTTTTATTATCAGGCAAAAGGAAGATATGTTGTCACCAGGGAAGAAGCAGCTGAATATGAGAGGGGAATGGAGGCAACTCGCCAACACACTGCTGCTCGGGAGGCGGTCGCCTCCGCATCTCAGTACAACCCCAGTTTCACTTATGGATATCAGCCAGGCGGTCATTGGTATTAGACCAACTGAGGCCAAAAGCCTAAGCTTGGGGGAGTACGTATTTCTCACCGACTTTACATTCAAGTTCACACACTAGTCGTCGGTGCTCATACTCTTTCATTGTATTATCCATGCTAGTTTAAATTTCTTTTTCTAGTTTTCTTCTTGTGTGTTTGTTAAACCTTAAGAAAAACCAAAAAAATTAGTTAGTTTAATTTCCATGCTTGTTGTAGAATTAAAATGAAAACCCAAAAAGATTTCTAGTTCTTCTTCTTACTTGTTGGGAGCTTTCCCGTGTAAATAGTTCTATTTTCTTTTCTTCCGTTTGGGGGTCGAGAAGACTATATTGAAAATGCTTAGTGGCTCTTATATGCATGATTGTTTGATTAACTTAGAGCCCATATTACCTTGTCTTCTCTCTCGAGTTGAATGCTTGCAGATTCCAACTTAGTCCAATGCACGTGCACTCTTATTAGTATACACATCGTTTGGTCGTGCAAGTGAAAGACAATAATGACGATACATGATGGACTTATTGGGCTGAGAAAAGCTGGTATGAACTCGGCCTCTCTTGTTTTTGTAAATATGATGATTCATCGTTCCTGAGTCAGCTGTTATGAAGTAAAAATATTTGCAATGACATTTAGAGATTAAAGTTGCTTGTGCCATGCTTGATTAGCTATGAGTTATAATGGTTTACCTTGCGTGCCAACATGCTATTAGAATGATTACGATGTGGTATGATGGGATGGTATCCTCCTTTAAATGAATTGAGTGACTCGACTTGGCACATGTTTACGCATGTAGTTGAATCAAATCAACATAGCCTTCACGATATTTATGTTCATGGTGGATTAAATCCTACTCATGCTTGTACTCGGTGTAAATTAATTTTAATGCATGTTTACGACTGTTGTCGCTCTCTCAGTTGGTCGCTTCTAGTCTTTTGCTAGCCATCACCTGTACTAAGCGAGAATACTGCTTGTGCATCCAAACTCTTTAAACTCCAAAGTTGTTCCATATGAGTCCACTATACCTTCCTATATGCGGTATTTACCTGCCGTTCCAAGTAAATTTGTATGCAAACTCCAAACCTTCAAATGAAATTCTGTTTTGTATGCTCGAGCAACTCATGTTACAACTAGGGCTGCCTATATCTTCCATGCTAGGTGGGTTATTCTCACGAGGAGTGGACTCCACTCCTTATTCACGAAAAGGGCGGTAAACAAGGGTGCACAGTCCCATGATCCAAAAGATCAAAGCAAATCAAAATAATTAAAGAAAACTCCCCCAGGGCTGTTGTATGTTGGAGGCACTCGTTGTTTCGAGCAAGCCATGGATTGATGCTTGTTGGTGGTTGGGGGAGTATAAACCTTTACCAGTCTGTTTGGGAACTGCCTATAATGCATGTAGTATGGAAGATACAGCCATCTCATAGTTATTGCGTTGACAGTGAAAGTATGCCGCTCAAAATGTTATTCAATCTCTATTTTAAAATCGAGCTCTGGCACCTCTACAAATCCCTGCTTCCCTCTGTGAAGGGCCTATCTATTTACTTTTATGTTGAGTCATCACCCTTCTTATTAAAAGCACCCGCTGGAGAGCACACTATCATTTGCATTCATTATTATTGGTTTATATTGGGTATGACTTGACTGGATCTCGTTTACCATGAATTACAATGTTTAGTCAGTCCTTGATCTTTAAAGGTGCTTTGCATTTATGTTTTGCGGTCTTAGAAAGGGCTAGCAAGATGCCATTTTGTTATATCATGTTATAATTATTTTGAGAAAGTGTTGTCATCCGAGTTTTATTATTATGGCTCGCTAGCTGATTATGTTATTGATATGAGTAATTCTGAGAGCTAAGTGTTATTGTTAGTATGGTTAGTTCATAATATTTGCTGAAACTTGAATGCTGGCTTTTCATGTTTACAACAACAAGAGCAAACAGAGTTTGTAAAAGTTTTCCTTTATCACTTTTAGTTTATCAACTGAATTGCTTGAGGACAAGCAAAGGTTTAAGCTTGGGGGAGTTGATACGTCTCCAACGTATCTACTTTGCCAAACACTTTTGCCCTTGTTTTGGACTCTAACTTGCATGATTTGAATGAAACTAACCCGGACTGACGCTGTTTTCAGCAGAACTGCCATGATGTTGTTTTATGTGTAGAAAAGAAAAGTTCTCGGAATGTCCTGGAAATCCACGGAGGCACTTTTTGGAATTAATAAGAATTTATGGCGAAAAAATCAATACCAGGGGCCCATAGGCTGTCCACGAGACAGGGGGCGCCCCCCTAGGGCGCGGCCTCCTATCTCGTGGGCCCCCTGGACTTCTACCGACCTCAACTCCAACTCCATATATTCACGTTCGGGGAGAAAAAAATTAGAGAGAAAGTTTCATCGTGTTTTACGACTCAGAGCCGCCGCCAAGCCCTAATCTCTCTCGGGAGGGCTGATCTGGAGTCCGTTCGGGGCTCCGGGGAGGGGGATTCGTTGCCGTCGTCATCATCAACCATCCTCCCTCACCAATTTCATGATGCTCACCGCCGTGCGTGAGTAATTCCATCATAGGCTTGCTGGACGGTGATGGGTTGGATGAGATTTACCATGTAATCAAGTTAGTTTTGTTAGGGTTTCATCCCTAGTATCCACTATGTTCTGAGATTGATGTTGCTATGACTTTGCTATGCTTAATGCTTGTCACTAGGGCCCGAGTGCCATGATTTCAGATCTGAACCTATTATGTTTTCATGAATATATGTGTGTTCTTGATCATATCTTGCAAGTCTATAGTCACCTATTATGTGTTATGATCCGACAACCCCGAAGTGACAATAATCGGGATACTTCTCGATGATGACCATAGTTTGAGGAGTTCATGTATTCACTATGTGCTAATGCTTTGTTCTAGTTCTCTATTAAAAGGAGGCCTTAATATCCCTTAGTTTCCGCTAGGACCCCGCTTCCACGGGAGGGTAGGACAAAAGATGTCATGCAAGTTCTTTCCCATAAGCACGTGTGACTATTTACGGAATACATGCCTACATTACATTAATGAATTGGAGCTAGTTCTGTGTCACCCTATGTTATAGCTATTACCTGAGGAATCGCATCCGGCATAATTATCCATCACTGATCCATTGCCTACGAGCTTTTCACATATTGTTCTTCACTTATTTACTTTTCCGTTGCTACTGTTACAACTACTACAAAACCTAAAAACATTTATCTTTACTTTTGCTACCGTTACCTTTATTATCATACCACTTTTGCTATTAAATACTTTGCTGCAGATACTAAGTTATCCACGTGTGGTTGAATTGACAACTCAACTGCTAATACTCAAGAATATTCTTTGGCTCCCCTTGTGTCGAATTAATAAATTTGGGTTGAATACTTTACCCTCGAAAGTTGTTGCGATCCCCTACACCTGTGGGTTATCACGTTACTCTGTTCTTCATGAACTTAATACTCTAGATGCAGGCAGGGGTCGGTCGATGTGTGGAGTAATAGTACTAGATGCAGAATCGTTTCGATCTACTTGTCATGGACGTGATGCCTATATACATGATCATGCCTAGATATTCTCATAACTATGCTCTTTTCTATCAATTCCTTGATATTAATTTGTTCACCCACCATAATACTTATGTTATCTTGAGAGAAGCCACTAGTGAAACCTATGGCACCCGGGTCTATCTTTTATCATATAAGTTTCCCATGTACTTTTATTTGCATCTTTTACTTTCAAATCTATATCATAAAAATACCAAAAATATTTATTTTATCTTATTATCTCTATCAGATCTCACTTTTGCAAGTTACCGTGAAGGGATTGACAACCCCTTTATCGTGTTGGTTGCGAGGTTCTTGTTTGTTTGTGTAGGTACGAGGGACTTTTGAGGAGCCTCCTACTAGATTGATACCTTGGTTCTCAAAAACTGAGGGAAATACTTACGCTACTTTGCTGCATCACCCTTTCCTCTTCAAGGGAAAACCAACGCAGTGCTCAAGAGGTAGCAGGGATGCTCCTGGTGAAGCCGGAGCACGTCGAGATGGCAGCCCCCGACGACGAGTCCGCCCTCAAGTGGGTGAAGGAGGACTACGCCCAGGAGCAGGTCTGCCACCAGCTCCAGGCGTACGCGGAGCTCCAGGCCCGGTGCCGCGGGCGCGAGGAGGGAGGCGTCATCATCCTCGACAGCGACGAGGAGGACGAGGCCGGGCCCAGCACCTCGGCGACCCTGGCTAGGGTTGCAGCAGGGACGTCGCTGGCCCAAACCAGCCACGTGATGATGATGACAACGACGATGAAGGCGACGGCGGCGACTACACCCGCTTCTACAGGCTCCTCGGCATGTAGACGACGACGGTGGCGGCTAGGCGTAGTTCACGCGTAGTTTGCATGTTTTCATGTTTTATGTATAAAGTTCAGTGAAGTTTCGCCGAGTTCGTGCAAAAGTCGCCGAGTTTGCATATATTTTGTACGCAACATCGCGGAACCCGGGGCAACCGGTGGGCCGACGACTGGGAGCTAGGTTGCCCCCCAGGCGCCAATCTAGCGCCAGCTCGCCTCGAGGGGGCTCTTTTTCGGCGCCCTGGGGGCCGAACGGCTGGAGATGCTCTGATAACACGACCCTGCCATCGCTTCCCTCCCCAACATGGCCATGTCTCCCTGCAGCACCTCCGGCCATTGGAAATGCCCTGTGCATCATATCATAGCTCCGGCAAGGCGGCAAAAGCTGGCGGCCGGCTTGCATCACTATTCACTAGCTTGTGCTTTGCAACCAGCCATGACCCTCAGGTTGCAGCGCGGGTGTCGTCGGTCAGCAATCGCAAAACCCCTTGAACCTGGCGGCCCCAATTTGGAAAATTGTGTCTGTTTTTTGGAAAGAACTTGGCGGTGGCATAATGCGGTGGAATCGATCTGATTGGTACTGGGACTAGACTCAAGGAATCCACGCGCTAACTCACGCATATAAATGTTGTCCTCCTACCCCAACCCGTGACCTCCCAATCCATCCAAATGATCCAGAAGAAAGCTTGTAACGCCCTCGATGCGGCTATATCTCCCACGTGTCGAAGCACGACTTAGAGGCATAACCGCATTGAAAGCAATGTCGCAAGTGAGGTAATCTTCACACAACCCATGTAATACATAAGGGAAAAAGATACATAGTTGGCTTACAATCGCCACTTCACACAATTACATGAATAAAGCATTACATCATCCAGATACAATCAAGGTCCGACTACGGAACCAAAATAAAAGAAGAACCCCAAATGCGACAAAGGACCCTGATCGACCCCAACTGGGCTCCACTACTGATCAACTAGAACGAAACAACACAAAGGGCAAGATCTTCATCGAGCTCCCCCTTGAGCTTGATTGTGTCACCTGCTCGGTAACATAGGCACCTGCAAACTGGTTTTGGAAGTATCTGGTGAGTCACGAGGACTCAGCAATCTCACACCCGCGAGATCAAGACTATTTAAGCTTATGGGTAAGGTAAAGGCATGAGGTGGAGCTGCAGCAAGCGACTAGCATATACGGAGGCTAACATACGCAAATGAGAGCGAGAAGAGAAGGCAAAGCACGGTCGATAAAAGTATGATCAAGAAGTGATCCTATAGCAACCTCGTCAAGCATAACTCCAACACCGTGTTCACTTCCGGACTCACCGAAAGAGACCATCACGGTAACACACACGGTTGATGTATTTTAATTAAAGTCAACTTCAGGTTTTCTACAACGGACATTAACAAATTCCCATCTGCCACATAACCGCTGGCACGGCTCTCGAAAGTTTATACCCTGCAGGGTGTCCCAACTTAGCCCATGACAAGCTCTCGCGATCATCGAAGAATAGACCTTCACCGAGACACTCCGATCAGGCTCGGAATCCCAGACATCAAGACATTTCACAATGGTAAAACAAGACCAGCAAAGCCTCCCGGCGTGCCGACATCCTGATAGTAGCAGCAGATATCTCGTCTCGAGCCACGACCGGATGAGCACTACGTACAACTAGAACCAGCCCTCAAGTTTCCCGGTGGCGCTGCAAGTGGCTCTAGTTTGGACCAACACTTAGACAAGCATTGGCCCGGGGCTGAAATAAAGATGACCCACAGGATCGCGACTCCCAAGGGAAAAAGTAGGTGGTGGTGAGGCAAATGGTAAAGGCAATGTTGGGCCTTGCTGGACAAGTTTTATTCAAAGCGAACTGTCAGGGGGGTCCCATAAATCACCCGACCGCGTAAGGGACGCAAAATCCGGGAACATAACACCGGTATGACGGAAACTAGGGCGGCAAGAGTGGAACAAAACACCAGGCATAAGGCCGAGCCTTCCACCCTTTACCAAGTATATAGATGCATTAATTAAATAAGATATATTGTGATATCCCAACAAGTAACATGCTCCAACAAGGAACAACTTCTCCATGTTCCGACAAGGAACAATCTTCAATTTGTCGCATTTGGGGTTCTTCTTTTATTTTGGTTCCGTAGTCGGACCTTGATTGTATCTGGATGATGTAATGCTTTATTCATGTAATTGTGTGAAGTGGCGATTGTAAGCCAACTATGTATCTTTTTCCCTTATGTATTACATGGGTTGTGTGAAGATTACCTCACTTGCGACATTGCTTTCAATGCGGTTATGCCTCTAAGTCGTGCTTCGACACGTGGGAGATATAGCCGCATCGAGGGCGTTACAAGTTGGTAATCAGAGCCGTACCCGACCTTAGGAGCCCCCACTGCTTGATCGTTTTTAGTGGCCGAGTTGTGTCTAGAAAAATGTTTTGAGTCATTTAGGAATTATATATCGGAGAGTTAGGAATTCTTTTTACTCCCGGTCCTTCGACCTTACGGTGAGGTATCTGACGTAGAGTTTTGACTCTTCTCTTCTCAAATTTCACTAATTTTTTTTTTTAGGATCACGCGGGTATCTTGGAAGCGTTCCGATGGATTTATGATGACAACATTGTCTTGGTGCCTCCTGTCATTAGGGGTTGTGGCAGTGTCCCGGGGAGTTGAGCTCCGAGGTGTTGTCGTCATAATTTTATCGTTGCAGTTCTGGAATACCGAGTTTAATGCGCCGACATCGAAAATCTCTTTTATGCAGTTGTTGGTGAGATAACCCGCTAACCCAAAGATCTTGAGGTGAGTGCGGAGTATTGCCATGACTTGTATAACGGATGCTTTTCGAAGGTTGAGGTAGACGATTTCCGAAGGTTTCTTGGTTATGTGTTGAAGGATGGATACAGCTGGATGTAGGGATTGTTAGCTTGGTTGAGATATATATTGCTCCCCTGTATCCCCAACACCTGATTGCATAACCGAAAGTTTGGGAGTTTTATAGGTGGGAATTCAAGTAGCTCTTAGGATATCTTTCTAACGGATGTATGATATGAAATTGGGGTTCGACGTCTAGTGGTCCGCCTATTCACGGTTGGTTTTACAGTGGTCTCGTTGTGTCTTAAAGAGTCCTTGGCTATGCCGACTGGGGGCGCTTCAGTATGTCATGTGCACTTGCCTTGTACATGATGGTGCTGTCTGATTGAGCCCGTGTAGGCCCCACCACGAAAACTTGGACGAAATCTCTATCATATGTTTGTTCCGCTTATTCGCAAGCCAGTCCTTTGTTTTGTTTTGAGTTGTGGTACTCGAGTTGCTTCAATGTCAAGTGTTGATTCCATACCTTTCCGAAATGGTGTTCTCATACTCGAATGTGAATACCAATCCTTCTCGACATTGAGGTTGTCATGTCAACTCCTTTCCAACTGGTGTGTTTCTCTTCAAGTGGATACCATCATTTTTCCCATCCGCAAGATCAATTCCAAGTTTTCTCAACGGTATCCATTCCATCCATTCCCAAGTTGCCTTTGTTTTTTCCCCCCTCCCACCCTTTTCTTCAAGGACTCATTTATTTTAATCAAGTATCCATTTATTCATGTGAAGTCTCTTCATTCTTTTCAATCAATATTCTTATCCGGTGCTTTCCCATGAAGATGCTCAACAGCTTCAAGTTCATCATTTTTCATTGTTGTTTCTTCTCCGGTGGATCCAATTCAAGTTTTTAATATTCATCATATCCCTTTCCTCGTTTCAAATGTTTTTTTTTCATACCGGTGCACCTCTTAATCATTCTACTTCTCGCTATTTGTTATTCCGGAGTGCTCAAGATATCTCGAAGATTTGTGTTTCCGCTCTGCATTCGTTCAAGCTCTTTCGAGATTGCTATCTCATTCAAGTCATTTAATTCAACCGGTGCTACATCTCTCTTAAATCTTTTCAACGGTGTTTTCTTTTGAGTGGGCCCTAACCCACAGGTCTTTTCCCAGGATCTTACCTGACTCTTCTATTTTCCCGGAGCTATCCTAAATTCTTCTCCAAGTTTGACGTAAGAATGAGTTATCATCAGTCAAATGCTTTTCTCCAAGGTCTTTCAATTTCTTTTCATAGTTGGCTCAACCTCTTTGCTTTTGATTCTTCCGGTGTGCCTTAATAATTCTCGGTGGTGTTTCTCGCTGTCATTCTCATCATTTGAAGACCGAAGAAGAGTTTCTCTTTAATCTTGCTCTATTCTCTTCAAGATTCTTGGTGCTAGCTTGTTGCCATCCTCTCATAATTGTTTTCGATTGTGAGAATCTTTTCACCCATCCGGAGCATTTTAGGAGTCTTTTCAGTTTCATTCTTTGAAGCCCATCATCTCAGTATTATTCATTCAAGCTTTCAGCTCTCGTTCTCCAAATCACACCGGTGCATCATTCAAGTATTCTCTAATCAGCTCTCGTTCATTTGTATCTAAATACCTTCAAGTATCTTCAGTCATTTTCAAATTCTTTCCGGTGAATTGTGCCCTTGCTATTTTCATTTTCAATTATTACGGTGGTTCTTCCAAGATTTCACTTCCTTCGTCATCATTTAATTCATTTGTTGATTCCAATCCTACCGATGGTTCGTTGAAGACCTTCCCAAGTTGAGCGATATCTCTCTTCAATCCTTTCTACGAGGATAAGTAGTATGCAAATCCGTTGATTGTCATCAATTTAATTGGTGAAGGATAAGCATAACATAATTCTTATTCTTGTTCATCCAAGTGATTAATTCTTTATTCCGGAGGTCCCTAAAATTCTCGGTTTCATTTGTTTCATCTTCTCTTTTTCCCGGAGTTCCAAGCTCTAATTATCACGGAGATCCATCTAAATCATCGCAAGGTTTCACCTTGTGTTTTCAATTTCTCTTTCTTTTCATTCCTTTTGTTTACCGGAGTTCCTCATGGAGTTTCTTCATGGTAGCTCATCAAGGATTTAATTCCCTTCTCAAAGTTTTCATCGAGACTCTTTCCTAAGGAGCTCAAGTTTTTCTTCATATGGTAATCCGGAGTGCAATTCTTTCTACCATATTTTGGAGGTGGTATTATGTCATTCTTGATAATTTGAATTCATGTTTCACGATTCACATGTTGTCAAGAACGAGGTATATTAAATCCATCAATCTCTTCGTTAGAGTTATCTTGGTAAAGATTTCACCTAAAGCCTTCCCTAAGGAATGTTGCTATTATGGTGTTTATCAATGATCCAAGTTATCTCTTCCATCTTGATGGAACAAGCTTTCATCTCTTCGTTAATCTCAAGCAAGCAATTGTTTCCGTTAGTGGCCGGTTGTCACCTCATAATGTTGAGATGTTTCCATAAGCCCACTACAAACTTATTTCGTTTCGTTGTTGATTCTCCAACAACTCCGTTCAATTCTTCTTTGCAAGGATGCTTTCCAAGTTCATTTGTGGCAGAAGTTGGCATTTTCTTCTTCATTCTGTTATTCCAATGATCTATCTTCTATTGTTTCTTCTGGAGGCATTATGATGTTGCTCTCCTCACTAATCATCATCGATTGTGAGGGTCGTGTTCTTTTCGTGCTTATCCATTTAACCGGAGTGTTGTATCATCTCTTCAATATCTTTTCACCTCATTAAGTTTTCTTCTCTTTTCTACCGGATTGTTTGAAATCTCGTTCATCTCTGTTGTACCCTTTCTTTTAAATTGCTCAACCTCTCAAGGTTCATGGTTTCACTCGTTAAATCGGAGAAGCAACTTTGTTTTACCTCTTCTCTTCCTCTTCCGTTTTCCCTCCGGTGCCATCCTAGATCTCGGGACGAGATCCTCTCATAGTGGTGGAGTGTTGTAACACCCCGGATCCGATGCGCCAGGTGTCTGCCAGTTATTCGCCGTTGTTGCCATGTCATGTGCTTGCGTGTTGCACTTTTCCATGTCATCATATGCATTTCATATCATGTCATCATGTGCATTTCATTTTGCATACATGTTCGCCTCATGCATCCGAGCATTTTCCCCGTTGTCCGTTTTGCAATCCGGCACTCCTATGTCTCCCGGTGTTCCCTTCTTCCCTCTTTTCGTGTGCGGGTATTAAACTTTCTCGGAATGGCCCGAGGTTTGCCAAGCTGCCTTGGTATAGCACCGTGAACCGCTGTCAAGTTTAGTGCCATTTGGAGCTCGTTTGGTACTCAACGGTTAGCAAGGTAACAAGTAAAGCCCTCTTTGTTTCAGCCCAACACCCTTCCAAAGTGGCCCAAAACCCACCAAACTCCTCTCCATGCTCTCGGTCGTTCGATCACGATCGTGTGGCCGAAAACCGCACCTCATTTGGACACTCCTAGCTCCCTCTATGCCTATTTATACACCCCCCATTTCATTTTCGGATCAATTCCCGCAGTCCAACCCTAGCCCGCTCTCTCATGCCCGCGGACACGTCCGGACGGGCGGACATATCCACCCGCCGCCACGTCGCTCCGACGAATCGGAGGACGCCACGTCACCCTGCCGCCGCCCGCAGCCAGTGGCAAGCTGCCACGTGGCGCGCCGTCTCTCTCTCCGCCCGCGGCCCATGGGCCGGATCGGGCCCAGCGGCCGCGCCAGCCGCCAAGCATCTCCGCCCCGCCGCCCGTTCTGCTCCGGCCACGCGCCTCCCGCGGCCTCGGCCTCCAGGCGCGGGCCGCCGCCCGCCGCCGCTTCTGCGCCCGCCGCCCGCCCGCCGCACGCGCCTCGCCGCCCGCCTTCGCCGCTGCCGCGCCCTCCGCGACCCCGCCGCCTCCTTCGCCCCGCACCAGCAGCTCCGCCGCGCGCCGCAGCGCCTCGCCGCGGCCGCCCGCTCCGCCGCGCAGAGCTCCTCGCCAGTGCAGCCGCGCCCTACGCGCCGCAGCACGCCGCCGCCCGCCAGCGCCCGTCGTCGCCTCCCGGCCTCCTCGGACCTCGCCGGAGGCCGCGCCACGTCACCGCCGTCCGGGTCGCCCGGCCCGATCCATGGGCCAGCGCCCGATCCGCTCCGCCGCGCCCGATCCTCGCGGACCCGACCCGTTTGCGACCAGATCGAATCCGCACCGAGAGGTTGATTTTTTTTTGACTAAGTCCTTTTCTGCATATATTTTGTGCCATATTCATCGCATCACATCTCCTCATCCGTAGCTCCGTTTTGCGCGTATAATATGTCAAATTGTTCGTCTCGACGAGTACATCATTTCTTTCCATTGCATCATTTGCATTTGAGCTCATCTTGATGCCCGAAATGCTATTGGAAGTAGGCTTCAGACCGTTAGTTTCAGAATCTTATCAGCTCGAGCTCTTTTGTCATTTTTGCCATGATTTGTGTGTGCATCCTATGAGTATGAGCTCTACATGAATGTTGGACTAGGACATGCCATCTTTCCAGAGGTGTTGACCTTGTATTTTTGTGAGTTGTGTGCTGAGTGCATTGAGCTTGTAAAGTAGGGTAGTTGCTGTTGCTGTTTTGCTAGACAGATTCTGTTATAATTTGATGCCATGTTAACATGCTTCTAGTAATCAATCTATGCATAATCTGGAGATGCTCTATAAACATGATTTGATATACATGTCATGCTCTACCCATTCACGCCCTTGGTTGCATTTATAGCCTGCTGGAACATGTTCATTTCTTGCTCCAAAGTTGCTTGAAAATGTTTCCTGACAGATTGTTTGCATGAGATTCAATTTTCACGAGGTCGTTGTAGTGGATCCGTGTATGCTATGATGTTGTTCTTGCCATGTATAGCTCCTATGCCATGTCTTCTTGATGGGTGTATGCTTAGTTTATCGTGAGGTGCTCTGTAGTGAGTGCATCGAGCTCACGAACATGCCATGTTGAATCTGTTTTTGCCATGTCCTGATATTTTCACTAAGTCTGAAATCTGTAATAAAACTTGCTATGTTTACATGGGTGCCATCATTTCTTAGAGTCCTTTTTGGCTTATGGTCAGTAAGGGACTATTGATATATGCTTTGAGTAGAATCATGTCATGCCTTGCTTTGCTATTATAAGTTCCTGTAGCATGTTGTTTGCTTGCTCTAAACATGCCTTCCTGATGTTAATTCCTGCCATGTTAGTATTTTCACTAAGTCTGTGAACCTGATATTTCGAGCACTTTCCCCATGCTTGTTTGAACATGTTATGATGTGATTTAGCCGTAGCTCAGTGTTCCTCTTTTGTTAAGCATCTCCTGTAGTTCGTTGTCATATGCTTTGTTTTTATGTTGGGGTGCTGTAGCATAGTTTCGTGTTGCGTGCTAAGTATCATCGGGCTGTTAAACGCAGTTTTGCGTCATTCTTGTTTTGCTTGTCATTTGCAAACCGTGCATCCGTTTCCGGTGATCTTTATATCGATTTCAACGAAATCGTCTCATCTTTCAGCGGCATACTTGGTTTGCCAAGTTGATGCCAGTTCATCATTTTCCTTCCGGAGCATGCATATGCATTGCATATCACATCTCGCATCGCATGTCATGTATTGCATCATATTGCTTGTGCATTGTTCCTTGTTTGATTGTGGTTCCGTTGCTTGTGTTCTTGCTTTGGGTAGAGCCGGAGGCGAGTGCGTGTCGAGGAACCTGTTGAGAACGCCTCTCGAGGATCCAGCCTTCGACAACTCCGAGAACCTTGCAGGCAAGATGACCATACCCTCGAAATCACTACTATCTTTGCTATGCTAGTTTGCTCGCTCTTTTGCTATGCCAATGCTACGATGCCTACCCTTTTGCTTGTCAGCCTCCCAAATTGCCATGTCAAACCCCTAACCTTTGACACCATTCCTAGCAAACCGTTGTTTGGCTATGTTACCGCTTTGCTCAGCCCCTCTTATAGCGTTGTTAGTTGCAGGTGAAGATTGAAGATTGTTCCTTGTCGGAACATGGAGAAGTTGTTCCTTGTTGGAGCATGTTACTTGTTGGGATATCACAATATATCTTATTTAATTAATGCATCTATATACTTGGTAAAGGGTGGAAGGCTCGGCCTTATGCCTGGTGTTTTGTTCCACTCTTGCCGCCCTAGTTTCCGTCATACCGGTGTTATGTTCCCGGATTTTGCGTCCCTTACGCGGTCGGGTGATTTATGGGACCCCCCTGACAGTTCGCTTTGAATAAAACTTGTCCAGCAAGGCCCAACATTGCCTTTACCATTTGCCTCACCACCACCTACTTTTTCCCTTGGGAGTCGCGCATCCGGGGTCATCTTTATTCAGCCCCGGGCCAATGCTTGTCTAAGTGTTGGTCCAAACTAGAAACCACTTGCGCGCCACCTCGGGAAACTTGAGGGCTGGTTCTAGTTATGCGTAGTGCTCATCCGGTCGTGGCTCGAGGCGAGATCTGCTGCGGCTACTATCGGGATGTCGGCACGCCGGAGGCTTTGCTGGTCTTGTTTTACCATTGTGAAATGTCTTGATGTACCGGATTCCGAGCCTGATCGGAGTGTCTCGGGTGAAGGTCTATTCGCCGATGATCGCGAGAGCTTGTCATGGGCTAAGTTGGGACACCCCTGCAGGGTATAAACTTTCGAGAGCCGTGCCCGCGGTTATGTGGCAGATGGGAATTTGTTAATGTCCGGTTGTAGAAAACCTGAAGTTGACTTTAATTAAAATACATCAACCGTGTGTGTTACCGTGATGGTCTCTTTCCGGCGGAGTCCGGGAAGTGAACACGGTGTTGGAGTTATGCTTGACGTAGGTTGCTATAGGATCACTTCTTGATCATACTTTTATCGACCGTGCTTTGCCTTCTCTTCTCGCTCTCATTTGCGTATGTTAGCCTCCGTATATGCTAGTCGCTAAACTTGCAGCTCCACCTCATGCCTTTACCTTACCCATAAGCTTAAATAGTCTTGATCTCGCGGGTGTGAGATTGCTGAGTCCTCGTGACTCACAGATACTTCCAAAACCAGTTTGCAGGTGCCTATGTTACCGAGCAGGTGACACAATCAAGCTCAAGGGGAGCTCGATGAAGATCTTGCCCTTTGTGTTGTTTCGTTCTAGTTGATCGATGAGTGGAGCCCAGTTGGGGTCGATCGAGGTCCTTTATCGCATTTGGGGTTCTTCTTTTATTTTGGTTCCGTAGTCGGACCTTGATTGTATCTGGATGATGTAATGCTTTATTCATGTAATTGTGTGAAGTGGCGATTGTAAGCCAACTATGTATCTTTTTCCCTTATGTATTACATGGGTTGTGTGAAGATTACCTCACTTGCGACATTGCTTTCAATGCGGTTATGCCTCTAAGTCGTGCTTCGACACGTGGGAGATATAGCCGCATCGAGGGCGTTACAAAGCTCTTGCCTCGATCTCCGCCACCTTGATTGATCGATCTGCAAGGCAAGGATGGTGTCGATCTCCCGCGCAGACGGCACACAAGCCAGCGCCGACTTGAAAGGCCTATACAAGCACATCTTGTTTGCCTACCTGAGGAGGAGATGGGTCCGGAAGGATTTGGAGGCGACCATCAAGGACTTGCGGAAGGGGTATGCTGAGGCGATCGCGAGCATCCCCGAGGAGTGCCCGACGGTGATCAAGGGCATGATCAAGGGAACATTCAAGGCTGAGATGAGGAAGTTGTTCAAGAGGGTGATCAAGGGCCAGCGAGAGGAGTACGCGGGAATGGGCATGCCACTGGAGGAGCACGAGGACATGCTCCCAATGGTCAAGGTGGCAGTCAAGGACATGTGCGGAGAGTACAAGGTGGAGGAGAAAGTTCTTTTTAGGGTAAAGCAAAGCTCTATAACTTAATGTGCACGTGCAAGTCACCTGAGACACAAACAACCACTGCGGGTTGTACAATAGAGTTCCAGCTATTGCTGTCATTCGGCGAACATAAACAACCAAATTTAGCTAGTTCATGCGCTACATTATTTGCACTACGGCGACAAACACTTATAGAATGCTGAGAGAACCACATTTTTAGCTGGAATTTAGTGTCTTCAATGATGGCCACATACGGAGAGGAGTCCACCTTGGTGAAGTCAAGTGCTTCCAATAGGAGTTGGAAGTCTGTTTCGAAGATCACCCGGAGAACACCAACGTCGGCAACCATTGAGACAGCTTCAGACATGGCAATAGCTTCCGCGGCAAACGGGTCGGCAACATTCTCTCTTCGGCCCGCACGGGCCAACATTACTTCACCAGCTTCGTCCTGGATCACTGCACCCCAGGACACAAATGATTCGCCCGGAGTAAAAGCGCCATCTAGGTTGATCTTCACCCTGTCTTGCGCCAGGGGCTGCCATTTGTAGGTTGTTTTTTGTTTGGGCTTTGCGGTGAAGAGTTGCATGTATTCCTGTGTGTTGCTGAGCACTCGCCGGACCACTTCTGCCACGGGGACAGGTAGTTCTCCCTCTCCTACTTTATTTCTGTGGTTCCACCAGTGCCACAAAAACGTGAGGATTTGTACTCTAGTTTTTTCATCTAGTGTCCAAAGGAAATCCTACATTGCATGCACTGATGTGATTTGTTCGAGCTCCACTCTGATTCTCTCCAAGCTCATAGCCCTCTAGGCTACTTTAACCTCCTTGCATTTTGACGAAAAGGTGTGCACCATCTTCATCTGCTAAACCGCACAGGAGACATTTAGTAGATTCAAGTTTTACTCCTCTTCGAGCAAGATTAGTCTGCAGCGCAAGGGACTCATGTTTGATCCTCCATGTGAACATTTGGATCTTGCGCGGGCTTGGTAACTTCCTAATCCTCTTCCAGGACATATCATCACATTGATCCAGGTTACTGATCGCCATGTTGCTATTACCCGGTGCCCCACCACGCCCTTGCTTCTCGAGTTGGACATGCAGCTTGTAGGCATTCCGAGCTGAATGTTTCCCTTTGCTGTCAAAGTGCCAAGCCATGAAATCATCGACACCCTCCCGGAGCGGGATTTGAAGGATATGGTGCGCGTCATCCGGCCAGAACGACTCCTTGACCAGTTCTTCATCCCAAGCGCCTGTGATTGGGCTGATAAGATCACTGACATGTGTTAGCAGGCTCTGTCCACGCGGGGTAATGGCTTGCCGTGACCAAGCTCTAGGGATCCATGGATCGGTCCAGATCTTCACCATTGAGCCATCGCCTATTCTCCAGATATACCCATGCTTGACTAGGTCGAGGCCCTTTAGGATACTTCTCCAAGCGTAAGAGATCCCGTCCCTCGGCACCGCCTCCAGAATGCTGCAGTGTGGGAAATACTGAGCCTTCGGAATTCTGCTACATAGGCTGTCAGGATTTTGAGGAGGCGCCATCCTTGTCTGGACAACATGGCGATATTAAAGCTGTGCATGTCCCAGAAGCCCAGTCCCCCCATTGCTATTGGTCTCGTCAGGGTCTCCCAGCTTAGCCAATGCATTGTATTCTCCATGTCCTGGTTACTCCACCAAAACTTCCCTATCAGTGTATTCAGCTCTTGGCAGAAGGTTTTTGTGAGATCGAAGCACGGCATGGCAAAGGTCAGGATGGCCTGCGCCATGGCCTTCACCAGAGTCTCCTTCCCGCTACTTGCCAACAATCTTTCCTGCCAGCCATGGACATGGCCACACATACACCTCTTAATATATGCAAACGTACGTTTGCGGGAGCGGCCAACATGTACTGGCAAACCAAGATAGCGGTCATTCCATTCTTCACTCATAATCTGCACCTCTGCCTTGACCTGATTTTTGATATGCTCATCCGTGTTAAGGGAGAACATAATAGCAAACTTCTCTATATTGATGCATTGGCCAGAGCAGTTCTCATAAAGCTCAGCAGCAGCTTCCTCCTACTTCGCCTTTAGTAGAATCACCGAATCATCGACAAACAAAAGGTGTGAAACACTAGGCGCATTTTGGCAGATTTTGACTCCACTAATTCGTCCATGTTCCTCGGCATCATGTAGCAATGCAGATAAGCCCTCGGCACAAATCACAAAGAGGTAGGGGGCTAGGGGGTCCCCTTGTCTCAATCCCCGGGTTGGCACAAATTGTTCCGTGAGTACTCCATTCACCTTGATCTGATATCTGACTGTTGTAACACATTTCATTATCAGGGTTTCCCACCTCCTGCGAAAACCCAGCTTAACTAGCATCGCCTCAAGAAAGCTCCACTCGACACGATCATATGCCTTGCTCATGTCCACTTTGATCGCAGCAATCCCATCCAAACCACCTCTTTTATTCCTCAAGTAATGTGAGACCTCATAAGAAATCAAAACATTGTCTGTGATCAGTCGCCCCGGGATGAAAGCACTTTGATTTTTAGAGATAATGTCAGGTAGTACAACCTTTAGTCGGTTAGCCAACACCTTGGACACCAGTTTGTATATGATGTTGCACAGGCTTATTGGACGCAAATCTTTGATCCTATTCGGGTCCTTGACTTTGGGTACACGTACCATGAGAGTATCATTCCAGCCCTCTGGTATATCACCACCATTGAGCACGCAAAGCACTTCTTCAACGATATAGTCTCCCATAAAATGCCAATGTCTCTTGAACACTATAGACGGCATTCCATCTGGATCCGATGCTTGTAGGTCCACAATATGATCTAGCGCCGCCTTCACCTCCTCACGAGTAAAGGCCGCATCAAGTACATTAAGCATTGCAGTGGTGACCCGCGGCTGCACCTTGTCAATCAGTTATTCGACACGGTCTCCCGCAGAGGAAGTGAATAGATCCTGAAAATAAGAGCAGACATAGTTAGTTAAATCCTCCTCCGCAACCACCGATCCATCCTACCTCTTCAGCTCCTTGATCTTATTTGACTTCTTCCTCATGGACGCCATCAGATGAAAGAAGCGTGTGTTCCTATCACCCTCCAGTAGCCACCATACATGAGCTCTTTGCTTCCACATTGTGTTCTTCTTCTCCTCTAGTTCATCCACCAAGCACCTGAGATTGGCTTCCTCCTCAATCTTCTCTTGTGACACCGGATCCTTCATGCACCTCTCCAGGTCGGCTTTGGCCTTCTTTAGTCTTCCTTCTACTACACCAACCACTTCCTTGTCCCATTTCCGCATCTTCCCCGCTATCTCCTATAAAGCATGCGCTACTCCACCCTCCCTGCTCGCCCAACTCCTCTCCCACGCCTCCCTAATCACATCCTCACACCCCTCTTGTTGCAGCCATCTGGACTCAAACCGGAAACCTCGGTCCCCCCTTCCAACTTCTGTCACTCCCCTCCGTGCTGACAATTATGGGCCGATGATCGGAGTGCCTTGCTACGTCTTCAGCTTGCGTTGCTTTTCCTCGAAGAGGAGAGGGTGATGCAGTAAAGTGTAGCGTAAGTATTTCCCTCAGTTTTGAGAACCAAGGTATCAATCCAGTAGGAGGCTCCTCAAAAGTCCCACGCACCTACACAAACAAACTGAGAACTCGCAACCAACGCAATAAAGGGGTTGTCAATCCCTTCACGGCCACTTGCGAAAGTGAGATCTAATAAAGATAGTATGATAAGATAAATATATTTTTGGTATTTTATAAGATAGATGCAAAAAGTAAAGATGCAAATAAACTAGACTGAAAGCAAATATGATAAGAGATAGACACGGGGGCCATAGGTTTCACTAGAGGCTTGTCTCAAGATAGCATAAGTATTACGGTGGATGAACAAATTACTATCGAGCAATTGATAGAAAAGCGCATAGTTATGAGATTATCTAGGCATGATCATGTATATAGGAATCACGTCCATAACAAGTAGACCGACTCCGGCCTGCATCTACTACTATTACTCCACACATCGACCGACTCCTGCCTGCATCTAGAGTATTTAGTTCATAAGAACAGAGTAACGCATTAAGCAAGATGACATGATGTAGAGGGATAAACTCATGCAATATGATATAAACCCCATCTTGTTATCCTCGATGGCAACAATACAATACGTGTCTTGCAACCCTTTACATCACACTAAGAACACCACAAGATTGAACCCAAAGCTAAGCACTTCTCCCATGGCAAGAAAGACCAATCTAGTAGGCCAAACCAAACTGATAGTTCGAAGAGACTTGCAAAGATAACTCAATCATACATAAAAGAATTCAGAGAAGATTCAAATATTATTCATAGATAAACTTGATCATAAACCCACAATTCATCGGATCTCGACAAACACACCGCAAAAAGAGTTTACATCGAATAGATCTCCACAAGAGAGGGGGAGAACATTGTATTGAGATCCAAAAAGAGAGAAGAAGCCATCTAGCTAATAATATGGACCCGTAGGTCTGTGGTAAACTACTCACAGCTCATCGGAGGGGCAAGGATGTTGATGTAGAGGCCCTCTGTGGTTGCTTCCCCCTCCGGCAGAGTGCTGGCAAGGGCTCCAAGATGGGATCTCGCGGATACATAAGGTTACGGCGGTGGAAATTGTGTTTCGTGGTGCTCCTAGATGTTTTCGGGGTACGAAGGTATATATAGGAGGAAGAAGTATGTCGGTGCCGCCGAGGGCCCACAGATGGGGCGCCCTCTGGGGCGCGCCCTCCTATCTCGTGGGGCCCTCGAAGGCTTCTTGACTTGCACTCCAAGCTCTCCGGATCAGATTTGTTCCGAAAATAACGCTCCCGAAGGTTTCATTCCTTTTGGACTCCGTTTGATATTCCTTTTCTTCGAAATACTGAAATAGGCAAAAAAACAGCAATATGGGCTGGGCCTCAGGTTAGTAGGTTAGTCCCAAAAATGATACAAATGTGTAAAATAAAGCCCATAAACATCCAAAAGAGGTAATATAATAGCATGGAACAATCAAAAATTATAGATACGTTGGAGACGTATCAAGCATCCCCAAGCTTAATTCCTGCTCGTCCTCGAGTAGGTAAATGATAAAAAGAGAATTTTTGATGTGGAATGCTACCTAGCATAATTCATAATGTAATTTTCTTTATTGTGGCATGAATGTTCAGATCCAAATGAATACAAAATAAAAGTTCATATTGACATAAGAAATAGTAATACTCCAAGCATTCTAATCAAAGTAATCATGTCTTCTCAAAATAACATGGCTAATGAAAGTTATCCCTACAAAATCATATAGTCTGGCTATGCTCTATCTTCATCACACAAAGTATTTAATCATGCACAACCCCGATGACAAGCCAAGCACTTGTTTCATACTTTAATAATCTCAAACTTTTTCAACTTTCACGCAATACATGAGCGTGAGCCATGGACAAAGCACTATATGTGGAATAGAAGGGTGATCGTGGAGAAGACAAAAGGAGAAGATAGTCTCACATCAACTAGGCGTATCAATGGGCTATGGAGATGCCCATTAATAGATATCAATGTGATTGAGTAGGGATTGCCATGCAATGGATGCACTAGAGCTATAAATACATGAAAGCTCAACAAAAGAAACTAAGTGGGGTGCATCCAACTTGCTTGCTCATGAAGACCTAGGGCACTTTTGAGGAAACCCATCATTGGAATATACAAGCCAAGTTCTGTAATGAAAAATTCCCACTAGTATATGAAAGTGACAACATATGAGACTCTCTATCATGAAGATCATGGTGCTATTTTGAAGCACAAGTGTGGAAAAAGAGATAGTAGCATTGTCCCTTCTCTCTTTTTCTCTCATTTTTATTTTTTTCTTTTTATTTTCTTTTCTTCTTTTTTTCTTTTTTTCTTTTTTTCTTTTCTTTTTTTCTTTGGCCTTTCTTTTTTTCTTTTGGCCTTTCTCTTTTTTTTTTCTTTTTTTCTTTTTTTTTTGTAAAGTCTGAAGTCTCATCCCGACTTGTGGGGGAATCATAGTCTTCATCATCCTTTCCTCACTAGGACAATGCTCTAATAATGAAGATCATCACACTTTATGGATTTACAACTCAAAGCTAGAACATGATATGACTCTATATGAATGCCTCCGGCGGTGTACCGAGATATGCAATGAATCAAGAGCGACATGTATGAAAATTATGAAAGTGGCCTTGCCACAAATACAATGTCAACTACATGATCATGTAAATAGCAATATGACAAAAGTAATGCGTGTCATATGAACGGAGCGGTGGAAAGTTGCATGGCAATATATCTCGGAATGGCTATGGAAATGCCATAATAGGTAGGTATGGTGGCTGTTTTGAGGGAGCAGTATGGTGGGTGTATGATACCGGCGAAAATTGCACGGTACAAGAGAGGCTAGCAATGGTGGAAGGGTGAAAGAGTGCGTATAATCCATGGACTCAACATTAATCAAAGGAACTCATATACTTGTTGCAAAAATTTAGAAGTCATCAAAAAATGAAAGTACTACAAGCATGCTCCTAGGGGGATAGATTGGTAGGAAAAGACCATCGCTCGTCCCCGACCGCCACTCATAAGGAAGACAATCAATAAATAAAATTGTGCTCCAACTTCATCACAAAACGGTTCACCATACGTGCATGCTACGGGAATCACAAGCTTCAACACAAGCATTCTTTAAATTCATAATCACCCAACTAGCATGACTTTAATATCACTACCTCCATATCTCAAAACAATTATCAAGCATCAAATTGATCATAGCATCCAATTCACTTTCTATGATAGTTTTTATTGTACCCAACTTGGATGCTCATCATTCTAGGACCAACTTTATGATCATAGAAAATACCATGCTGTTCTAAAAGATTCTCAAAATAATATAAGTGAAGCATGAGAGACTAGCAATTTCTTCAAATTAAGACAACACCGTGCTCTAAAAGATATAAGTGAAGCACTAGAGCAAAAACTATCAAGCTCAAAAGATATAAGTGAAGCACATAGAGTATTCTAGCAAATTCTAATCAAATAGGCTTCTCCAAAAAGGTGTGTACAGCAAGGATGATTGTGGTAAACTAAAAATCAAAAACTAATATAATACACGACGCTCCAATAAAAACACATATCATGTGACAAAAAAAAATATAGCTCCAAGTAAAGTTACCAATGAACGAAGACGAAAGAGGGGATGCCTTCCCGGAACATCCCCAAGCTTAGGCTTTTGGCTATTCTTGAATATCTTGGGGTGCCATAAGCATCCCCAAGCTTAGGCTCTTGCCACTCCTTATTCCATAGTCCATAAAAGCTTTACCCAAAACTTGAAAACTTCACAACACAAAACTCAACAGGAAATCTTATAAGCTCCGTTAGTGAAAGAAAACAAAACCACCACATAAACTACTGCCATGAACTCATTATTTATTTAATTTGGTGTTAAACCTACTGTATTCCAACTTCTTTATGGTTTATAAACTAATTTACTAGCCATAGATGCATTGAAATAAGCAAACAACACACGAAAAACAGAATCTGTCAAAAACAGAACAGTCTGTAGCAATCTGTAACTAGCGCAAACTTCTGGAACTCTAAAAATCCTACAAAAATAGGAAGTCCTGGAAAATTTGTCTATTGAACGTAATAAAAAAGAATCAACGCAAAAGCACGTTCCTGTGATTTAACAAAATTATATTCGTGCGTGCAAAGTTTCTGTTTTTCAGCAGAATCAAATCAACTATCATCGTAGGTTATCCTATAGGTTCTAATTGGCACAAACACTAATTAAATGATAAAAACACATCTAACCAGAAGGTAGATGCAAGATTTATTACTAAACAGGAGCAAAAACAAAAAACGTAAAGAAAATTGGGTTGCCTCCCAACTAGCGCTATTGTTTAACGCCTCTAGCTAGGCATAAAAACAAAGATAGATCTAACGAGTGCCATCTTTGGCACTAAATTCATAAGTAGCACGCATGATAGATTCATAAGGTAATTTAACTTTCTTTCTTGGAAAGTGCTCCATGCCTTTCTATAATGGAAATTGGAATCTAATATTCCTTCCTTCATATGAATAATCGCACCAATCGTTCTAAGGAAAGGTCTACCAAGAATAATAGAGCAAGAAAGATTGCAATCTATATCAAGAACGATAAAATCTACGGGCACCAAATTTCTATTTGCAACAATGAGAACATAATTGATCCTTTCCATAGGCTTTTTAATGGTGGAATCCGCAAGGTGCAAATTTAAAGAGCAATCATCAAGATCATGGAAACCTAGAATATCACATAAAGTTTTCGGAATCGTGGAAACACTAGCACCCAAATCACAGAAAGCAAAACACTCATAATCTTTAATTCTAATCTTTATAGTAGGTTCCCACTCATCATTAAGTTTTCTAGGTATAGAAACTTCCAAATTAAGTTTTTCATCATAAGATTGCATCAAGGCATCAACAATATGTTTGGTAAAAGCTTTGTTTTGACTATAAGCATGAGGAGAATTAATAACGGATTGCAACAAGGAAATACACCCTTTTAAAGAACAATTATCATAATCAAATTGCTTGAAATCCGAGATAGTAAGTTCAATATTATTAGAAGTTGAGGATTCTCCAATCTCACTTTTACCAAATTTAACATCAAGATCTAAAGACTCCGAATTTTGGGGACGCCTTCTAGGCAAAGTTGATTCATCATCACTCCCATAATCATCAAAATTCATATTGCAAAACATGGATCTAATCGGAGACACATCAATAACTTTAAGATCCTCAACATTATTTTCATGAAGACTAGAAGAACACGCTTTTATAAAGCTTTCTTTTTTAACACATAATCTAGCGATTCTTTCCTTGCACTCGTCAATGGAAATTCTCATTACTTTGAGAGACTCATTGATATCATGCTTAGGAGAAGAAGATCCAAGTTTAAGAGAATTAACATCAAGCGAAAGTCTATCAACGTTCCTAGCCAGATCATCAACTTTGAGCAATTTTTCTTCAAGCAAGGCATTAAAATTCTTTTGAGAAATCATAAATTCTTTCACACTATTCTCAAAATCAGAGGGCATCTTATTAAAATTACCACAAGAATTATTGTAGGAATTTCCATAATTATTAGAGGTATTACTAGGGAACGGTCTAACATTAAAATTTCCTCTATAAGCATTGTTTCCAAAACTATTCCTACCAACAAAATTCTCATCCATAGATTCATTATTATTCTCAATCAAGGAAGACAAAGGCATATCATTGGGATCAAGAGGAGTATTTTTAGTAGCAAACACCTTCATAAGTTCATCCATCTTTCCACTCAAAACATTGATTTCTTCTATGGCATGCACTTTTTACTACTCCCTCCGTTCCCAAATACTTGTCTTTCTAGGCATTTCAAATAGACTCAAAATACGAATGTATGTAGACATATTTTAAAGTGTAGATTCACTTATTTTGCGCCGTATGTAGTCACTTGTTGAAATCTCTAGAAAGACAAGTATTTAGGAACGGAGGGAGTAGATGATCTTTCGGTGTGCCATTGAGAATAATTAGCCATAATATTATCAAGCAATTTTGTAGCATCTCCTACCGTGATTTCCATAAAGGTGCCTCCCGCGGCCGAATCTAAGAGATTTCTAGAAGCAAAGTTCAAACCGGCATAAAATTTTTGTATGATCATCCATAAATTCAAACCATGAGTAGGGCAATTGCGAAGCATCAATTTCATTCTTTCCCAAGATTGGGCAACATGCTCATGATCAAGTTGTTTAAAATTCATAATATCGTTCCTAAGAGTGATGATCTTAGTGGGAGATAAAAGCATCTTTGCACTTGTTTCAAGAATCAATACTATTTTTAGGCAAAGGAGAAAACCAAACTTTAGCATGATCTCTAAGTGAAAACGGAAATAACTTCAATTTGACAATATTGTTATCCGTATCTTTCTTCTTTTGCATATCACACAAATCAACAAAATTGTTTAGATGAGTAGCGACATCTTCACTAGGAAGGCCGGAAAATTGATCTTTCATAACAAGATTCAACAAAGTGGTATTGATTTCACAAGACTCAATGTCATTAAGAGGAGCAATTGGAGTACTAAGGAAATCATTATTATTGGTATTCGAGAAGTCACACAACTTGGTATTATCTTGTGCCATGGCAACAAGTAATCCAACACACAAGCAAACATAAAAATGACAAGCAGAAAGAGAGGAGGAGATTGGGAAAGAGAGGGCGAAAAAAATGGCAAGGGTGAAGTGGGGGAGAGGAAAACGAGAGGCAAATGGCAAATAATGTAAATGCGAACGAGATGGGTTTGTGATGGGTACTTGGTATGTCTTGACTTGAGCGAAGACCTCCCCGGCAACGGCGCCAGAAATCCTTCTTGCTACGTCTTGAGCTTGCGTTGGTTTTCCTCGAAGAGGAGAGGGTGATGCAGCAAAGTGTAGCGTAAGTATTTCCCTCAGTTTTGAGAACCAAGGTATCAATCCAGTAGGAGGCTCCTCAAAAGTCCAACGCACCTACACAAATAAACTGAGAACTCGCAACCAACGCAATAAAGGGGTTATCAATCCCTTCACGGCCACTTGTGAAAGTGAGATCTAATAAAGATAGTATGATAAGATAAATATATTTTTGGTATTTTATAAGATAGATGCAAAAAGTAAAGATGCAAATAAACTAGATTGAAAGCAAATATGATAAGAGATAGACCCGGGGGCCAGAGGTTTCACTAGAGGCTTGTCTCAAGATAGCATAAGTATTACGGTGGGTGAACAAATTACTGTCGAGCAATTGATAGAAAAGCGCATAGTTATGAGATTATCTAGGCATGATCATGTATATAGGCATCACGTCCATAACAAGTAGACCGACTCCTTCCTGCATCTACTACTATTACTCCACACATCGACCGACTCCTGCCTGCATCTAGAGTATTAAGTTCGTAAGAACAGAGTAACGCATTAAGCAAGATGACATGATGTAGAGGGATAAACTCATGCAATATGATATAAACCCCATCTTGTTATCCTTGATGGCAACAATACAATACGTGTCTTGCAACCCTTTACATCCTTTGGTAAGAACACCGCAAGATTGAACCCAAAGCTAAGCACTTCTCCCATGGCAAGAAAGACCAATCTAGTAGGCCAAACCAAACTGATAATTCGAAGAGACTTGCAAAGATAACTCAATCATACATAAAAGAATTCAGAGAAGATTCAAATATTATTCATAGATAAACTTGATCATAAACCAACAATTCATCGGATCTCGACAAACACACCGCAATAAGAGTTTACGTCGAATAGATCTCCACAAGAGAGGGGGAGAACATTGTATTGAGATCCAAAAAGAGAGAAGAAGCCATCTAGCTAATAACTATGGACCCGTAGGTCTGTGGTAAACTACTCACAACTCATCGGAGGGCAAGGATGTTGATGTAGAGGCCCTCCGTGGTTGCTTCCCCCTCCGTGAGTGCCGGCAAGGGCTCAAGATGGGATCTTGCGGATCTGAGAAGGTTCTGGCGGTGGAAATTGTGTTTCGTGGTGCTCCTAGATGTTTTCGGGGTACGAAGGTATATATAGGAGGAAGAAGTATGTCGGTGGCCGCCCGAGGTGCCCACAAGAAAGGGGGGCGCGCCCTCCTATCTCATGGGGCCCTCGGAGGCTTCTTGACTTGCACTCCAAGCTCTCCGGATTAGATTTGTTCCAAAAATAACGCTCCCGGAGGTTTCATTCCGTTTGGACTCCGTTTGAGATATTTCTTTTCTTCGAAATACTGAAATAGGCAAAAAAAACAGCAATATGGGCTGGGCCTCCGGTTAGTAGGTTAGTCCCAAAAATGATCTAAATGTGTAAAATAAAGCACATAAAAATGATCTAAATGTCTAAATGAACAATCAAAAATTATAGATACGTTGGAGACGTATCATGCCTCGGCACCCGATTGACGACTACAGCTTTCGGGAACTTTTCACGCCAAGTTCTATTTGCAGTCGCCCTATCCAGCCTTTCGCAAATATATGTACTCATTTCCTTACTATGTTTCCTCCAAGTGAAGATGTCACCCTCGAAGCCCAAATCATCCAATTCACAGAACTCCAACGCCTCCCGGAATCCATCCATCATACCCAGTGAACGGTCAGCTCCTCCCACCTTCTCTATACCGGAGAGAATTTCGTTAAAATCCCCAAGACACAGCCATGGTCGGTCCTGTTGGTGCTGTTGTTTAAGAAGTCGAAGGGTTCTCCATGATTCTTTCTTCCTCTCTGTGGCCGACTCCCCATATACACCTGTCAAGCGCCAAATCGAGCCATCTTCCTCCTTAACATCCACATCTACATGCCTCCTCCCATACGAACGGGGTGACACATCGAGTCCTCATCGCCAGAACATCGCAACTCCTTGGCTTCTCCCCACTGGGTTCCAGGCAGACATGTTAGCGAGCCCTAACTTCCACCGGAATCTATCCAACTCCTTCTCTGTTAACCGAGTCTCCGCCAGAAATAACACATCGGGATCCTCCACTCTCCCCAACTCAAGGAGAGATCGAACTGACGGGCCGTTCCCGAGCCCCCGGCAATTCCAACTGATGATTTTCATTGTGTCCGGCAGGTCTACTTGGACAGCTCGGCCGATATCTCTTCAACATTGTTATTGACTACCCCCTCCTCGCTTACGATCTCTGCCAATGCCTCCTCCATCGGCCTCCCTCTCTTTGCGTCCTCCTCCATCCCTACATCTTCCTCCTCATGGCTCCTCTTATGACCCACTACTATCACAGTGCTTTGCCCTATCTCCCTCCTTCTATCCTCCTTCCTTGGATTCCGGTGAAATTTCCTCATCTTTTTGGGGTTTGGGTTGTCGTCCGCCCCCCTACTGGCTCCCACTACAGTTGCTACCTGAGTCTGCACCACTTGATCTGTCTTTCTTGCATCTGCTGTCACCTCGGGGAGCGACTCATGCGATTTCTCCTTAGTCTCCCCCTGTTGTTTGAGCAAGGCCACTGCTTTCCCCTATTCTGTCTTATCATATGTAGCTGGTTTCTGTGCAACGACCGCATTCATATTCAACCTCCTGGGATTACCCCCACGCGCAGGATTGTTACTTAACAGTTTTGCAGGACTCGTCACTTCCTCCTCTCCTTCAGCTTTGTCTTTGTTGCCCCTAGCCTCCCGAGCACCCTCCTTCCTCCAGGATAAGCTATCACTACCAATCCCACTCCCCAATCTTCCACCCGAGCGCTTGTACATATAGTACCGATTTCCTCCTACACTACCTCCCTTCCCCTTCCAGCTACGGTCATCCTCATTAATGAACCTCCTCCTCCCCACATCTGCTCTCAGCCAAGGACCAAACTGAGGATTCTCTCCACTCTTCATACTGGTACAACATTCCTTCGCGACATGTCCAATAAAGCCACAGGTGTAGCAAAAATCAGGCAGGTATTCGCATTCAAACCGACACCATAGCCCCTCATCCTCCTCTTCCTCCTTCCGATCAATACTCATTTTCTTATTTCTCTTATGTGGTTCCTTGTCGTCCTCATTATCTAGGGTGAAGCCTCTCATAATTGGTTTTCCTATGTTCATCCTGATCTTTACCCGCAAGAACTTGCCAATCGCTTTCCCATCCATGCCAGCATCCACCTCAACGAAACACCCGATGATGTTCCCTATCTCCTCCGCTGTGACTTCATTCATCATACCAAGAGGAAGGCTGAAGATTCTCACCCATATACGGATATCATTGAATTCATAGTCCTATACCCTTTTGTTTGGATCGTAATCCTCCACCACAACATGATCTTTATCAAACATGCACGACCCATCCTCCAGCGCCTTCCGCTTGCCCGACTCATGTTTGAATGTGAACACAAACCTATTATCTCTGGCCTCCTTGCAGCCGATCCATTTTATCGGGCACCTTGCATCCGGATAAGCCGGCTTATCGGACACAACCCTCCCGACCGCCTGGTGGTTAGATTCCTTCCTTTTCTCCTCCCCCCAGCCGGATCTTGACTCCTTTTCTCTCCTCCTCCAACAGCTTCAGGCTCCTCAACATCCCTGCTACTCCCTCCATCTTCCTCCTATCGGCCAAGAACCACCGCCGCACGCCACCTAGGGTTTTGGTGTATTGCGACCGTGCTCCCTAGAAAGCACAAAGAAGGCACCTTGCATCCGGATAAGCCGGCTTCTCGGACACAACCCTCCCGACCGCCTGGTACTTAGATTACTTCCCTTTCTCCTCCCCCCAGCCGGATCTTGACTCCTTTTCTCTCCTCCTCCGACAGCTTCTGGCTCCTCAATGTTAAGATTGGTAAAGCGTCTCAACTCTCATACAAAGAGCCCGCGAGGTATATATTGATTGTGACGAGAGGATTAGTCTCGTAGGAGTACATGGTGCGATTGAGATCTCCAACAGTGGAGGAGGATTACATGAGAGGGAGAGAAGAAAAGATAGAAAGATAAAAGGATCCTCTAACTACTCTCCTAATCCTATACGTGAAGCTCAAGGCTACCACGTACGTTACAATATTTCCAACACTCCCCCTTAATCACAATGATACTAAGTTGAGATTACGTCGAAATTCTTCAAAACCTTTTGTGGGTAACGCCTTTGTAAAACCATCTGCAAGCTGATCCTTTGAGGGAATAAATCTGACCTCTAACTGTTTATTTGCAACCCGTTCTCTGACAAAGTGAAAATCTATCTCAATATGCTTAGTCCTGGCATGGAAAACTGGATTAGCAGATAAATATGTTGCACCAAGATTATCACACCACAGACATGGAGGATGAACTTCTGAAATGCCAAGTTTCTTCAACATAGACTGAACCCAAATGACTTCTGCTGTGGCATTGGCTAATGCTTTATACTCTGCTTCAGTACTTGACCTAGACACAATTGCTTGTTTCTTTGCACACCAAGAAATTAAATTAGGTCCATAGAAAATGGCAAAACCACCAGTGGATCTCCTATCATCCAAGCAACCAGCCCAATCCGCATCGGAAAATGCACTTATAAGAGTAGATGATGACTTTCTAAATGTGAGAACAACAGTCATTGTATTCTTCACATACCTCAGAATTCTCTTAGCTGTTGTCCAATGTGTGGTGGTTGGTGCATGTCGGGGGTTGGGTGCGACATATGCCAACGGGTGGCTTATCATGGTGGGGGCGAGTAGAACGTCGCCGGTGCCTGGAAACGGGATGAGGCGAAGACATGCACGCCGGCGAATCTTACCCAGCTTCGGGGCTCTCCGAGGAGATAACACCCCTACTGCTGCTCTGCGGGGTCTCCGCATGATCACTATGGGGCGATAGTACAATGGTGCTCCTCGAGCTGTATGGAGGCGAGGAAGGAGCAGGCTAGCTCTTTCCCTCTTGCTATATGTCTAAACCTATCGAGGCGAACCCTTTGCATGGGTGCCCAGGGGTTTATATAGGCCTACCCGGGGTACAATGGTAATCCGATCGGCGTGGCCCCAAATTGCCGATCTCTCTTGCAACCATCATCCTGCCGACTCACGGGCCCGCCGACCAAGCGGGCCCATGGGACAAGCGTAACACCGTGCTTGCACTCGATGGCGTGGCTTGGTCATGGGGTCGTGGGAGCAGTGTCGCCGCTGTCGGCGATCACTGTGCCACTCCCGTCAATCTGGTTTATGGCTTGTGGGGCCTGGCCGGAGGCGGCCGACTGGGAGGTCGACTCCGTGGGCCGCCTTCTTGACTCTCCGCCGAGTTCTTCTATCTCACCGACGGGGGCCGGCGATCTCCGGCCAGACGTCTGGCCATTGTCGTGGGTGCAAGTCTGTGTGCCTTTGTGGTGAGGTTATGGGAGGCATGGCAACAGTGCCGCGCCTCACCAGAGATCTCCTGGTGACGCGGCTCACTGTAGCCATGCCTTCCTCCCGTGGGTCCGAGGGGACAGCAACGACGGGGCTGTACCCTGCATTGGTTTTCGTGGAAGGTCGCGGGCCGTCTCTCAGAGTCGGCCCCTTAAGAGGTCGCAAGCCCAGAGTCGGCTTGGCCCAGAGTCGCCGTCCGGGGACTCTGCTTCTTCGAAGGTCGCTAGCTGAGACTCGGCCTTCTGGAAGGTCGCCTGCTGAGACTCGGCCTTCTCGAAGGTCGCCAGCTGAGGCTTGGCCTTCTCGAAGGTCGCCCTGCTGGGACTCGGCTGAGGGGCGCGGCCTGCCCCGATGTCTTGAAAGATCTTGGGTCCTGGGTCAGCCTACCCATGGCCCATTACTCCGACAGTAGTCCCCGAAGCTGGCGAAGCCCGGCGGGCGCCGCCTCGCAGGGCTTCGGCAGTTTTAGTCTCTGCGGCGCCGACTCTGAGATTCGGCTGCCGCGTCTTCGGGCCGCCTCGCAGGAGCCGGCCTGGCCCGGGTAGGGGCCGCCTCTCGCAAGTCATGGCGGGAAACCAGCGGTGTATCGGCCACGCTTCCCTGCCATCTGCGAGACGGTCCTATCGCGCGACGCCACGTGGAGGCGATAGCCTGCCTGCCCACGCGCGTGACGGGACGGGCCGCCAGGTGGGGCCCGCCATTACCGCGCCTCGGCTCCCGAGCGGATCCGCTGCGGCTGAGGGCGGTTGGCATCCCCACGCGGTTACTGCGGGCAGTAACTTCGTGGGGCTTTAACCGTGGGGCGTCGTGGGGTCGTGGGCGCGAGCGAATCCCCACGCCGCCTCGCTTCTCAGCCCACGGGGCTATAAATAGGCCGAGGGGGAGCGGCGGCACAGCGCGCGCACTCCCTCCCCTGCCCTCTTGCCCTTCTTCTTGCTCCGTCGCTCCGTCGCTTTCTTCTCGCTTCGTCGCTCCGTCGCTTTCTTCTCGCTTCGTCGCTCCGTCACTTTTTCCTCTTCGCCGACGATGAGTTCCTCCTCCGCCGCGCCCCTGGCCTCGCGCTCCGGCGAGTGGGACGGCTCAGACGTGGATGCGGAGGACATCGAGTTCCTCCGCCGGACCCGCCGCCTTCCGAGCGCTGATTTGGTGCAGGCCCGCCCTGCGCCGGCGGGAGAAATCCGGCCCGCGCCGGAGGCAGGCGAGCGGGTCATCTTCCGCTCGCACCTCATGCGCGGGATGGGGCTCCCGGCGAGCGGGTTCCTCCGCTCGTTCCTCGAGCTGTATCACTTGCAGCCGCACCACCTCACCCCCAACGCGGTGGTGCTTCTCTCCGCCTTCGCCACCCTGTGCGAGGGCTACATCGGCGTTCTCCCCACCCTCGAGCTGTGGGGAGAGTTCTTCTCTTCGAAGCTCGGCACGCAGGCTGCCGGCACGCCGGCGCAGTGCGGCACGTTCATCGCGTCACGGCGCACGACGGCCGACAACCCTTTCCCGCCCATCCGGCTGGTGAAGTCGGTGAAGATGTGGCAGAAGACATACTTCTACGTGAAGAACGTCGCCACCGACGGCGACTGGGTCAACTTGCCGCCCTTCGACCCCGAGCCGCTGACTGGCCGGCCGGCTAGCTGGTCCCAACGGTCGAAGACGCTTTCGGCCTCCGGAGTCGGCGCCGTGGCGCGCCTCCGAGTCTTGACGCAGTCGGAGGGGCTCGTCGCTTCCGACCTCTTGGCCGCCTTTGTGGCGCGCCGGGTGCTTCCGCTCCAAGGCCGGCCCCATCTCATCTGCCAGATGAGTGGCCGGCACGATCCAAGCCGGCTGTGCACAAAAGACATGCCGCGCGGGGAAGTGGCGAACATGGTGAACCTCATCGCCCACTACAAGTTCACCGACGAGTGGCAGTTCGGCAAGGAGCCGTACTCGCGCGACAACCCTCCGCCGGTGGTAAGTTTTCCATCTATGTTCCAATCTTGCTTGTATCCGACCTTGAGCTCTGATCTTGCTGGTTTCTTGAGCAGAATCCCCTCGCGGCGCCTGCTGCCGGCGCCCTGAGAGAACCGCGTGAGTACGTCCCTGACCGCGAGGTCAGCGACATCGACGACCCCAACCTGGGAGCCGCGGCGCTGGAGGCCGATGCCGAAGGCGGCGGGGAGGAGGAGGAGGGCGGCCTCAGGCCGTCGGCGACCTTCGCCGACTGGCCCGAGGATGACATCGATGCAGAAGTCATCCCGCGCCGCCAACCGAGAGCCGGCCCCTCCAACCAGGCCGGCTCGAAGAAGCGCCACGCCGGGCCGAGTGCGCTCGGCGGCCGGCCGAAGAAGCCCAGGGGGACCGCCGCCGCGACCAAGCGGGAGGAGGCGGCCGCGAAGGCCAATCGCTTCCGGAAGGAAGTGAAAAGGCCGCCGCTTGTCTCTTCGTAAGTCCTTTACTCTTTGCTCTTTTCTGACTTTGCTTGAATTGCTCTGACTTTCCCCCTTTCTTCTCCAGCGCCCCCCTCTCCCTTGAGAGAGTCGCCGCGCCCTCCGTCATGGGGTCGGGGGCGACGTCCTCCAACACGCGGCGGGTCGACCCCGCCGCCGATCTCCGGGAGGCGACGGAGCGGAACGCGCGGGAGAAGCGCGCGGAGGAGGAGACCAAGCGCCTGGAGAAGGCGCAGCCGACAAGGCAGCCGCCAACGCCAGCCGACATCTGGATGAGGCTGGCGCGCCGCGCCACGCTAAAATGGGATGCTTGGCGTTGTTCGCCGCCAGCAGCAGCGATGCTTGTCCCCCCGCTGTCGTCAGCGCCGCCGCCTCCCGAATTCACAGGGGCAGACCGCGGAGGTCGGCACCGCCAACCCTCTCGCCGAGGAAGGTGGCGACGCTTCGGGCTCGGACACTCGTGCGCCGCCTCCGCCACCTCCGCCGCCTCCGTCTTCAAGGCCGCACGGCAAGCAGCCAGCGGACCCGCAGGATCCGCCGGCTGCGGACGACGCGGACGCGCAGCTGCTTCTGCAGGTCGCCGTGCCGATACGCCGCCGAGTCGAGAGGACGAGCTCCGCGCCGCGGGCTCGAGAGACGGACGCCGCCAGCATGGCAAATTTGGACGCCGGCTTCGGTTGCCGCGCCCACCGCTGGTGCGCGGGCGGCAACGCCCGCTGAACAGACGCTTCGGGCGTTCACCCAAGTTGCGCAAGGAAAGCGAAGCCCTCCAACTCTACACCAGGACTCATCTGGCCATGCGGGCCTCCGTCCGCGTACGCTTTGTTTTCCCTTTTTCGCTCTCTTGTCTTTTTCTTGTGAAGCGCGCCAACACACTCCATCTGAGTGTAGTCCCGAGTTCGAGTCGGCTGCCGAGCAAGCGGCGGCTCGGAACTCCTTCTCGCGAAGCCAAGGCTGACTCTGTTTTTGCCGGCCTTGCAGGAGTACCACAACCTCCGCGCCACTGCCTTCAACCGCAACGTTGAAGAGCTGCGGAAGCGGACCGCCGATCTGGCGGAGAGTCGAGGTAAGCGGATTCTTTCTTCTTGGGCGCGCTGCGCTACCGCTGGCTGTAGTCCCCGAGATTCGGGCGATCGCTGGCGGTCGGGCGGATCTCTCGGCGATTTCCTTCTTTCTTCTCAGCGAAGCGCGCTAAGCGCTTCAGGGCTGTAGTCCCGAGATTGGGCGATCGCTGGCGGTCGGGCGGATCTCCCGGCGACCTTCTTTGTTGATGATGTTTATCTTTCCTTGGGCTTTCAGACGCCAATGCCGCCCTTCACGGGTAGCTGGATGAGGCCAACGCCGCCCGCCGCTCTAAGGAGGAAGAGTGCGACAAGCTCGCTCAAGAGCGCGACCTTCTGGCGACGCAGCTGGCCGAGCAGAAGGTATGATCTGCCGGAAGGCGCGGAGGACGCCAAGTCGCGGAGGAGGGTCTTCTAGCCGAGTTCGAGATGGAGCGGGCCGCCTGGACCGACCGCGAGGCGATGCTGACCTCCGGCTACCACGTGCTCGAGGACGTCGTCGACGGTAACTCCAGTCTTCTCTTCTTTGGTCCTTCGACTCTTTGTCGAACTGTCTTCTGGTTTTCCTGACTGTTTCCTCTTCTTGTCTTTGGCAGACTTCTTCCCCGGCCACTCGCAGGCCGTCCCTCCGGCCATCGAGGCGGATCGGGAGGAGCGGAGGGCGCAGGGCGAAGTGATTGCCGCCAACGCGCCCCGGACTGTCGACGAGCAGATCTTGAGCATCGGGGCTCGCCTTCGCCCTGCTCACCGTTTGATGCGCCGCCTTCAACGCGCCGGCGCTCAAGTCGTCACCACCCTGTGGCCGGAGGTGCCGGCTCTTCGCACCGCCAGTCGGACGGCCGACTGGCTGGAGGTCGCCGTCGGTCGCTTCGAGGCTTGGAAGGGCTCCTCGGCCCGAGCGCGGGCTGGCCCCACAGTTCGCCAAGGGTTGGTACCTGGCTGGACTGGACCGCTGCCACGTTCCGGTCCGAGGCCCAGGCCGAGTTGGGGGCCGTGGAAGGCGCCCTCGTCGAGCGCGCGGCGGCCATCGCCGAGTACACGGACACCAGTGTCTTTGTGCCTGAGCGGACCGCCGACGGCGAGGAAGCTCCGCCCGAGTGGTTCGGGATGCACCCAGAGTACGAGGAGGACTCGGCGGAGGTGATTGGCTCCAGCACCGAGGGAGAGGGCGAGTCGGAGGACGGAGGCGAGGAGGAAGAGGCGCCAGAGCACGAAGAAGGCGACCAGCCTCAGCCTGATCGCGCCTCCAGCAACGAGCCTCGGAAAGACAAGGCAACCGTCGCTGAGGGCGACCAAGCCGAGACCGCCCAGCCGACCGCCTGACGCCTGAGCTGCCGCCTCCGGCCCTCCGGCTCCTGAGGCCGCCCCCTAGGATGCATCAGCCTTACCTGTTTCTTTTGTTCTTTGCTTAAAAACTTGTTAGCTGCGAACAATTCCACCCGCGGGGTGTATTCGGCCAAGGGCCTTATGTAAATATTTATCAAGTTTCCGCCTTTTGCTTGCTTTGTCTCTTTAGACTTTTTTCCTTTGCCGCCTTCCTTTGGTTGCCGCCTTGCCAACTGGGCGGCCGCTCTGCGGACCGCCGCTGGGTCAAGCGCTCAGCTACCTTGGGAGGCAAGTACTTAGTCGTTTAGAGTGTCGTAGCAAGTTTGGCTGGAAATCGGCCGGCCGACTCTCAAAGTCGGCCGTTCTTAATAAAGGTTGAAACTATGAGCCGACTGCTCGTGAGTCGGCTCAGTAGGGGGGGACTGGGAGCCGGCTTGGACTATGCGTATCTCTTAAGTCCTTAACCTTTTTCCATGTGCGCGCTCGCTTTCCGCCTCCCGCTTTACCGACAGTCGCTCTGCGAGCTGTGGCTTTCTGTAGGAGACGGCTTTGAGCGCGGCATGTTACTTGTCTGACCTCAGGGAGCGTTTCATAGCACAAGGCGGCGAGTCCCCGGGCCGACTTGTCGGACCCGGTGCCGAGACAGTATGATAAAAAAGAGGAGGAAGCATTTCGGAAGCGGGATCCATATCATACAGATAATCAAAAAGGCAGTCCCCGAGCTCGTCTCGGGGGGCCTAAGGTCTTAGTACTTAATACAAAGGGGGGTAGCGTGATACATACTGCATCAACTGTAAAATCTTCGAAGAAGATTTGCGTTCCACGGGCGTTACTTGTCTCTTTGCCGGAGTCGTCTCTCTTGCGTGCTCGAGGCTTCTGAGCGTCGATCAAGTAGTAGGCGTCGTTCCCTAGCACCTTGCTGATGATGAAGGGGCCCTCCCAAGGCGCCGACAACTTGTGCTGTCCGGCTGTTCTCTGAATCAGCCGGAGCACAAGGTCGCCCTCTTGGAGGCTTGACCTTGCAGTTGTAGTATCGCCGCAGACTCTGCTGGTAGATGCTGGACCGGCTGAGTGCCAACAGCCGGCCCTCTTCCAGCAGGTCGACGCCGTCTTGGCGTGCTTCTTCAGCCTCCTCTTCGGTGTACATAGAGACTCGGGGAGAGTCAAATTGTATATCCGTCGGGATGACGGCTTCGGCACCGTAGACAAGGAAGAACGGCGTGAAGCCGGTTGATCTGTTTGGTGTTGTACGCAGACTCCAGAGGACGGCAGGCAGCTCTTCCACCCAACAGCCGGCCGAGCGCTCAAGTGGTTCGACCAATCGAGGCTTGATGCCGGACAGAATGAGGCCGTTGGCTCGTTCCACTTGGCCGTTTGACTGCGGATGGGCAACGGACGCTAGGTCCAGTCGGATGCCCTATGTCGCGCAGAAACGAGCCAAGGCGCCCTTGGCGAAGTTGGTGCCGTTGTCTGTGATGATGCTGTGCGGTATGCCATACCGCACCGTGATGTCGGCAATGAAGGTCACTGCTGTGGGGCCGTTTAACTTCTTGATGGGCTTTGCTTCTACCCACTTGGTGAATTTGTCCACTGCGACTAGCAAATGGGTCAGGCCGCCTCGGGCCGTCTTGAAAGGTCCCACCATGTCCAGGCCCCAAACTGCGAAGGGCCAGGCGATGGGGATTGTCTTCAGTGCAGAAGCCGGCTGAAGGGGCTTGGAGCGGAACACCTGGCACCCCTTGCACTTCTTGACTAATTCTTTAGCTTCTTCCAGGCCGTCGGCCAAAAGAAACTGTCTTTGAAAGGCTTGGCCACGAAGCGCCCTCGAGGCCGCATGGTGACCACACTCGCCCTGATGGATGTCTTTGAGGATCGCCTGGCCTTGCTCTGATTCCACGCAGCGCTGGTGGACACCAGTGAAGCTGCGTCTGACTAACTCTCTGTTAACTATGGTGTAGGCTGCCGCCCGGCGTTGTACTTGCCGAGCCAGAGTCTCATCTGCAGGCAACTCTTTGTTGACTAGGAACTTGAGGATGGGCTGCGCCCATGAAGGTGCTGCTATCTCTTCGATTGTCACCACAGCGACTTGGACGAGGGTGGCCGGGCTGGGAGGCGGCGGGTTGGACTCTGCTGCCGCTTGCTGAATCGAGGGAATCTCTGGGCCGACTGGCGCAGTCCCCGAGCTGACTGGTGCGGTCCCCGGGCCGACTGGCGCAGTCCCCGGGACGACTGGCGCAGTCCTCGGGCCGACTGGGGCTTTCTTGAGGTCGCTTGTTGGGGTCTTGGAGTCGGATCGGACTATCTCTGGGGGAGCCGGCACGAAGATAGAGTCGGACTCTGGTGAAGGCTTGATAGACGGCTTGAGGAGGCGCTGAAGGGCGACGCCGGAAGGTATCGCTTGGCGAGTAGAGCCGACTCGCGCCAAAGCATCTGCTTGGTCGTTGTCGCTTCTTGGTACGTGGAGGAACTCGCATCCTTCAAAATATCCGCTGAGCTGCTGCACCAAGAAGCGGTAGCTTGCCATGTTTGCGTCCTTGGCGTCCCAGTCGCCGGATGACTGCTGAACCACCAAATCGGAGTCGCCATAGCACAGGATCCGGCGAATGCCGAGTTCCTTGGCAAGCCGGAGCCCGTGGACGAGCGCTTCATATTCGGCGATGTTGTTGGAGGCGGCAAAGTGGATTTGCAGCACGTATTTGAGTTTGTCGCCCTTGGGGGAGGTGAGGACGACGCCGGCTCCGAGGCCGGAGCGCATCTTGGAGCCGTCGAAGTGTAGTCGCCAATGAGTAGAGTCGGTAGCAGCGCAAGTATTGGGTCTCGCCCAATAACGAGGAAGTCGGCGGCGCTTTGTGACTTGATGGCGGTGCGAGGCTGATAGTAGATCGTGTAGGGAGCCCGGTCGATGGCCCACTTGGCCACTCGGCCGAAGCATCTCGACTTCCGATGATCTCGGCGAGTGGGGCGGTGCAAACCACGGTGATTGGATGCTCTTGAAAGTAGGGCTTGACTTCTTGGCGGCAAAATGCACGCCAGAGCACATCTTCCGGTAGTGAGGGTAGTTCGCTTGGAGGCCGGCGGTACCTCGCCGGTAATATATTGGTCTCTGGACCGGGCGCCTTGCCTTCCTCCTTGCGCCGACTACGATAATCAGTCTTGACTACCCGACTGGTGGCGGCGATGTACAAAAGCATGGGCTCTTTGGGAGACGGAGCCGCCAACACGGGGAGTCGTCAAGATCTTCTTCGATTGGAGAAATGCCTCATCGCCTTGTGGTTCCACTCGAAAAAGTGGTCTTCTTCATCGCTTGATACAATGGCAGAGCTTTCTCGCCCAGCCGACTGATGAATCGGCTTATGGAAGCCAAGCAGCCGGTGAACTTCTGCACATCCAACAGTCGGCTGGGTACCTCCATCCTCTCAATGGCCTTGATCTTCACAGAGTTGCACTCTATGCCGCGTTCGGAGACCAGAAAACCAAGGAGCTGGCCGGCTGGGACTCCGAACACGCATTTCTATGGGTTGAGCTTGATCTGGAATCGGCGCAGATTCTCAAAAGTCTCTTTAAGGTCCTCTAGCAGCGTCCCACGCTTCTCTGTCTTCACCACCACATCATCCACGTAAACGTGGGCATTCCTGCCGAGTTGCTCGAGGAGGCACTTCTGCATGCAACGCTGAAAGGTGGCGCCGGCGTTCCTCAAGCCGAACGTCATCGTCAGGTAGCAGAAGGCTCCAAACGGCGTGATGAATGCGGTCTTCAGTCTATCTGCTGGATTCAGCTTGATCTGGTGATATCCTGAGTATGCATCCAAGAAGCTCAACAGCTCGCATCCGGCTGTGGAGTCTATCACCTGATCAATCCTTGGCAGAGCGAATGGATCCTTCGGGCAGGCTTTGTTGAGGCTGGTGTAGTCGATGCACATCCGCCACTGCTTGTTCTTCTTCAACACTAGTACAGGGTTGGCCAACCACTCTGGAAAAAACACCTCCATGATGAAGCCGGCTGCCAGGAGCCGGGCTATCTCTTCTCCTACGACTCTTCTCTTCTCTTCTGATAGGCGGCGCAAGGGCTGCCTGACTGGTTTCACATCTGGCCTGACATGTAACTTGTGCTCGGCGAATTCCGTCGGTACACCTGGCATGTCCTTGGGGGACCATGCGAAGATGTCCCGATTCTCACGGAGGAAATCGACGAGCTCGCCTTCCTATTTGCTGTCAAGGCCAGTGCCCATGACAGCGTACCTTTCTGGGTGCTCCGGGTCCAAGGGTATCTTCTTGGTTTCTTTGGCCGGCTTGAATGATCCTTCCGCCTCCGACTCCTTGGGGTCTGGCGACATCTCCGGCTGCTTCCCAGCCATCGCCACGACACGATCAAGGAGCCGCTTCTCGGCCGCGATCACCAGAGACTCGGCCAGCCGACTGCTCTCGGCCGCGCAAGCGGACGACTTCTTGTAGTCGCCGGCAACGGTCAGGATCCCCTTGGAAGTCGGCATCTTCATCTTGAGGTAGGCGTAGTGGGGAACCGCCATGAACTTGGCCAGGGCAGGCCGGCCTAACAGTGCGTGGTACGGGCTCTCCAAATCCACCACCTCGAACCAGATCGGCTCTCGGCGGAAGTGATCTTTGTCTCCGAAGAGGACATCTATCAGGATCTTGCCAATCGGCGAGCAGGAGAGGCCGGGTACGATCCCATGGAACACGGTGCGGCTGCTCTGCAGCTGCCTCCGCCTGATTCCGAGCTTCTCCATGGTATCCTTGTACAGGATGTTTATGCTGCTGCCTCCGTCTATCAGGACTCGCGAGAAGCGGGCTGCCCTCTTGTCGGTGGCCAAGGTCGCTCCGAGAACCAAGGCGTAAGAGCCCGGACTCGGCATCACCTCTGGGTGATCTGCCCGACTCCAGCTGATAGGCTTCTCGGACCAATGCATGAACTCAGGGGCTTCTGTTGCCACTGCGTTGACTTCTTGCTGCTGTTGGCGCCTGCTGCGCCGGTCATCTGTCAGACTGGTGAACACTACGATGCCCGTGCTCTTAGGGAACTCATCTTGGACCGCGCCCGGTGGCCGAGCCGCCGGGCTGCGGCGGCGGCGGCGGCGGCGGCCCCCGCGGCGGCGGAGGGCAAGGCCGTCTCCCTTGGCGATCCTGACGAGCCACTGGCACTTTCTGGTGGTGTGGTTCGACGGCTTCGCGCCGCTGTGGAACTTGCAAGGACCATCCAGAGTCTGCTCATAGGAGAAAGCCGGCAGCCAGTTGGACTTGCCGCCTTCGCCGCTTGGCGGAGGCTGCCCTTCCGCTGCTGGTCTTCTCTGCGCGCGACCGCCGATCGTTGGAAGTCGGCCGGGGCTTTGGCGCTTGTTGTCGCTCTGTTGCTGCCGTCGGCGGCGTCTCGGCCGGGCGCTCGGGAGCCTGGGGAATCACCTTGCCAGCCGCGTTGACTTGGATCTCCGTCTTCATAGAGGAATCGGCCGTGGCGTACTTGTCTGCTATGACTAGCAGCTCGTCGAGAGTTTCGGGCTCGTCGCAGAGGAGCTTGTGCTTGAGGAGGGTGCCCTCTCGGCACCCGGCCGTAAAGTACTCGATGGCCTACACCTCGTGCACGCCCTCGCAGGAGTTCGGGAGCTCGCCCCAGTGCGTGAGATAGTCGCGCGTCGATTCCTCGGGGCCTTGTACGCACAAGGAGAGCTGGCGCGGCTTGGGAGGTCGCTTGTACGTGCTGGTGAAGTTGCGAATGAAGGCCTCGGTGAAGTCGACCCAGCTGTTGATGCTGCGGGGCTTCAAGCTGTTCAGCCATGTCCGGGCCGTGCCCTGGAGCATGAGGGGAACATACTTGACGGCGACTCGCTTGTTGCCGTTGGCGATGCTAACAGCCGTGGAGTAGTCTATCAGCCAATCTTCCGGCTTCACGGAGCCGGTGTATTTGGGCGTGTCTCGAGGGAGCGTGAACCCTTTCGGGAAGGGCTCGTCTCTGATGCAGGGCCCGAAACAAGGCGGACCCAGTTCGTCCTCTTCTTCTAACGCCAGGGACCGGTGGAGTCGGTCGATCCGGTGGCGGGCGTCGTTCTCTCCGACTCCCTCTCGGCGGCCGAGGCGATCTCCGAGGGACGGATGCTCGACAGGCGACGGGGAGACTCGTCGTTCTCTCCGAGGCGGGGGAGGCAGATAATCATCTCGCCGCTCCACTGCTCGGGGGCGGCCATCTTGGTCTCGCTCGATGGAGATGCGAGTCCGGCTGTGGCTCGCAGCCGGCTCCTTCTCTCTCCTCCCGCGGACTCCGCTAGTCGGCGTCTGGGAGGTCGCGCCTTGATCTCGGCGAGGGGGTAAGTCGTCATTCTTCTGTTGCTGCGCGTCAGCGCGGCCGCCTGCCGCGTTTTGCGCAGCAACCGCATCGAGGAGCTGCTGGACTCGCTCCGTCATCACACGGCGCTCTTCGCCGTCGAGGTTCCTCAACTCCTCAGTCGCCGCTTGGGCGGCGCGGATGTTCTCCGCAGGGGTGGCGTACACGGGGCGCTTCGCCCCAAACAGATCGGCGATGGCGCGCGCTTATCGATCGCGCCAAGACGGCTCGGCCCGGTCGAGCCGGGCGAGCCGCTTACTGATCGCGATCCACCTCGCTGGTATGCGCCGGACAAGCGCCTCATGCTTGCTAACTTCTTGGCGCCTTCAATGAGCTGAAGGCGGCGTTCTTCCACATCTCTGCGTCCGCGTCCTCCGGAGGGGCGCGACAAGTCTTCGAGGCCGCAGCGGGTCTGGCGTTTTCACCGGAGTGCTCGTCGTGGCCGATGACGAGCACCTCCGTGACGGCGCTTCCGTCGCTCTCCTCGTACGGAAGCGGCTCGTCGTAAACCACCACGTTGGTGGGGAAGGTATCAAGCGATACAGCGTCGGAGTCGACCAGCATCGGGTCGGAGGAGCCTACGGACTCCAAGTCTACGGCGGGCTCGCCGGCGACTTGAAGCTGATCGAGGAGGCCCGCGAGAAGGTTCTCGGGGCCGCCCGCGCCGGTGCTTGGCGCGGGCTCGTCGGAGAGGCGCACCTCACCGATGAGTTCGGCGAGGCCGCTCGCTGCGCAGGCGGCTTCGGCGCCGCGCAGTGCGTCGATGCAAACTCCATCTGGCGAGCCGGGCTGGCTGCGCTCGCCAGGGAGGAAGAGGGTTCCCGTCCAGAACAGATCTCCGGACGACGGTGCACCTCGCCCCACGGTGGGCGCCAAATGTCGGGGGTTGGGTGCGACATATGCCAACGGGTGGCTTATCATGGTGGGGGCGAGTAGAACGTCGCCGGTGCCTGGAAACGGGATGAGGCGAAGACATGCACGCCGGCGAATCTTACCCAGCTTCGGGCTCTCCGAGGAGATAACACCTCTCGCTGCTGCTCAAGGGGTCTCCGCATGATCACTATGGGGCGATAGTACAATGGTGCTCCTCGAGCTGTATGGAGGCGGGAAGGAGCGGGCTAGCTCTTTCCCTCTTGCTATATGTCTAAACCTATCCAGTACGAACCCTTTGCATGGGTGCCCCGGGTTTAGATAGGCCTACCCGGGGTACAATGGTAATCCGACCGGGTGGCCCCACCGCCAGCTCTCTTGCAACCATCATCCTGCCGACTCTGGGGCCGACCATTGGGCCCCACGGACAGCGTAACACTGTAGCACTCCTGATGACGTAGGCTTGGTCATGGGGTCGTGGGAACAGTGCCGCCGCCTGTCAGCGATCACTTGCTGCCACTCCCGTCCAATCTGGTTTATGGCTTGTGGGGCCCTGGCCGGGAGGCGGCCGACTCTGGGGAGGCCAACTCCTGTAGGGCCGTCTTCGGACTCTCCGGCCGAGTTCTTCTATCTCACTGACGGGGGGCCCGGCGATCTCCGGGCAGTCAGCGCGCCGTCGTGGTGTAGTGCAGTCTTTGTGTGCACTGTGGTGAGGTTATGGGAGGCATGGCAACAGTGCCGCGCCTCACCGGAGATCTCCTGGTGACGCGGCTCACTGTAGCCATGCCTTCCTCCCGTGGGTCCGAGGGGACAGCCACGATGGGGTTGTACCCTGCATTGGTTTTCGTGGAAGGTCGCGGGCCGTCTCTCAGAGTCGGCCCCTTAAGAGGTCGCAAGCCCACAGTCGGCTTGGCCCAGAGTCGCCGTCCGGGGACTCTGCTTCTTCGAAGGTTGCTAGCTGAGACTCGGCCTTCTGGAAGGTCGCCTGCTGAGACTCGGCCTTCTCGAAGGTCGCCAGCTGAGGCTTGGCCTTCTCGAAGGTCGCCCTGCTGGGACTCGGCTGAGGGGCGCGGCCTGCCCCGATGTCTTGAAAGATCTTGGGTCCTGGGTCAGCCTACCCATGGCCCATTACTCCGACAGTGCATGAAGGAATTGACAAACTTTGTTAACTGCAAAGGAAATATCAGGTCGTGTGAGAGTCAAGTACTGAAGACCACCAACAATGCTTCTGTAACTAGTGATATCCTCCCTGTCCAGAAGTTCTCCTGTTGTCAAAGATAAGGGTTCCGAACTGGATAATGGTGTTGGTGATGGTTTACAGTTTTGCATACCAATTCTTCTCAACAACTCAGTTACATATTTAGCTTGAGATAGGTGAAGGCTATCACCATTTTTCTGAACCTCAATACCTAAAAAGAAATGCAAATCTCCCAAATCCTTGAGAGCAAACTCAGAACCCAAACTCTTAAGCAACTTTGCCACGGCATCATTGGAGGAGCTAGTAACAATTATATCATCAACATATATGAGAACAAACATGGATACTTATGGCTTGGTAAAGATAAATAGTGTGGTGTCAGACTTTGAAGGAGCAAACCCAAGTGCCTGAAGCTTCATACTGAGTCTTGAGTACCATGCTCTCGGAGCTTGCTTCAGACCATACAATTATGGAAAGGCTTGTTTTTGTTCTCAAACCCAGGAGGCTGTTTCATATACAGATCTTCTTCCAGAACGCCATGCAGAAACGCATTCTGCACATCTGGCTGTCTGAGACTCCACCCCCTAGAAACAACAATTGACAGCACAATACGGATGGTTGCAGCTTTAACGACAGGACTAAAAGTGTCCTCATAATCTAGCCCATACCTTTGTTTGAAACCTTTCACCACAAGTCTGGCCTTGTAACGATCTATAGTGCCATCTGACTTCTTTTTAATGTGATATACCCATTTGCAGTCAATGAGGTTTCTGCCTTGTTGAGGAGGAACCAAGTGCCAAGTTTTATTCCTCTGTAAAGCCACAAATTCATCATTCATAGTTGTTTTCCACCTATCATCACCAAGTGCATCCATGAGATTTTTAGGTTCACCTGCCATGCAAGATAATCCATATTTGGAGAAGTTTTTGTAATTAATTCGGGTAGAAACTCCCTTTTGTAGGCGTGTGCGTGGTTCTGCAGGAATGACCACGGAGGGATCCGGCGCAGAAGATCCAGCAGGATCAGCTGTATCAGCAGATGCCGATCCCCCAGCAGCTTCGGCGCCAGGAGCTGCCGCACCCGATCCTGAGGCAGAGCCAGGCGGGGCGACCCAATCAGGTGAGCGCGTAGGGGAGACCGCGACGGGCCCGGTCGAAACAGGCGAGGCAGGGGAGACCGTGGCGGGCCCGGTCGAGGCAGGTGACCGCGGCCGCCCGTGGCAGGTGCGCCCCGTGTCACCCGGGGATTGGCGCGGGGAGGCGACGTCGCTTTCACCGTTGGCGTTGGTAGGCGGGGGCGTGGGGCCAGCGGAAGCAGCGCCAGGAGTGCCAGAGGCGGGCCTGACAAGATCAGCGCCAGAGGCGGATCCCGAGACGGGGCGCGCTGCCGCCTGCAGTGGAGTTGATCCCGAGGCGGATCCTCCTCGGGTTGCGTTGTCTCCTGGAGGTGGGCACATGAAATGACCACCTGTTTCAGCGTTTTGTACTCTGTTTTCACCAAAAATAATTGTTCCTGCAGCAGTAGACTTAGCCATGGTATGATGATTAGTCACAAATAGGTCAGAACTACTATTAGCACCCTCATGATCAAGGCCAGAAAGAGATGGTGGCAAGAGAAGGATTTCTTGACGAAGAAGAGCACCGGCATTGGGATGAAGTTTCTCAAAAGGAAAAAGAGTCTCGTCAAAAACAACATCTCTAGAGATGTAGACTCGGCCAGTAGCTACATCGAGACACTTAACTCCTTTATGTTGAGCGCTATAGCCAATAAAAACACACTGCTTGGAGCGAAACATAAGTTTTTGATTGTTGTATGGACGGAGATTTGGCCAACACGCACAACCAAAGACACGAAGGGGAGCGTAGTCTGGTTTGTGATGAAGAAGACGTTCAGTGGGTGTTTCATTGTTAATGACACGACTGGGCAAGATATTAATGAGGTGAACAGCAGTCAAGAAGGCTTCATCCCAAAACTTTAGTGGCATGGAAGCAGCAGCAAGTAATGCAAGGCCTACTTCAACAATATGGCGATGCTTGCGTTCAGCACTACCGTTTTGTTGGTGAGCATGTGGGCAAGAGACGTGGTGGGAGATGCCTATCTTTTGGAAAAACGAGTTTAGTTTCTCGTACTCACCACCCCAGTCTGATTGCATGGCAATGATTTTACAATCAAATTTTCTCTCAACTAGAGCTTGGAAGTTATGGAAAACTTGAAAGACATCGGAACGTTTCTTAAGGACATAAATCCATGTGAATTTACTGTAGTCGTCAATAAAGCTCACATAATAAGTGTGTCTACCAACGGAAGAGGGTGCTGGACCCCACACATCAGAAAAAATCAATTGCAAGGGTTTAACAGACACACTAGTAGAAATAAAATATGGTAATTGATGACTTTTTGCACGCTAGCATGAATCACAAATAGTTTCACAATTTCGCTCACCAACAAATGGGAGTTTATTCTTGCTAAGAATTTGATAAACAATGGGAAAAGATGGGTGGCCCAAGCGATTGTGCCACCTTTCTGAAGAAACTCTAATGGCTCCAAAGGCTTGTTTATTGAACTTGCAAAGTGTAGGAATCAATGGGTAGAGACCATCCACGCATCTACCGCGATAAAGGACCTTCCGTGTTGCCTGATCCTTGATCAAAAAGAAAAACGGATGAAATTCTATGAAGACCCCATTATCAAGAGTGATTTTATGAACAGAAGCAAGACTTTTTGATGCATGTGGAACAAGTAGGACATCATTGAGACGAATATCGCTATGAGGGGTTTTAATAGTAGATTGACCAACGTGAGTTATCATCATACCTTGACCGTTTGCTGCGGTGTTGATTTGATCATGGCCGTGGTACTTCTCTTGCATGGTCAACCTTTCCATGTCGGGAGTGAGATGTTCAGTAGCACCGGTATCGGCATATCAGTTTGTGTCCACACCATAGGACACATCTGCGGCGGCTGCAACTTTCTTCTTCTGCGAATTTTCTTCATACCGCCAAAGACAATCTTTTGCTATGTGGTTAGTTTTTTTACAAATTTGACATTTGCCCTCATACTCATCATATCCTTGGAAGTTGTTGCCGCCTCCATAGCCACCACGGTAGCCACCGCCGTAGCCACCTTGGCGCCCCTGGTTATTGTTGTAGAAGGGGCGCCCTTGATCGTTGTTGTTGTAGTGGTGACCGCGGCCACCGTTGTTGTGGTAGACAGGACCACCACCATTGCCGTTTTTGTTGTAGTTGGGGTTGTTGTAGCCGCCACCGCCGTTGTTGCCTCCACCACCACCGCGGTACCCGCCACCACCACCATTAGTGGGTTTGGGCGAGCCTCGGTAGTTGTTTTTGCCGCCGCCGCGGCGATTCCTTGCAGCCATGTTGGCCGAGGATTTGAAGCCGCCCACACCTGAGCCATGGAAAAGCTCGACCCGCTGGTCAAAGTTCGCCACCATGGCGAACAGCTCATCAACGGAGACGGGCTCGACGCAGACATCCAGGGCCGAGATGATGGACTGGTAATCCATGTCCAGCCCCGCGATGATGAAGGACAGTAGCTCCGGTTCCCTGATAGGCCTTCCTGCAGCTGCAAGTTCATCCGAAAGAGACCTCATATGACCAAAATAAGCAGCAGCAGATTGGGAACCTTTGTGGGCATTGGTCAGAGGGATTCTGAGGTTAATCACACGGGATGCGGATTGGGCTGTGAACATGTTTGCAAGAGATGTCCAGATCGCGTGCGATGTCTCCATCGAGGCAACCTGAACTAGGATTTCTTTGGAGAGATTTCTCAGCAGGTAGGCTACGATCTGCTGGTCTTGGATTAACCAAGGGGTGTAGGCTGGATTTGGAACAATCTATTCCTTTCCTTCAGAGTTCTTGGACGAGATTGTTTTGGTAGGTTCAGGGATTGTTTGGTCAAGATACCCATAGAGGCCGGCTCCCATGATCTGGGAGCGAGCCTGGGCACGCCATAGGATGTAGTTGGTGCGGCTAAGGGGTTCGGAGATTGTGTTGTTCAAGCTAGAGAAAGAAGCCGAACTGGAGGAAGAAGACATGGCGCTTGGTTCTGATCTGAAGGAGGTTTTTGATGGCGGCTAGGTTTGATCTGGTGGAGAGCTAGATGTGGAGGAAGAAGATGGCTCTGAATACCATGTTAAGATTGGTAAAGCGTCTCAACTCTCATACAGAGAGCCCGCGAGGTATATATTGATTGTGACGAGAGGATTAGTCTCGTAGGAGTACATGGTGCGGTTGAGATCTCCAACCGTGGAGGAGGATTACATGAGAGGGAGAGAAGAAAAGATAGAAACATAAAAGGATCCTCTAACTACTCTCCTAATCCTATACGTGAAGCTCAAGGCTACCACGTACGTTACAATATTTCCAACACTCAACATCCCTGCTACTCCCTCCATCTTCCTCCTATCGGCCAAGAACCACCGCCGCACGCCACCTAGGGTTTTGGTGTATTACGACCGTGCGCCCTACGAAGCACACAGAAGGCTTTGAGTGGATGGGTTTACGACGAGACTCGCTTAGATGCGAGAGGCGAGCGATCGAGCGAGAACAGGGAGATGGCGGTCAGTCCTAGACGAGAACTAGGGATGCGCAGGGCGCTCGAACCCTAATCGCCTCCAAAATCGTCGGAGCGATACGTGAACCGTCACCAGGAGGGATGGTCCTGATACGATGGAGGAGAAAGTTGGACACTTGATATTCTCATTAATTTGTTACGTTTGTCCATCCGTCCCTAGGTTTTAGACAAGATTCAGTCCATATACGCTTTTAGTGTCAACTATTTCAGTTTCCGCAGCTAGCAAATCTCTTCTTGGTAGATAAGATGCATGGCTATGTACCGTATATAAGCATATATGTTATTAGCACTTACCTCAATGGCTCAATGTAAATTTTCATGGACCGACCAATATGCACTTGCCTTGCCTCAATGGAAATTTTATCTTCTTCTTTTGCTGCTTTGTACGCCCGAGCCAAATGTGCTTCTTTCATCATGGATTCTCCAGCCGGTCATGGATCAGTGGGTTGTACTCACAATGTAATCAAGTGACAAGTTGCACACACATTTCTCTCTGTGGATACAACAATCTCTTGCTCTTATTCATTTATTTGTGTTTGGTCTTAGGAGGTTCATGCTAGAATCTGGAAATGCAATGACATTTCTGCTGAGTCATCCAGAATTCTTTGGTTGCTTCCATGAATTAATTACTTTTGGTTATGTTGCCCGTTGATGTAGTATTTCTTACGTTCGCTCTTCCACCGTCGCGACTTGTTGCTACGGTTTCATTTCGCCTCCCAATCCTCCGATCGATGCGGCCGAGGAAGGCGAGAGGAAAATGATCACGCTCAAGAGCTCGGCCGGTGAGGAATTTCAGATCAATGAGGCGGTCGCCATGGAGTCGCAGACCGTCCCACTCCCCAAAGTCGACTCCAAGATCCTCTCCAAGGTCACCGAGTATTGCAAGAAGCACGTCCAGGCCAGCCCCAAACCGGCCGAATCTGGCGCTGCCGCGAACGCCAGCTCCTCCACCTCTACTGCAGCCCCCGGCCCCACCGAGTACCTCAAGAACTTTGACGCCAAGTTCGTCAAGGTCGACCAGGCCACCCTCTTCAACATCATCCTGGCTTCAAACTACCTCAACATCAAGGGATTGCTCAACCTTACTTGCTAGACTATTGCAGAAATGATCAAGGGCAAGACTCCGGAGGAGATCCACAAGACTTTCAACATCAAGAATGACTTTACACCCGAGGAGGAGGCGGAGATCTGCAGGGAGAACCAGTGTGCTTTGAGTAGAGAAGAGAAGCATCTAGCTAGGCATTGTTTCGTTGAATTACTGCTTAGTATTCATCTTTCTTTCAGACTTCGTATTATGCAAGAAGAAACCTATCATGGTTGTTGTCATTACTTGTGAAATTGAATTGTTATTTGTCAAGTGGATATTTTGGTTGGTAACATCATCCTTGGCTGATTTATGCGTGTGATTTGAGATATTTTTGGCTATCTTGACATAGCCTTATTATTTCTTATTTTATATCTACATATTTGCTAAAGATCCTGTTGAAATCTGTCACACATGATTTTCATTTGCCTTCAGGTGGAATCTAGTGTCCGTTGGATCGTTGTCACGAATCTCAACGTGCAACAACATTACTAGATAACATCCCACGCGTTGTTGCGGAATGTGTGCAATGATTAAATTGGTGAACAGGTGGAAGCAATGGGAAATATATTATAGTAAATATTGGTCATTACAAATAATAAGTTTCATTTGGACATAAAATAATGTTTAGTAGGAAAACACCGGCATTCAACAACACATAATCGGAGGTGATACAATGCATTCATGGATGTATCATTTACATACAACACACTGATCCGATTTATAGTACTTCCAGGTCCAACAGACCCTAATACAGTAATGCTTGTGTGTGTGTGCTGAAAGGTTCAAGAAGAAAATACAACCACAACAAAATCTTAGGTGATAATTACTAAGAAAACACGACATATATACAGATATTACGTGAGATTGGTGAGTAAAATTCTGCAAAAGTAAGTTAGAAAATAGATTGTTGACTAACAGCGGCATCTCAAAATTGGTTTTGTCAATTTTGAGATACATATACATCGAGGTATCAAATAGTTGAAGGTGTAGATTTGTTCAGTCACGTACATCGAAAAAGAAAATATTTACTTCTTTTATCCTTTTCCTCCATAATTTAGAAAGGAAAAGGATGCAACTACTTCGATTGGATTTCTACCTCTACCATGCGTTGTGCAAGTGAAGTAGTCATGCAAATATCAAGTGAGTAGACCATACCAACTCTATCTCTTGTCAACTTCGATATCTGCAATTAATATCGAATCACAAAACACATACTGCATATTAAGCATCCTTCTAATATCTGGTGAACCCAAAAATTTGTTGACTCTTGATTTGATATATAAAAAGGACAAGCTTATCAAAGGAGCCAGGAATGATAGTAACACCATCCCTAAAGATAAATACGTATCCCCTCCAAAATAAAATTCTAAAATACATTACCGAGTTATGAGGTTGGAGAAGGTATATGTAACTTGTGAAAAAGTGGACCTGTTATAAGACTGAAGTGTTTATTTCCTTGCTAACCCTCTGCAAGAACTTAAAATGTATGTAAAAGAATTGAATATTGTAGTATTTAGAACGAACAAATGAACATGTGTATAATCAACCAAACATACCTCAACATGTGTTACTACCATTCCACCAGACCAGAAAATAAGAATAAATTGTATGAGCAAAACCTAGCTACAACAAAATGTAGTCCGAATTCTAAAGGTGCTTCACTCTTGCCGTCGACAGTTGGCACAATCATCTAATTCTGGTGACCCAACCCGAGGTAAATCGATGTCGGGCACAATGGCACAGGAGTAGAGCACCAGAAGCAATGCAAAGACGGTTGCCGAGGGATTTGTGGCAGGGAAGAGTACGCGGCTACATCACACCGCACTCATGCATCTGCGAGGAATTCTCCACGTCCTAGTAAAGATCTAGAAAATCACAATTTATTAATATGTCAGTGTCATCAAGATTCATCGTATTCGCTAACATGAATCGTTGACCTTAGGATTGCTCCTAAAGGACTGAAAATACATGCACATGACAAACAAAATTGAAACTGCATCAATTGGGGATTTAGGGATGAGATAACATAGCCTGGTCTTCGTGGTCAGTCTCGTCGGCGAGTTCCTTGTGGTCGAGCTTGGCAGCGACGGGTCATGGGCAGAGCTTCTTCCGCTGAATTATCGTCGCTCTGCTTATTAAGACCTCCAGTCCTCATTTCTTAGATCCGGAGCGGAATTCCATCTGGAGGAGGCAAAGCGTTTGCTTCGTTCGTGCTTGCAGTGGAGGCTGAGCGCACATGAGGCGATGTCATATCATTGCAGGGGATGGAGAGGGTCAGAGGAGAAGCCAGGAAGATTTATGAAGAGGAGACGCACTGATGACATCAGTGGGGAGAGGATGGGACATGGCCGTTCAATTAAATCTACTAACAGTTTCTTCCACATTTGCTGGGTAGTGGACAGAGAGTTGATGAATGTTGTCGTTTCATGTGCGCTGGAGGTGCATTGTGGCTGGGAGATCGCGGCAATCTTTGCGGCGCTTAGCAGAAGAGAAAACGGCTGTATTTTTTTTAGTACTACTCCCTCCGTTCCAAATTACTCGTCGTGGTTTTAGTTCTTGAACTAAAATCACGACCAGTAATTTGGAACGGAGGAAGTACGAACTAAAACTACGACGAGTAATTTGGAATGGAGGTAGTATTGTATAAACCACACGGCCAGTAGCTGGAGAGGATTAGCGATGATTAACAACAGAAGCAGTAGCAGGAAAGGAAGTGGCGTGATGCATTTTTGAAACCGAAGGAAAGTATCGCCACGTCGCAATACCCATGTGCAAGTACACGATCACGATGGTTGGGCATGCAGGCGTACATGGTAAAAGAGGATGACATGGCTGCATGAGAAATCATTAGTGGTTGTGTGGGACATAGATGATGAGGTGGATATGTTGCATGTTAAGAGAAATAGGATAATGGGGATGAACTATTTAGGTATTATAGATTTGTCCTGTCTCACGCGTGATTTGCGTTTTAGTTTTAGTTTTCAGGTTATACGGGTCTCCACTCTCCACCCCGTGTCACTTCGTCGTTTTTGCTAGAGAGAGACAGGTATGGCCTCCCCCCCCCCCCCCCCCGCCCCGGTGGTTGGAGCCGTTGATTTCCACCCGATGTTTTCGCTCCGTTGGAAATCCTGCACTGAAACACCTAAGCCCACGAGCTGGAGTGGAGTTTTTGTGTGCTTCATTTGTCTTTAGTGTTGTGCGTAATTTTTGGGTGTTTTTCATCAGTGTCATTAGCAGTGGAAATAGGTATATATATATGAGTGTATGGGGGCATTCGGTAGAAAAATGATTTTTGCACGGGGGATGGTATTAGTGTTCTTCAGTCCTGATTGTCTGCGTCAATTTTGCTAGCCGAATGGGAGCTGCTGCACTGCTAACTTAGGCTGCCATTTTGAGCGTAGTTGATTCTAGATATTCAATCAAAATCACATTCCAAAATAACTGACTATACATAAATATAGTGTGGATATTACATGGTGATTATTTTGTTCGTGGCAACGAGTGAGAGTGGTTAAGGTGATTTGGAGGAGTGATTGGTTGTGGACATGTTGGTTTAGTTCGATTTTCTCAATGCAGGCTTGTTTCTCATCAGTAGTCCTTCGCATTGGAGCTACATCTCTATATGATTGTTCAGTTTACCATTTAAGTCTTTTAGTCTGAGCGTTAGGCTTTACGTGCATTGCATGCTATCTCTCCATTCCTAAATATAAGCCTTTCAGTGACAATTTTGACCTTTGGATGAAATCATTTCATAAAATGAACAGCCTTTAAAAAAAATTCACTCAGCTGACCTTTTGAAGTGACGCCCGACACGGAGGCGCCGCACTACACTGTGCAGCGTCTGACTGACAGGCGCTGCACGTCTAGCACCCGTATGATCCAAAAATTACTAAGTCAGTGTGCAGCGCCTGAGAGCTAGGCGCCACACTATACAGTGTAGCACCTAGCGTCCAGACGTTGCGCTAGTGGTTAATTCATTTTGTAGTGGTAAATAATGCAATCACTAGTGCAACGCCTAGAGGCTAGGCGCTACACTGTATAGTGTGACACCTAGCTCTTAGGTGATGCACATTGACTTAGTAATTTTTAGGCAGTCCGGGATGCGACGCTGGCCAGGCGTGTAGCGCCTGTCAGTGAGGCGTTGCATAGTGTAGTGTGGCGCCTTCGTGTCGGGCGCCACTCAAAAGGGTCAGCTACGTGAAAAAAAATTAGAGGCAGTTCATTTTGTGAAATGATTTCATCCACAGGTCAAAATTGTCAAATTTCTCAACCTTTTGGGATTTTTCAAATTGAGACTACATACTACATACAAAGCAAAATGAGTTAATGTATACTCTAGAATATATATACATACATCCGTATGTAGTTCTTATTGAAATCTCTAGAAAGACTTGTATTTAGAAACGGAGGATGTACGTTTGACTCATTACTCTTTAGTTTTCTTATATAATTCTCTGTTCACTTTTCAGTCATATTCTTTTAGTCTTTAACTATGTCATTGCATCCTGCCTTGAGTCCGTAGTTTTGTTTTTTTTTCCTATTTGCAATTTCAACTTTTTACTTCTCAGTCTATATAAGTTAGCAGTAGTCCACATGGGTGACTCGGGCGGCGACTCGATCCAGTTTTCTCGCACCAACCCCGTGTGCCTTCCCCTCGCCGCTACCAGGCTTGCCTGTGCGACTGGCGGCAGCGGTGAGGTTCCGTTCACGTGGTGCTTTGGGGGGCGTTTGGCCAGGTACATCCAACGGCTGGAGGTGAAGGCGGAGTTATCAGCGTCGCCGACAATCCAAACAGGGCTGGATCGAGCGAGAGCTTTGCGGGGGTGGCCAGATTGCCACCATAGTGCCTGCCACGGCTGCTCATGGACACCATTATGGAGTGCCATCTCCAATGGATGCAGTCGCTCCCAGCACCGTCAAATTCCTCGTCAGGATCATGGGAGCCACTACCCTATTCCTTGGCAGGAGTGTAAGTCCGCCCCGTACGGCCGCCTCCCATGGCATCCTCCATCCGGGGAGCCTAACTGGTTGAGGCGGTGGCCTGGCATAGTTGTCGCGGCCATCGCTGTCAAGGAGGCGACGGTCTTGGCGGTCCTTCACTGGAGCTGGGGTGTATAGGTCATATTTCGCCCTAAATTTGGACAATAAGTTGTTGGGCGGTCATTGGTCAGATGGCAATAACCTAATGAACGCTGACCTATATGATCAGCCGCCACAGGCAAGGATAGAGGAGCATGGCAAATTCACTTTCATAGATTTTCTGAAGACCAAGATAATTTTGAACGCATTATAAATTGCGATGTGACAAAAAGATTTTGCACATTAAAATTTTACATGCTAATTTCAAAAGAAAAAAGAGATTGCCATGTCAATCTCAAATAAAAAAAAGCCATGGTCGAAATAACAATAAATTTCCCGTTGACAATGCAAAAATATCATTTTCCATTAGAACAATCTTGGAATGTAGATAAAACTTAAGTGTGCCCATGGCTAAAACATGAGAAGTTTTCCATGGGTAGTTTGCCGCTGTTATCTAGTCTAATTAATATAATTGACATGGTCGAAATACTAAGAATGCGATGCTACATAAAGTAAAACTACCATGGTCAAATTTGCCACGATATGTGAAACAATTTTGCCATGTTTCAAAAAGATAAATGACCATGTTCTAAAATGTATTCACCAGGGTCCACCAAGTACAAAGCCATAGTACAAAAACTAAATTTGCCATGGTCCAGCTATATAAAAAAATCATGGTAACAAAAAAAATCCCATGGAATAAAAGTTTTCCGTGATAAAAAAAGCTTTCCATGATTTGCGAACCAAATTTTCCATGTTCCACACTTTTTTGCCATGCTAAAGAAAATGACATGTTACATTTATTTTCCTATGAATAATCACGACTGAATATTTTTACAAAACATGAGGGCAAATCATTTGTCTACTAAAATGGTAACTACGAACTTAAAATATTTCCCATGGTCCATAAACTAAATTTGCAATGTTTCACGGCCGACGAGGGACTCAAGCGTCTAGCCGGGCAAGCAAGACCATGACGAGCGAACGTGGTGCTCCTCCACGCGCGGCGATGGAGCGGGCAACGCAAGACTCCGTGATCTACTCCTAGCGAAGATGGAAACGGAAGCTACTAGAGGAGGCCGTGCCCTACTCGAGTCGTCCCTCTGGCGAAGATGAATACGAAACGAGCACGACCCCGACTCCCCGAGTCTACCCTAGACATCGCCTCACCGTCCCAATAAATAGTCCAGGTTCCTCACCCTAGCCCAACACGCAAAGAAGCTCCCGTCTCTCGTTCGCTATTCCGCCGCCGCGTCTTGTTGCTAGCTAGGGTTTCGTTTCGCCTCCCAATCGTCTGATCGATGGCGGCCGAGGAAGGCGAGAAGAAGACGATCACGCTCAAGAGCTCGGACGGAGAGGAATTTCAGGTCGAGGAGGCGGTTGCCATGGAGTCGCAGACCATCCGCCACATGATCGAGGACGACTGCGCCGACAACGGCATCCCGCTCCCCAACGTCGACTCCAAGATCCTCTCCAAGGTCATCGAGTACTGCAAGGAGCACGTCCAGGCCAGCCCCAAACCGGCCGACTCCAGCGCTGCCGCCGACGCCAGCTCCACCACCTCTACTGCCGCCGCAGCCCCCGCCAAGGACCTCAAGAACTTTGACGCCGAGTTCGTCAAGGTCGACCAGAACACCCTCTTCGACCTCATCCTGGCTGCAAACTACCTCAACATCAAGGGATTGCTCGACCTTACTTGCCAGACTGTTGCAGACATGATCAAGGGCAAGACCCCAGAGGAGATCCGCAAGACTTTCAACATCAAGAATGACTTCACACCCGAGGAGGAGGCGGAGATCCGCAGGGAGAACCAGTGGGCTTTTGAGTAGAAAAGAGAAGCATCTAGTTAGGCACTGTTTCATTGAATTACTGCTTAGTATTTGTCTTTCTTTTAGACTTCGTATTATGCAAGAAGAAACCTATCGTGGTTGGTTGTCATTACTTGTGAAACTGAATTGTTATTTGTCAAGTGGATGTATTGATTGGTAACATCATCCTTAGCTAATTTATGCGTGTGATTTGAGATATTTTTGGCTAACTTGAAATAGCCATATTGTTTCTGATTTTATACCTACAGATTTGCAAAGGATCTGTTGACATGATTTTCATTTGGCCTCAGGTAAGAATTTTGTGACCTTTGGAATCTCAACACGCAGCAGCAGGGTATGGCGACCTTCTCCCCCCGACGTCCGTGCTCAGCGTCGCCGGGAGCGTTGTCCCATCCCTGCGCACCCCTTCGAAAGTGAGTGCCATCATTCAGTATCGTACTGATGTAGTATTTCTTTTGGTTATGCCATTCAAGCATGTGACATTCCACTAGTACTACTCATTCGCATCTTAATCAACTGATTAATACGCCTATGATGGACATTATTCCGGGATTCGCTTATAACTCAAGCTCTCACCAGTGAGTAGTTACATGAAGTGAAAAACACAAACTAATGCGCTCTGAGGCCATTGAAGGTGTTTAATTTGGACCTACAGTACTACTTGTGTTTCTCTTCTGTGCAGTACTACGTTCATCTGAGACTGTCTTCTTTTCCTCAAGTGCCATTGGACCTACAGTACTACGTTTGAACAATTGGGGTCTCTCTCCATTGGCAACATGTAAAATTGTCGAAGTTGTACTGAAGCACTCATGCTAGCTAGCTGTTACTAGTCATTGTGGTTGCTTAGTTATTTCCTGTCGTGCTACTGATCCGAGGTTTGCCCTCCTTAAACTGTGAAACAATATTTGTTTTCCTTTTGCTGCACTGGCCAGTGATGGAACGGTGAATTCTACTGACAACTCTACCATTTGAGTTACATGAAGTGCAAGATAGAACGCTAATGCATACATGAGGCCTTCTCCTAATCTCAGTTATCTTGATTCTTGTTTGAGTTGCATTTAAACTTGAGCTACTCCTCTTCGTGTCCAAGCTACGTTTCTCTCTTTGTTTTTTTTTCTGAAACCTCTGCTGTTCTTTGGCCGATGATGTCCTGTATAATTAAAATATCTAACACGCTTGTGCTGTAAGCTGTATATTGCTGAGGCCGTGGATAACATGTTCTTCTTTTTTCCGTAGTACTAGTACTGCATCTTCATTTACTGCTTTACCGACCGTAGTCTTTTCATCATGGATTGGCCGGTGATGGAACTGTGAGTTTGTACTGACTAATGAAGTGACAAGTTGCACACATTGCGTCTCTGAGGCCTTCTGTTGGATACAACAAACACATGATCAAGTTCAGTTGAGTTTGTTCAGGTCTCTGGCCAAACTTCTTATCAGTCCAGTCTCTTTACTCTCAATGAACACAACCCGCTGCTCCATTTCTGCTGTGATTTCTTTCAGTTTTGTTACTCGATGATGTATTTTCAGTATTCTTAGCATACTGATGATATGATTGAGCATTTCCTTCACTCGCAGTGTGGGCAGCTTTCATCTTCTGAACACTTGAAAATTGAACTAACGGTCTAATAGCTTGGCCCATTTTCAACCTATAAGCTTAAGTTGCACTGAGTGCATTGATGAGAATAGCCTCTTTGATGGTTATTAGTTCATCTGTTGTTTGAATGCTGATTAAGATGGTTCTTTTTTTACTTCTTTCCCGGGTATTATATAAGTCTCCTGAACCTGTTTTCTATTGCCATGCTTTGCACAAAAGTATGTCAATAGGCTTTTTTTAGAAGTAATAACTTCCTTTGGTGCATCTTGGTTTTGGTTTAGGCATGCAGATTACTTCGTTGGTACTTCTCCTTGTTAAGTCTTCATTTAGCCCCAAATTCAACTCTAAATTTCTTAGAATGGTAAATGGATTAATTTATTTACTCTTTGAATATTTTTAGGACTAAATGAGGTTTAAAATACTTATGTTGCATAACCTTGAGTATGCATGGTTGTGCTTAATAAGAGTTGTAATTTATCGTTCTTTGATGGAAAATATTGTTTGGATTCGTTTTGCTGCTGAAATTTTGTACAAAATCGGCCAAACACTTGTTCTCATTATTATATAATGTTGTGTTCAAAATGGCACTTAACCATTGGGTCTCAACTCTCTGTAGTCATCTCTTCTTTAACAATATGGACAGAAGACCTCCATTACAATAGTGTTGATCACACAGTTTATGGGTACAGGGACGGGACAATCTTCTACATCCTCAACATAAACGCTGTCAAAATACATGTCTCTTGGACCAAGATTCCGATCAAAGTCATGGTGGCATGCCGTGGCGGCGATGCAAGGCTTTCACCTGTTAATATAGGATATGATGGTGTGCTAGAGCTTTGGGTCAAGCAAGAACAAAACAACAATGATCATGACAGTGAGTGTGAGGGAGGATGGCTACACTCTAAGCTGATGGATCTGGGGAGCAAGAGACTAGACATAGTCTTCTTTGCAGAGAGAAGAGGTGCTTTACTCCTCAAGAAAGGTGATGCGTGGACTTTGACCCTCCTCCCACCCGCCCGCTCCCCCTCCCACATCGCCCCCACGCGGCGACCGAGGAGGACTCTAGATCCACCGCCGCTAGTGACTCCCCTCCCTCTCCCTCCTCCTCCACCACCGCCCAGGGGCTCGGCTGGGCAAAGCCCGGCCAAAGCCGGTGGCGGCGTGGCCTCCTTGTTCCCTCGCCTCAAGGGCTGGCGCAGCGCAACTCCTCCGGCCTGGGCGCGGCGTGGATGCTGGGCGTCGCACGGATGCTGGGCGTCGCGGCGTGGTGGAGCGCTGGGCGGCTGGGCAGGCGACAGCCGCACATCGCTGCGCTTGGGCGGCGTGGATGGTGGCGGGCGCGTGGGGGCGGCTGTGGTGGCGGGGAGGCCAGGCCAGATCCGGCCAGCAGCTGCTGCTCGCGGCACGGGCCATGTGCGGTGATGCAGGTGGTGCGTGCCCGGTTGCGGCGGCCGGCTGGCCGGCAGGCGACGCGGGCCGAGGGGGCTTCGGCTGGTGGCTACGCCTCGTCTGCGGACTTAGTCCTAGAGTTTATGGGCTCTGCTTTTTCTTGGCATGCCTATGTGTAGGCAGGGCGGTGGTGCTGACTTCGGAGGGCTACGGCGGCCGGCGCGGCGACTGTGGTGTTCCGGGTGGTGCGAGGTGGCGGTGGCGCCCTCCTTCTCCTGGATGTGTACCGCCGATAGGTACAGATCTAGGTTTCATACTCGGGCGGGCTAGATCTGGGCCCTGGGCGGATCAAAGCTTGTGCTTCGGGTAGGAGAGGTCGGGCTTGGCCCGGGGTGTGCCTGCGGGTGATGCTCGTGCTCTCCTCGCGGGCATGGTGAACGGTGGTGGTGGTCGGGTCTCCTCTATGCTGTCGGGCAGATCAGTGCCGGTGACCATGGTTGAGGCGATAGTCACGGGGTTGTGTCCCCCCTGGTCCACCGGTACTGGCTGGGAATGCAGGCGTGGACGCCCCCTACTGTGGGAGCATCGACCCAGATCCCGTGAATGATGTCGGGCTAGGAATGAAAGGAGACCCCTTTCTTTCCTCCTTCCGAGGTTGGTGCTCCCTGATGTGGACGGATAGTGGTGGCTTCGACGTGGATGCCGGAGCGGCGGCTTTGGATGGCAGTCCGCATGGTTGGCTTTCCGGCAGGCACCATGTCAGTGATGATGGCTCTCTCCTTGGCCGTGCGAGCGGCAGGAGGGTAGCGATGGGTGGCTCAGGTGTTCTCCGTGTCTTTGGCGGTGGTGCCGCCCTGATCCAGAGCTGGGATGCTGATCTTGTTGCGCTTGTCCTGAAGACCTTGTGTGGCACGGGGGAGCTGCCGAGCGAAAATTCTGCGCTTTGTCGCCGACGACGGCGCCGCTTTCGGGCGCCGCTCTCTTCCTGAAGACATCGTTGTGTTGCTCCTCTTCGTGCAAGGGTTACGGGTGAAGCCCCTAGTCCCTTCTGGACTCGACAGCGGCGACGCTTTGCGCAGTTTTCCCTCCTGGGGGCGTTGTCGTGGAGCTAGGTGTTTAGGCATGTGTGATGTGTGTGGCGTTGTACTCAGTGCTCTCAGTGCTCTCATTCTGTAACGTAGTAGGTCTGCATGATCCGGCTATATTAGGATCGACATTGTATGTGGGCTACCTCACCATCTTGTATCAATCGGCCGTGTACTTTGTTCAATAATTGCTTTATATATAGAGCGGGGCGAAAGTCTATTTCGAGAGAAAGGTGGTGCCTTCATCACCGTCAACCTCAACAATATGGAGAAGGTGTGGATTAACCTTGGCGGTGAGGAAACTCACCATGCTAGGGCATGAGTTGCTTTCCAGTGGAGCATTGCACTAGTAATTTCTGCAGTGGACATTAGAATGGTATGTAGTCGTGGTATGTTTCTTATCTCTTCTGTTGAAGAGGTAAGTGTAGATTAAATTGATATTATCTAAAGAAAGAATAGTGCAAGAGGAATAGAAATTAGTGGTACTTTTCTAGATGGGCCGGTTATATGCATATAAGTTGATTATAAGATGAATTGTTGTCGTTGGATTGAGAAAAAGAAACTTGAATGTAAAAGTATACATGCATCGCGAGATATATATATCTATGTCCTCAGGTGCCTCGCGTCCATCTTTAGGTTGTGGACACCACCGGTTTCCATCGGAATATTCGTGAGTTTTAAGGGCGATGATGCATTCAGATTTCAGCCATGCATCATACAGCAGCGATGTCGTTGTGATGAGTCATGAGTGTAGAGGCTCGGATCGACCACGGCAAGGCGCGGCGAGAAAGAGGCGATGGAGCCATTGCTGCCAGGCTTACGGCCGTGAGCCCATGACGTACTTTTTTTTTTTTGAGCAACAGATGGCAGGCTTCTGGGCTTCTTGGACTTGCACGCGTGCCATATATATAAGCCTATGTACCAGCACCGCAGCGTTGCGTTTGATAGAACTGTAGAGATAAAATCGGAGTTCGATCGTGAATTGTTGTGGAACCTACCGATTTTATCGACGATCCAACTCCTATAGAAAGATCCACGGATCCATCCATGCATCGGCCGAACCCCTAGACGAGACGATGGCTGATCCACGCGTAGGCGCCGGCGGCCAGATCGCCGACGACGTCCTCCGCGAGGTCTTCGCGCGCCTGCCCGACGTCCAGGACCTCCTCCGCTGCGCCGTCACCTGCCGGCAATGGCGCCGCCTCATCACCGACCCGGCGGAGAACGCCCGCCGCCCGTCCATGCTAGCTGGGATCTTCACCCAAAACATATGGCTTGATCACGACAAAGTTGAGCCGTTGAAGGGAAAACCACGAAGCCCACCGAAGTTCCTAAGCCTTCAAGCCGGTTCGGCGCATGCAAACTTGACGTCGTTTGTTGCCGATGACGATGGGCTCTTCAACGACGCGAGGCCATTGGCGTCGCGCCGTGGCTTCCTCCTCCTAGGCATCACGTTGCCTGCCAACACAGATCATCGTCACAAGCTTCGTCTGGCGGTGTGCCGCCCACTGATCGACAACCGTACGCATCTCCTCCCATCGCCTCCAATCGACCTACCTGGAATCTCTGATAGCCCAACCGGCTGGGCAATTCTCACTAGCGCAGACCACACCGCCTTGAAATATCAGGGTTGGCAAGTGCTAGTGACGTACAGGGGTTACGGTGCTGTGTTCGCCTATATGTACTACCCAGCCACACGGAGTTGGAGCGTGCCCATCAATCACCAGCGAGACCTCACTAGGTGTGGGCCCGGTGCTGGCGTCGTCGCCCGTGGCATTGTGCACTGGTTATACAGGGACTACACAGAGCTCTACACCCTCAACATAAGCGCAACCATGAGACATGTCTCTTTGACAAAGATCCCGATCAAAATCCACGCCGGTTTGCCATATCAACCACCTCCTCTGCTGTGTATCACCGGAGAAGGAATGCTTTCGCTTTTTAATACACAGGATCATGGTGTGCCGGAGCTTTGGACCAAACAAAAACAGGACGACCATGATCATCACATAGGTGAGGGTGAGGATCGTTGGCTACACTCTTACCTGGCGAGTCTCGGGACCGAGAGACCAGACATTGCCATTTTTGCTGAGAGCAGAGGTGCTATACTCATCGAGCAAGGTGGTGCGTTATTCATTTTTGACCTCAAGAGTAGGGAGAAGGTGCGGGTTAACCTCAAGCGCGATGAAACTGACCAGGGCACGAGGTGGTTTCCGGTAGACTATTCCGGTAGTAGTTTTTGCGACGGCCACCAATTTGGCAGGGTATGTGAAGAAACTCCACCGGTGCTCTACGAGATGGATTGGGTATTTGTTCGTCGTATGTTGCTCACCTCCAGGGAAGATGCAAATGTAGATTGATTCAACGCTATCTAACAAAGAAAATAATAGTGCAATATGGGTATGTAAGTAGGAGTACCGCTTGCTAGCTAGTTTTTCGATGGTTCGTGTAATATACATATGTTGATTATAAGATGAAGTATTGTTGCTAGATTCAAGAAACAAGATGGAAAAGCATGCCTGCTATTTTTGTTTAGCTACTGCTGTTTATATACCATTTGTTTGAGGGAACATGTCCTTTTCGGTTCCCTCATTTGTTGCAAAGTGTAAGCTTGGTAATAATGTTAAAAAGAAGTGTAAGGACATCTTCAATGTTGACCCACAAATTTGCTCCAGCATTCGTCCGCGGACACTGATGCGGAAGCCGGCGGTAGTTCTTATTAAAAAAGTTCAAATATTATACTCCAACATTGTTGTCCCCCTTAACCCGCCCATAGATACTCAATCAGATCTTCCTTCAGCTGCTCATGAGTGTTGCTTGATGTTGAATTGGTTGATGCATTTGACCCTGATAAGTGCACATGTGTGGCACGAACACATGGCAATTTCGAATGATTTTGATGGCAAGTTTAATGATACGAGGATGGAAACTTTAGCTGTCAAGCATGAAAACTTTCTTTTCGGATAACAAGTTTTAGTGTATTTTTTTCTTTTATCACAACTTTAATTGTAAAAAACGCGAGAACCGGATTGCTTTGTGCCACACATGTGGCACTTATCATTTGTGTTTGAACAGACTTTTCAAATGTGGCCAGATTTTGGTCGTGAAGTTCGATAGGACCATCCATGTTCTCAAACTTAAGAGTTGCGGCAGCATCCTCACCCCCATCCTCCACGATCATGTTTTGCATGATCACACAATAGGTCATCGCCTCCCACAAGGTCTTCGGATCCTATTGTTTGGCAAGTCCACGAACAACTGCAAAACATGCCTGCAGAATTCCAAAAGCTCTCACAACATCCTTTCTAGTTGCTTCTAGTCTTTGGGCAAAGTGAGATTTTTACTGACCAACTGGGTTAGAGATGGTGTTCACAAAGGTAGCCCAAGGATGATAGATACCGTGAACCAGATAGTAGCCCATGTTGCACGCATGCGCATTGACATTATAGTGGCAAGAAGGGGCTTTTCCTTCAGTCAGCCGAGCAAACAATGGTGATTGTTGCATCACGTTGATGTCATTCTAAGACCAAGGCATGCAAAAAAAGCATGCCAAATCTAAAGATCCTCTAATTCAATTACTTTGAGAATGATGGCCGGCTTCTTGACATGATCCTGATATTGCCCTTGCAAAGCTTTTGGGCAGTTCTTTCATCAATGCATGAAGTCAAATGATCCGAGCAAACCTGGCCACCCTCTTGCTTCCGAGATCCCCAAGAGCCTCTCGGTGTAGTTAGTTCCCTCGGATATTAAGGTCCAAACACCTCGACCATGGCAGTTACAAACCTGACCATGGCATCTCCGCGTGTGCTCTTAGACATCCGTAGGTACTCGTCCCATGAATTAGCAGACGTGCCATATGCAAGCATCTGCAGTGCGGCCGCACACTTCTGGTAACCAGAGAACCTAATCCTTCCCACGACGTCCTTCTTCAAGATGAAGTCGTCATCAAAGGACCAGACACCATGGTAGAGACGGTCGAAGACATTTTTGCGCATCTGAAACCGCTGGCGAAAATTGTCATCGACAAGGCCATCGGGAGCAAAGTATGTTGGAAATATGCCCTAGAGGCAATAATAAAAGTACTATTATATTTCATTGTTCATGGTAATTGTCTTTTATTCATGCTACAACTGTATTATCCGGAAATCGTAATACACGTGTGAATACATAGACCACAATATGTCCCTAGTGAGCCTCTAGTTGACTAGCTCGTTGTGATCAACAGATAGTCATGGTTTCCTGGCTATGGACATTGGATGTCGTTGATAACGGGATCACATCATTAGGAGAATGATGTGATGGACAAGACCCAATCCTAAGCATAGCACAAAGATCGTGTAGTTCGTTTGCTAGAGCTTTGCCAATGTCAAGTATCTCTTCCTTCGACCATGAGATCGTGTAACTCCCGGATACCGTAGGAGTGCCTTGGGTGTATCAAACGTCACAACGTAACTGGGTGACTATAAAGGTGCATTACAGGTATCTTCTAAAGTGTCTGTTGGGTTGACACGGATCGAGACTGGGATTTGTCACTCCGTATGGCGAGAGGTATCTCTGGGCCCACTCGGTAATGCATCATCATTATGAGCTTAAGTGACCAAGGTGTTGGGATACCGACGGGATCATGCATTACGGTACGAGTAAAGTGACTTGCCGGTAACGAGACTGAACAAGGTATTGGGATACCGACGATCGAGTCTCGGGCAGGTAACGTACCGATTGACAAAGGGAATTGTATACGGGGTTTGATCGAATCCTCGACATCGTGGCTCAACCGATGAAATCATCGAGGAGCATGTGGGATCCAACATGGGTATCCAGATCCCGCTGTTGGTTATTGCCCGAGAGTCGTCTCGGTCATGTCTGCGTGTCTCCCGAACCCGTAGGGTCTACACACTTAAGGTTCGGTGACGCTAGGGTTGTATGAATATGAGTATGCAGCATACCGAATGTTGTTCGGGGTCCCGAATGAGATCCCGTACATCGCGAGGAGTTTCGGAATGGTCCGGAGGTGAAGAATAATATATAGGAAGTGGTATTTCGGCCATCGGGAAAGTTCCGGGGTCACCCGGTATTGTACCGGGACCACCGGAAGGGTCCCGGGGGTCCACCGGGTGGGGCCACCCATCCCAGAGGGCCCCATGGGCTGACGTGGGAGGGGATCCAGACCATAGTGGGCTGGTGCGCCCCCCTAGGCCCACCCCCTGCGCCTAGGGTTGAAACCATAGGGTGGGGGGGCGCACCACATGCCTTGGGGGGCACTCCTCCCCCCTTGGCCGCCGCCCCCTTGGGAGATTGGATCTCCCAGGGCCGGCGCCCCCCTGGGGTCCTATATAAAGGAGGGCAGGGGGGAGGGCAGCCGCACCCATTGCTTGGCGCCTCCCTCCCCCTGCTACACCTCGTCCTCCTCCCGTAGTCGCTTGGCGGCCGTCTTTGGAGTTCTGTTGCATCCACCACCACGCCGTCGTCTGCTTTGGATCATCATCAACCTCTCCTTCCCCTTGCTGGATCAAGAAGGAGGAGACGTCTCCCATCCCGTACGTGTGTTGAACGCGGAGGTGCTGTCCGTTCAGCACTTGGACATCGGTGATTTGAATCACGTCGAGTACGACTCCATCATCACCATCCCCTTGCAAGCTTCCGCACGCGATCTACAAGTGGTATGTAGATGCAAACTCACTCCCTTGACTCGTTGCTTAGATGAACTCATAGATGGATCTTGGTGAAACCGTGGGAAAAATTTTAATTTTCTGCAACGTTCCCCAACAGTGGTATCAGAGCTAGGTCTATGCGTAGTTCTCTAATGCACGAGTAGAACACAATTTTGTTGTGGGCGTGGATCTTGTCAACTTGCTTGCCTCTACTAATCTTTTCTTGCTTCAGCGGTATTGTGGGATGAAGCGGCCCGGATCAACCTTACATGTACGCTTACGTGAGACCGGTTCCACCGATTAACATGCACTAGTTGCATAAGGTGGCTGGCGGGTGTCTGTCTCTCCCACTTTAGTTGGAGAGGATTCGATGAAAAGGGCCCTTATGAAGGGTAAATAGAAGTTGACAAAATCACGTTGTGGTTATTCGTAGGTAAGAAAACGTTCTTGCTAGAACCCAATTGCAGCCACGTAAAAGATGCAACAACAATTAGAGGACGTCTAACTTGTTTTTGCAGCGATTGATCATGTGATGTGATATGGCCAGAAGTTGTGATGAATGATGAATTGTGATGTATGAGATCATGTTCTTGTAATAGGATTCACGACTTGTGAAGGAAATATGCCCTAGAGGCAATAATAAAGTTATTATTTATTTCCTCACATCATGATAAATGTTTATTATTCATGCTAGAATTGTATTAACCGGAAACATGATACATGTGTGAATACATAGACAAACATATAGTCACTAGTATGCCTCTACTTGACTAGCTCATTAATCAAAGATGGTCATGTTTCCTGACCATAGACATGTGTTGTCATTTGATTAGTGGGATCACATCATTAGAAGAATGATGTGATTGACATGACCCATTTTGTTAGCCTAGCACTTGATCGTTTAGTATACTGCTATTGCTTTGTTCATGACTTATATAAAGTTCCTGCACCTATGAGATTGTGCAACTCCCGTGTACCAGAAGAACACTTTGTGTGCTACCAAACATCACAACGTAACTGGGTGATTATAAAGGTACTCTACAGGTGTTTCCGAAGGTTCATGTTGAGTTGGCATAATTCGAGATTAGGATTTGTCACTCCGATTGTCGGAGAGGTATCTCTGGGCCCTCTCGGTAATACTCATCACTTAAGCCTTGCAAGCATATAACTAATGAGTTAGTTATGAGATGACGTATTACAGAACGAGTAAAGAGACTTGTCGGTAACGAGATTGGACTAGGTATTGGATACCGACGATCAAATCTCGGGCAAGTAACATACCGATGACAAAGGGAACAAAGTATGTTGTTATGCGGTTTGACCGATAAAGATCTTCGTAGAATATGTAGGAACCAATATGGGCATCTAGGTCCCGCTATTGGTTATTGACCAGAGACGTGTCTCGGTCATGTCTGCATTGTTCTCGAACCGTAGGGTCCGCACGCTTAAGGTTTCGATGACAGTTATATTATGAGTTTATGTATTTTGATGTACCGAAGTTTGTTCGGAGTCCCGGATATGATCACGGACATGATGAGGAGTCTCGAAATGGTCGAGACATAAAGATTGATATATTGACGGATATATTTGGACACGGAAAGGTTCGGAAGAGTTTGGGAATATATCGAGCTCCGGAGGTTACGGAACCCCGGGAAGTATATGGGCCTTATTGGGCCCATGTAGGAGGAAGGAAGAAGGAGCAAGGGAGGCGCGCCCCAAGCCCAATCCGACTGGGGAGGGGCCGCCCCCTTTCTCTCTCCTTCCCTCTTCCTTTCCTACAACTAGTACTACTTCCTAATACTAGTACTCCTTCCTTCCCCTCCAAATAAGATAAGGAAAGAGAGGAAACCTACTTGGAGTAGGTTTCCCCCTATATGGCGCGCCCCCTTGGGCAGCCACCTCCTCCCTCCCTCCTTTATATACGGGGTAGGGGCACCCTAGAACACACAACTTGATCATTGATCGTTCCTTAGCCGTGTGCGGTGCCCCTCCACGATATTACACCTCGATCATATTGTAGTGGTGCTTAGGCGAAGCCTGCGACAGAGAACATCAAGATCATCACCACGCCGTCGTCTTGTGAACTCCTCCTCGGAGCCTCTCTGGATTGGAGATCGAGGGTGCGTCATTGAGCTGTACGCGTGTCAAGAACTCGGAGGTGCCGAATGTAACGTGCTTGGATCGGTCGGACCGGAGGACGACGACTACTTCCTCTACGTTGCGTCAACGCTTCGCTTCGGTCACGAGGGTACATAGACAACACTCTCCCTCGTTGCTATATCATCACCATGATCTTGCGTGTGCGTAGGAAATTTTTTGAAATTACTACGTTCCCCAACAATGGCATCCGAGCCTAGGTTTTATGGTTTGATGTTATTTGCACGAGTAGAACATAAGTGAGTTGTGGGCGATATAAGTCATCTGCTTACCAGCATGTCATACTTTGGTTCAGCGGTATTGTTGGATGAAGCGGCCCGGACCGACATTATCGTGACGCTTACGCGAGACTGGTTTTACCGCCGTGCTTTTGCACACGGTGACTAGCGGGTGTCGGTTTCTCCAACTTTAGTTGAACCGAGTGTGGCTACGCCCGTCCTTGCGAACGTTAAAACAGCATCAACTTGACAAACTATCGTTGTGGTTTTGATGCGTGGGTGAGATTGGTTCTTGCTTAAGCCCGTAGTAGCCACGTAAAATTTGCAACAACAAAGTAGAGGACGTCTAACTTGTTTTTGCAGGGCATGTTGTGATGTGATATGGCCAAGGCGTGATGCTATATTTTATTGTATGAGATGATCATGTTTTGTAACCGGTTATCGGCAATGGCAGGAGCCATATAGTTGTCGCTTTATTGTATGAAATGCAAGCGCCCTGTAATTGCTTTACTTTATCACTAAGCGGTAGCGATAGTCGAGAAGCAATAGATGGCGAAACGACAACGATGCTACGATGGAGATCAAGGTGTCGCGCCGTGACGATGGTGATCACGACGGTGCTTGAGATGGAGATCACAAGCACAAGATGATGATGGCCATATCATATCACTTATATTGATTGCATGTGATGTTTATCCTTTATGCATCTTATCTTGCTTTGATTGACGGTAGCATTTTAAGATGATCTCTCACTAAAATTATCAAGTAGTGTTCTCCCTGAGTATGCACCGTTGCCAAAGTTCGTCGTGCCGAGACACCACATGATGATCGGGTGTGATAAGCTCTACGTCCATCTACAACGGGTGCAAGCCAGTTGTGCACACGCAGAATACTCAGGTTATACTTGACGAGCCTAGCATATGCAGATATGGCCTCGGAACACGGAGACCGAAAGGTCGAGCGTGAATCATATAGTAGATATGATCAACATAATGATGTTCACCATTGAAAACTACTCCATCTCACGTGATGATCGGTTATGGTTTAGTTGATTTGGATCACGTGATCGCTTAGATGACTAGAGAGATGTCTGTCTAAGTGGGAGTTCTTAAGTAATATGATTAATTGAACTTAAATTTATCATGAACTTAGTACCTGATAGTATCTTGCTTATCTATGTTTGTTTGTAGATAGATGGCTCGTGCTGTTGTTTCGTTGAATTTTAATGCGTTCCTTGAGAAGGCAAAGTTGAAAGATGATGGTAGCAATTACACGGATGGGTCCGTAACTCGAGGATTATCCTCATTGCTGCACGAAGAGTTACGTCCCGAAGCACCGCTGGGTGCCAACTGCTTGCCGCTGATGTGGCCGACGACGTTAAGAACGTCTGGCGAGCAAAGCTGATGACTACTCTATAGTTCAATGTGCCATGCTTTACGGCTTAGAACCGGGTCTTCAACAACGTTTTGAGCGTCATGGAGCATATGAGATGTTCCAGAGTTGAAGTTAATATTTCAAGCAAATGCCCGGATTGAGAGATATGAAGTCTCCAATAAGTTCTACAGCTGCAAGATGGAGGAGAATAGTTACACGGTGAACATATACTCGAAATGTCCGGGTATAACAACCACTTGATTCAACCGGGAGTTAATCTTCCCGATGATAGTGTCATTGACGATATTCTTCAATCATCGCCACCAAGCTACAACAGCTTTGTGATAAACTATAATATGCAAGGGATGAACAAGAATATTCCCGAGCTCTTCGCGATCTTTGAAAGCATGGGAGGTAGAAATCAAGAAGGAGCATCAAGTGTTGATGGTCAACAAGACCACTAGTTTCAAGAAAAGGGCAAAGGAAAGAAGAAGGAACTTCAAAAGAACGGCAAGCAAGTTGCTGCTCAAGAGAAGAAACCCAAGTCTGGACCTAAGCCTGGCCGAGTGCTTCTCCGCAAGCGACTCGTCCTTTGAAGCGGAACTGCCCCAAGTATTTGGCGGATAAGAAGGATGGCAAAGTGAACAAAGGTATATGTGATATACATGTTATTGATGTGTACCTAACTAGAGCTCGTAGTAGCACTGGTATTTGATACTGGTTCTGCTAATATTTGCAACTCAAAGCAGGACTACGGAATAAGCGAGCATCGCCAGGGCGAGGTGACGATGCGCGTGGGAAAGCGGTTCCAAAGTCGATGTGATCGCCGTCGACACGCTACCTCTACATCTACCATCGGGATTAGTTTTAGACCTAAATAATTGTTATTTGGTGCTGCGTTGAGCATGAACATTATATCTGGATCTTGTTTAATGCGAGACGGTTATTCATTTAAATCAGAGAATAATGGTTGTTCTATTTATATGAGTAATATCTTTTATGGTCATGCACCCTTGAAGAGTGGTCTATTTTTATTGAATCTCGATAGTAGTGATACACATATTCATAATGTTGAAGCCAAAAGATTCAGAGTTGATAATGATAGTGCAACTTATTTGTGGCACTGCCGTTTAAGTCATATCGGTGTAAAACGCATGAAGAAACTCCATACTGATGGACTTCTGGAATCACTTGATTATGAATCACTTGGTACTTGCGAACCGTGCCTCATGGGCAAGATGACTAAAACGCCGTTCTCCGGTACTATGGAGAGAGCAACAAATTTGTTGGAAATCATACATACAGATGTATGTGGCCCGATGAATGTTGAGGCTCGTGGCGGATATCGTTATTTTCTCACCTTCACAGATGATTTGAGCAGATATGGGTATATCTACTTAATGAAGCACAAGTCTGAAACATTTGAAAAGTTCAAAGAATTTCAGAGTGAAGTAGAAAATCATCGTAACAAGAAAATAAAGTTTCTACGATCTGATCATGGAGGAGAATATTTGAGTTACGAGTTTGGTTTACATTTGAAACAAAGCGGAATAGTTTCGCAACTCACGCCACCTGGAACACCACAACGAAATGGTGTGTCCGAACGTCGTAATCGTACTTTACTTGATATGGTGCGATCTATGATCTCTCTTACCGATTTACCGCTATCGTTTTGGGGTTATGCTTTAGAGACGGCCGCATTCACGTTAAATAGGGCACCATCAAAATCCGTTGAGACGACACCTTATGAACTATGGTTTGGCAAGAAACCAAAGTTGTCGTTTCTTAAAGTTTGGGGCTGTGATGCTTATGTGAAGAAACTTCAACCAGATAAGCTCGAACCCAAATCGAAAATGTGTCTTCATAGGATACCCAAAGGAAATCTGTTGGGTACACCTTCTATCACAGATCCGAAGGCAAAACATTCGTTGCTAGAATGGATCCTTTCTAGAGAAAGAATTTCTCTCGAAAGAAGTGAGTGGGAGGAAAGTAGAACTTGATGAGATAATCAGATCTACTCCCTTGTTGGAAGGTAGTTCATCACGAGAACCGGTTCCCATGACAACTACACCAACTAGTGAGGAAGCTAATGATATTGATCATGAAACTTGAGATCAAGTTTCTGCTGAACCTCGTAGGTCTACGAGTAAGATCCGCACTGAGTGGTGCGGTAATCCTGTTCGGAAGTCATGTTACTTGACCATGATGAACCTACGAACTATGAGGAAGCGATGATGAGCCCAGATTCCATAAAATGGCTGGAGGCCATGAAATCGAGATAGGATCCATGTATGAAAATAAAGTATGGACTTTGGTTGACTTGCCCGATGATCGGCAAGCCATTGAGAATAAATGGATCTTTAAGAAGAAGACCGACGCTGATGGTAATGTTATCGCTACAAGGCTCGACTTGTTGCAAAAGGTTTTCGACAAGTTCAAGGGGTTGACTACGATGAGACTTTCTCACCCGTGGCGACGCTTAAGTCTGTCCGAATCATGTTGGCTATTGCTGCATTTCATGATTATGAAATTTGGCAAATGGATGTCAAGACTGCATTCTTGAATGGATTTCTAGAAGAAGAGTTGTATATGATGCAGCCTGAAGGTTTTGTTGATCCAAAAGGTGCTGACAAAGTGTGCAAGCTCCAACGTTCCATTTATGGACTGGTGCAAGCATCTCGGAGTTGGAATAAATGCTTTGACAAGGTGATCAAAGCATATGGTTTTATACAGACTTTTGGAGAAGCCTTGTATTTACAAGAAAGTGAGTGGGAGCTCAGAGCATTTCTAGTTTTATATGTTGATGACATATTATTAATTGGAAATGATATAGAATTTCTGGATAGCATAAAGGGATATTTGAATAAAAGTTTTTCGATGAAAGACCTCGGTGAAGCTGCTTACATATTAGGCATCAAGATCTATAGAGATAGATCAAGACGCTTAATAGGACTTTCACAAAGCACATACCTTGACAAAATATTGAAAAAGTTCAATATGGATCAAGCAAAGAAAGGATTCTTGCCTGTGCTACAAGGTGTGAAGTTGAGTCGAACTCAATGCCCGACCACAGCAGAAGATAGAGAGAAAATGAAAAATGTTCCCTATGCTTCAGCCATAGGCTCTATCATGTATGCAATGCTGTGTACCAGACCTGACGTATGCTTAGCAATAAGCTTAGCAGAAGGTACCAAAGTAATCCAGAGTGGATCATCGACAGCGGTCAAGAACATCCCGAAATACGAAAAGGACTAAGGATATGTTTCTCGATATGGAGGTGACAAAGAGCTAGTCGTAAATGGTTACGTCGATGCAAGCTTTGACACTGATCCGGACGATTCTAAATCGCAAACCGGATACGTGTTTTTATTAAACGGTGGAGCTGTAAGTTGGTGCAGTTCTAAACAAAGCGTCGTGGCGGGATCTACATGTGAAGCGGAGTACATAGCTGCTTACAAGCAGCAAATGAAGGAGTCTGGATGAAGGAGTTCATTTCCGATCTAGGTGTCATACCTAGTGCATCGGGACCAATGAAGATCTTCTGTGACAATACTGGTGCAATTGCCTTGGCAAAGGAATCCAGATTTCACAAGAGGACCAAGCACATCAAGAGACGCTTCAATTCCATTCGGGACTAAGTCCAAGTGGGAGACATAGAGATTTGCAAGATACACACGGATCTGAATGTTGCAGATGTTGGGGAACGTAGTAATTTCAAAAAATTTCCTACGCACATGCAAGATCATGGTGATGCATAGCAACGAGAGGGGAGAGTGTTGTCTACGTACCCTCGTAGACCGAAGCGGAAGCGTTGACGCAACGTAGAGGAAGTAGTCGTACGTCCTCCCGGTCCGACCGATCCAAGCACCGTTACTCCGGCACCTCCGAGTTCTTGACACACGTACAGCTCGATGGCGCACCCCGATCTCCGATCCAGCAGAGGCGCTGGGAGGAGTTCCACGGCTGCGACGGCGTGGTGGCGATCTTGATGTTCTCTGTCGCAGGCTTCGCCAAAGCACCGCTACAATATGACCGAGGTGTAATATCGTGGAGGGGGCACCGCACGGCTAAGGAACGATCTCAATGATCAACTTGTGTGTCCATGGGGTGCCCCTGCCCGTATATAAAGGAGGGAGGGAGGAGGAGGCCGGCCTAGGAGGAGGCGCGCATAGGGGAGTCCTACTCCCACCGGAGTAGGATTCCCCTTTCCTAGTCCAACTAGGATCCTTCCATGTATTAGGAGTAGGAGACTAGGAAGGGAAGAGAGAGAAGGAAGGAAGGAGGGTGCGCCTCCCCAGCCCAATTCGGACTAGGGCAAGGGGCGCGCGCCTGCCCTAGGCAGCCCTCTCCCTTTCCCTTGAGGGCCCAATAAGGCCCAATACTTCTCCCGGCGAATTCCCATAACTCTCAGACTCGATAAATACCGAATCACTCGGAACCTTTCCGAACTCCGAATATAGTCGTCCAATATATCGATCTTTACGTCTCGACCATTTCGAGACTCCTCGTCATGTCCCCGATCTCATCCGGGACTCCGAACTCCTTGGTACATCAAAACTCATAAACTCATAATATAACCATCATCGAAACCTTAAGCGTGCGGACCCTACGGTTCGAGAACAATGTAGACATGACCGAGACACGTCTCCGGTCAATAACAATAGCGGGACCTGGATGCCCATATTGGTTCCTACATATTCTACGAAGATCTTTATCGGTCAGACCGCATAACAACATCGTTGTTCCTTTGTCATCGGTATGTTACTTGCCCGAGATTCGATCGTCGGTATCAATACCTAGTTCAATCTCGTTACCGCAAGTCTCTTTACTCGTTCCGTAATACATCATCTCGCAACTAACTCATTAGTTACAATGCTTGCAAGGCTTAAGTGATGTGCATTACCGAGAGGGCCCAAAGATACCTCTCCGACATTCGGAGTGACAAATCTTAATCTCGAAATACGCCAACCCAACAAGTACCTTTGGAGACACCTGTAGAGCACCTTTATGATCACCCGATTCGTTTGTAACGTTTGGTAGCACACAAAGTGTTCCTCCGTAAACGGAGTTGCATAATCTCATAGTCATAGGAACATGTATAAGTCATGAAGGAAGCAATAGCAACATACTAAACGATCGTGTGCTAAGCTAACGGAATGGGTCATGTCAATCAGATCATTCAACTAATGATGTGACCTTGTTAATCAAATAACAACTCCTTGTTCATGGTTAGGAAACATAACCATCTTTGATTAACAAGCTAGTCAAGTAGAGGCATACTAGTGACACTCTGTTTGTCTATATATTCACACATGTATTATGTTTCCGGTTAATACAATTCTAGCATGAATAATAAACATTTATCATGATATGGGGAAATAAATAATAACTTTATTATTGCCTCTAGGGCATATTTCCTTCAGTCTCCCACTTGCACTAGAGTCAATAATCTAGATCACATCACCATGTGATTAACATCGATAGTTCACATCATCATGTGATTAACACCCATAGTTCACATCGCCATGTGACCAACACCCAAAGGGTTTACTAGATTCAGTAATCTAGTTCACATCGCTATGTGATTAACACCCAAGAGTACTAAGGTGTGATCATGTTTTGCTTGTGAGAGAGTCTTAGTCAACGGGTCTTTCACATTCAGATCCGTTATGTATTTTGCAATCTTCTTATGTCTACAATGCTCTGCACGAAGCTACTCTAGCTAATTGCTCCCACTTTCAATATGTATCTAGATCGAGACTTAGAGTCATTCAGATCAGTGTCAAAACTTGCATCGACGTAACCCTTTACGACGAACCTTTTGTCACTTCCATAATCGAGAAACATATCCTTATTCCACTAAGGATAATTTTGACCGCTGTCTAGTGATCTACTCCTAGATCACTATTGTACCCCTTGCCAAACTCAAAGGCAGGGTATACAATAGATCTGGTACACACATGGCATACTTTATAGAACCTATGGCCAAGGCATAGGGAATGACTTTCATTCTCTTTCTATCTTCTGCCGTGGTCGGGTTTTGAGTCTTACTCAATTTCACACCTTGTAACACAGGCAAGAACTCTTTCTTTGACTGTTCCATTTTGAACTACTTCAAAATCTTGTCAAGGTATGTACTTATTGAAAAAACATATCAAGCATCTTGATCTATCTCTATAGATCTTGATGCTCAATATGTAAGTAGCTTCACCGAGGTCTTTCTTTGAAAAACTTCTTTCAAACACTCCTTTATGCTTTGCAGAATAATTCTACATTATTTCTGATCTACAATATGTCATTCACATATACTTATCAGAAATGCTGTAGTGCTCCCACTCACTTTCTAGTAAATACATGCTTCACTACAAGTCTGTATAAACTATATGCTTTGATCAACTTATCAAAGCGTATATTCCAACTCCGAGATGTTTGCACCAGTCCATAGATGCACATTTTGTTAACACCTTTAGGATCGACAAAACCTGTTGGTTGCATCACATACAACTCTTCTTTAATAACTTCATTATGGAATGCAGTTTTGTTTATCCATTTGCCAGATTTCATAAAATGCGGCAATTGCTAACATGATTCGGACAGACTTTTAAGCATCGATACGAGAGAGAAAATCTCATTGTATTCAACATCTTGAACTTTGTCAAAAACCTTTTTCGACAAGTCTAGCTTTGTAGATAGTAACACTACTATCAGCGTCCGTCTTCCTCTTGAAGATCCATTTATTTTCTATGGCTTGCCGATCATCGGGCAACTCCACCAAAGTCCACACTTTGTTCTCATACATGGATCTCATCTCAGATTTCATGGCCTCAAGCCATTTCGCGGAATCTGGGCTCATCATCGCTTCCTCATAGTTCGTAGGTTCATCATGATCTAGTTACATGACTTCCAGAACAGGATTACCGTACCACTCAGTGCGGATCTCACTCTGGTTTACCTACGAGATTCGGTAGTAACTTGATCTGAAGTTACATGATCATCATCATTAGCTTCCTCACTAATTGGTGTAGTAGTCACGAGAACAGATTTCGTGATGAACTACTTTCAATAAGGGAGAAGGTACAATTACCTCATCAAGTTTTACTTTCCTCCCACTCACTTCTTTCGAGAGAAACTCCTTCTCTAGAAAGGATCCATTTATTAGCAACGAATGTTTTGCCTTGGATCTGTGATAGAAGGTGTACCCAACAATTTCCTTTGGGTATTCTATGAAGACGCACTTCTCCGATTTGGGTTTGAGCTTATCAAGATGAAACTTTTTCACATAAGCATCGCAGCCCCAAACTTTAAGAAACGACAACTTTGGTTTCTTGCTAAACCACAGTTCATATAGTGTCGTCTCAGCGGTTTAGATGGTGCCCTATTTAACGTGAATGCAGCTGTCTCTAATGCATGATCCCAAAACGATATTGGTAAATCGGTAAGAAACATCATAGATTGTACTATATCCAATAAAATACGGTTATGACGTTCGGACACACCATTATGATATGGTGTTCGGTGGCATGAATTTGTGAAACTATTCCACATTGTTTTAATTGAAGACCAAACTCGTAACTCAAATATTTGTCTCCGCGATCAGATCGTAGAAACCTTATTTTCTTGTCACGATGGTTTTTCCACTTCACTCTGAAATTCTTTGAACCTTTCAACTATTTCAGACTTATGTTTCATCAAGTAGATATACCCATATCTGCTCAAATCATCTGTGAAGGTCAGAAAATAACGATGCCCGCCGCGAGCCTTAACACTCATTGGATCGCATACATCAGTATGTATTGTTTCCAATAAGTCAGTTGCTCGCTCCACTGTTCCGGAGAACGGAGTCTTAGTCATCTTGCCCATGAGGCATGGTTTGCACGCATCAAGTGATTCATAATCAAGTGATTCCAAAATCCCATTAGCATGGAGTTTCTTCATGCGCTTTACACCAATATGACCTAAACGGCAGTGCCACAAATAAGTTGCACTATCATTATTAACTTTGCATCTTTTGGTTTCAATATTATGAATATGTGTATCACTATGCTCGAGATCCAATGAACCATTTTCATTGGGTGTGTAACCATATAAGGTTTTATTCATGTAAGCAGAACAACAGTTTATTCTCTTACTTAAATGAATAACCGTATTGCAATAAACATGATCAAATCATATTTATGCTCAACGCAAACACCAAATAACATTTATTTAGGTTCAACACTAATCCCGAAAGTATAGGGAGTGTGCGATGATGATCATATCAATCTTGAAACTACTTTCAACACACATCGTCACTTCACCCTTAACTAGTTTACATTTTATTCGCAACTCCGTTTGAGTTACTACTCTTAGCAACTGAACCAGTACCAAATACCGAGGGGTTGCTATAAACACTAGTAAAGTACACATAAATAACATGTATATAATATATACCTTTGTTTACTTTGCCATCCTTCTTATCCGCCAAATACTTGGGGTAGTTCTGCTTCCAGTAACCAGTCCCTTTGCAGTAGAAGCACTTAGTCTCAGGTTTAGGTCCAGACTTGGGCTTCTTTACTTGAGCAGCAACTTGCTTGCCGTTCTTCTTGAAGTTCCCTTCTATCCCTTTGCCCTTTTCTTGAAACTAGTGGTCTTGTTAACCATCAACACTTGATGTTCTTTCTTGATTTCTACCTTCATTGATTTCATCATCATGAAAAACTCGGGAATCATTTTCATCATCCCTTGCATACTATAGTTCATCACAAAGTTCTACTAACTTCGGTGATGGTGACTAGAGAATTCATCAATCACTATCTTATCCGGAAGATTAACTCCCACTTGATTCAAGCGATTGTTGTACCCAGACAATCTGAGCACATGCTCACTAGTTGAGCGATTCTCCTCCATCTTTTAGCTATAGAACTTGTTGGAGACTTCATATCTCTCAACTCGGGTATTTTCTTGAAATATTAACTTCAACTCCTGGAACATCTCATATGGTCCATGACGTTCAAAACGTCTTTGAAGTCCCGATTCTAAGCCGTTAAGCATGGTGCACTTAAACTATCAAGTAGTCATCATATTGAGCTAGCCAAACGTTCATAACGTCTGCATCTGCTCCTGCAATAGGTCTGTCACCTAGCGGTGCATCAAGGACATAATTCTTCTGTGCAGCAATGAGGATAAACCTTAGATCACGGATCCAATCCGCATCATTGCTACTAACATCTTTCAATACATTTTTCTCTAGGAACATATCAAAATAAACATATGAAAGCAACAACGCAAGCTATTGATCTTACAACATAATTTGCAAAATACTACCAGGACTAAGTTCATGATAAATTTAAGTTCAATTAATCATATTACTTAAGAACTCCCACTTAGATAGACATCTCTCTAGTCATCTAAGTGATCACGTGACCCAAATCAACTAAACCATAACCGATCATCACGTGAGATGGAGTAGTTTTCAATGGTGAACATCTTATGTTGATCATATCTACTATATGATTCACGCTCGACCTTTCGGTCTCCGTGTTCCGAGGCCATATCTGCATATGCTAGGCTCGTCAAGTTTATCCTGAGTATTCTGCATGTGGAAAAACTGGCTTGCACCCGTTGTAGATGGACGTAGAACTTATCACACCCGATCATCACGTGGTGTCTGGGCACGACGAACTTTGGCAACGGTGCATACTCAGGGAGAACACTTCTTGATAATTTTAGTGAGAGATCATCTTAAAATGCTACCGTCAATCAAAGCAAGAATAAGATGTATAATAGATAAACATCATATGTAATCAAAATATGCGACATGATATGGCCATGATCATCTTGCGCCTTTGATCTCCATCTCCAAAGTACTGTCATTATGATCTCTATCATCACCGGCACGACACCATGATCTTCATCATCTTGATCTATATCAATGTGTCATCACATGGTTGTCTCACCAACTATTGCTCTTGCAACTATTGCTATCGTATAGCGATAAAGTAAAGCAATTATTTGGCACTTGCATCTTATGCAACAAAGAGACATCCATAGGGCTTACGCGATTGCCGATAACTTCAACAATACATGATCATCTCATACAACAACTTATATCTTATCACGTCTTGACCATATCACATCACAACATGCCCTGCAAAAACAAGTTAGGCGTCCTCTACTTTGTTGTTGCAAGTTTTACGTGGCTGCTATGGGCTTAAGCAAGAACCAATCTCACCTCGCATCAAAACCACAGCGATAGTTTGTCAAGTTGATGCTGTTTTAACCTTCTCAAGGACCGGCGTAGCCACACTCGGTTCAACTAAAGTTGGAGAAACCGACACCCGCTAGTCACCGTGTGCAAAGCACGGCGGTAAAACCAGTCTCGCGTAAGCGTCTGGCGTAATGTCGGTCCGGCCGCTTCATCCAACAATACCGCTGAACCAAAGTATGACATGCTAGTAAGCGGTATGACTTATATCGCCCACAACTCACTTGTGTTCTACTCGTGCATATAACATCAAACCATAAAACCTATGCTCGGATGCCCTTTGTTGGGGAGCGTAGTAATTTCAAAAATTTCCTCGCACATGCAAGATCATGGTGATGCATAGCAACGAGAGGGGAGAGTGTTGTCTCGTACCCTCGTGAACCCGAAGCGGAAGCGTTGGCGCAACGTAGAGGAAGTAGTCGTAAGTCCTCCGGTCCGACCGATCCAAGCACCGTTACTCGGCACCTCCGAGTTTTTGACACACGTACAGCTCGATGGCGCACCCGATCTCCGATCCAGCGGGGCGGGGGAGGAGTTCCACGGCCTGACGGCGTGGTAGCGATCTTGATGTTCTCTGTCGCGGGGCTTCGCCTAAGCACCGCTACAATATGACCGAGGTGTAATATCGTGGAGGGTGGCACCGCTGCAGCTAAGGCGATCTCAATGATCAACTTGTGTGTCCATGGGGTGCCCCCTGCCCCCGTATATAAAGGAGGGAGGGAGGAGGAGGCCGGCCTAGGGAGGAGGCGCGCCATAGGGGAGTCCTACTCCCACCGGGAGTAGGATTCCCCCTTTCCTAGTCCAACTAGGGATCCTTCCATGTATTAGGAGTAGGAGACTAGGAAGGGGAAGAGAGAAGGGAAGGAAGGAGGGGGTGCGGCCCCTCCCCCTAGCCCAATTCGGACTAGGGCAAGGGGCGCGGCCTGCCCTAGGCAGCCCCTCTCCCTTTCCCGCAGGGCCCAATAAGGCCCAATACTTCTCCCCGGCGAATTCCCGTAACTCTCCGGTACTCCGATAAATACCCGAATCACTCGGAACCTTTCCGAACTCCGAATATAGTCGTCCAATATATCGATCTTTACGTCTCGACCATTTCGAGACTCCTCGTCATGTCCCTGATCTCATCCGGGACTCCGAACTCCTTCGGTACATCAAAACTCATAAACTCATAATATAAGCATCATCGAAACCTTAAGCGTGCGGACCCTACGGTTCGAGAACAATGTAGACATGACCGAGACCGTCTCGGTCAATAACAATAAGCGGGACCTGGATGCCCATATTGGTTCCTACATATTCTCGAAGATCTTTATCGGTCGGACCGCATAACAACATCGTTGTTCCCTTTGTCATCGGTATGTTACTTGCCGAGATTCGATCGTCGGTATCAATACCTAGTTCAATCTCGTTACGGCAAGTCTCTTTACTCGTTCCGTAATACATCATCTCGCAACTAACTCATTAGTTACAATGCTTGCAAGGCTTAAGTGATGTGCATTACCGAGAGGGCCCAAAGATACCTCTCCGACATTGGATGACAAATCCTAATCTCGAAATCGCCAACCCAACAAGTACCTTTGGAGACACACAGAGAGCACCTTTATGATCACCCGATTCGTTGTAACGTTTGGTAGCACACAAAGTGTTCCTCCGTAAACAGAGTTGCATAATCTCATAGTCATAGGAACATGTATAAGTCATGAAGGAAGCAATAGCAACATACTAAGCGATCGTGTGCTAAGCTAACGGAATGGGTCATGTCAATCAGATCATTCAACTAATGATGTGACCTTGTTAATCAAATAACAACTCCTTGTTCATGGTTAGGAAACATAACCATCTTTGATTAACAAGCTAGTCAAGTAGAGGCATACTAGTGACACTCTGTTTGTCTATATATTCACACATGTATTATGTTTCCGGTTAATACAATTCTAGCATGAATAATAAACATTTATCATGATATGGGGAAATAAATAATAACTTTATTATTGCCTCTAGGGCATATTTCCTTCAGCAGACCCGTTGACTAAGCCTCTCTCACGAGCAAAACATGATCAGCACCAAGACTCCATGGGTGTTAGAATCATTACTAGGTAATCTAGATTATTGACTCTAGTGCAAGTGGGAGACTGAAGGAAATATGCCCTAGAGGCAATAATAAAGTTATTATTTATTTCCTCACATCATGATAAATGTTTATTATTCATGCTAGAATTGTATTAACCGGAAACATGATCATGTGTGAATACATAGACAAACATATAGTCACTAGTATGCCTCTACTTGACTAGCTCATTAATCAAAGATGGTCGTGTTTCCTGACCATAGACATGTGTTGTCATTTGATTAGTGGGATCACATCATTAGAAGAATGATGTGATTGACATGACCCATTTTGTTAGCCTAGCACTTGATCGTTTAGTATACTGCTATTGCTTTCTTCATGACTTATACAAAGTTCCTGCAACTATGAGATTGTGCAACTCCCGTGTACCGGAAGAACACTTTGTGTGCTACCAAACATCACAACATAACTGGGTGATTATAAAGGTACTCTACAGGTGTTTCCGAAGGTTCATGTTGAGTTGGCATAATTCGAGATTAGGATTTGTCATCCGATTGTCGGAGAGGTATCTTTGGCCCTCTCGTAATACTCATCACTTAAGCCTTGCAAGCATATAACTAATGAGTTAGTTATGAGATGACGACATGTGAACGAGTAAAGAGACTTGCCTGTAATGAGATTGACTAGGTATTGATACCGACGATCAAATCTCGGCAAGTAACATACCGATGACAAAGGGAACAAAGTATGTTGTTATGCGGTTTGACCGATAAAGATCTTCAGAGAATATGTAGGAACCAATATGGGCATCCAGTGCCGCTTATTGGTTATTGACCGCAGACGTGTCTCGGTCATGTCTGCATTGTTCTTGAACCGTAGGGTCCGCACGCTAAGGTTTCGGCGATGCTTATATTATGAGTTTATGTATTTTGATGTACCGAAGTTTGTTCGAGTCCTGATATGATCACGACATGACGAGTTGTCTCAAATGGTCGAGACATAAAGATTGATATATTGGACAGATATATTTGGACACCGAAAGGTTCCGAAGAGTTTGGGAATATATCGAGCTCAGGAGGTTACCGAACCCCCGGGAAGTATATGGGCCTTATTGGGCCCATGTAGGAGGAAGGAAGAAGGAGCAAGGGAGGGGGGCGCGCCCCCCCAAGCCCAATCCGAATTGGGGAGGGGGGCCGGCCCCTCCTTTCCTTTCTCCTTCCCCCTCTTCCTTTCCTACTACTAGTACTACTTCCTAATACTAGTACTCCTTCCTTCCCCTCCAAATAAGATAAGGAAAGAGAGGAAACCTACTTGGAGTAGGTTTCCCCCTCCCTATGGCGCCCCCCTTGGGCGGCCACCTCCTCCCTCCCTCCTTTATATCTGAGGGGTAGGGGCACCCTAGAACACACAAGTTGATCATTTATCGTTCCTTAGCCGTGTGCGGTGCCCCCTCCACGATATTACACCTCGATCATATTGTAGTGGTGCTTAGGTGAAGCCTGCGACAGAGAACATCAAGATCGTCACCATGCCGTCATGTTGACGGAACTCCCCTCGGGCCTCTCTGGATTGGAGATCGAGGGTGCGTCATCGAGCTGTCTGGCGTGTCAAGAACTTCGGAGGTGCCGGAGTAACGGTGCTTGGATCGGTCGGACCGGGAGGACGTCGACTACTTCCTCTATGTTGCGTCAACGCTTCGCTTGGTCTCACGAGTGCGTAGACAACACTCTCCCCTCGTTGCTATATCATCACCATGATCTTGCGTGTGCGTAGGAAATTTTTTGAAATTACTACGTTCCCCAACAACTTGCATGTCGATGAGTATGACAACCGGCAGGAGCCATAGGAGTTGTCTTTATTTTTTGTATGACATGCGTGTCATTGAAGAACGCCATGTAAACTACTTTATTTTATTGCTAAATGCGTTAGCCAAAGAAGTAGAAGTAGTCGTTGGTGTGACAACTTCATGAAGACACGATGATGGAGATCATGATGATGGAGATCATGGTGTCAAGCCGGTGACAAGATGATCATGGAGCCCCGAAGATGGAGATCAATGGAGCTATATGATATTGACCATATCATGTCAGAACTATATAATTGCATGTGATGTTTATTATGTTTATGCATCTTGTTTACCTAGGACGACGGTAGTAAATAAGATGATCCCTTACAAAAAAAATCAAGAAGTGTTCTCCCCTAACTGTGCACCGTTGCTACAGTTCATCGTTTCGAAGCACCACGTGATGATCGGGTGTGATAGATCCTTACGTTCACATACAACGGGTGTAAGACAGTTTTACACAGCAAAACACTTAGGGTTAACTTGACGAGCCTAGCATGTGCAGACATGGCCTCGGAACACGGAGACCGAAAGGTCGAACACGAGTCGTATGGAAGATACGATCAACATGAAGATGTTCACCGACAAATGACTAGTCCGTCTCACGTTGTAACGCCCCGGATATAACTGTCCATATTCATAACTCCAACTCTTGCCTTTTCCGGAGATGTGATATGATATTTCCTTCGTGGTTGGGTTTTTGTTTTTGTTTTGCTTTTTGTTCATGTCTTGCATCTCGTCTCATGTCATCATTCGCATTGCATCGGCATCGTTTTTCATAAAACTTGCATTCGCTCGTAGTTGTCGCTTCTTTCTTGTCCCTGTTGACCCCTCTCAGATCAACCGGACCGCTCTCTTCTCTCTCTTTTCTGAGCCCATCAAAACCCCTTGTCTCCATGGCGTTTCGTCAAACCCCTCTTGCGTGCGTCCGAAAACTCCCCTGAACCCGACCCGGACTGTCGCTACCGTTGTGTCCGGATCATCCCCTAACGTCTACAAAACATCTCCGTTTTGTTAATTCGGCTCCCTTAATATTTTATTCGCGACCGTCCTTTTTCGATCAGAGGGACCGAGATAGCCCCTAACCTAATCTGTGAGGTATATATAGTCCACCTTTAGTCATTTTGGACAAACCCTAAAATCTAGGGACTTTGTCCCGTCGAGCCGCCGCCACCTACCGTATCTTCCTCGGGATCCAGATCCATCCCTTCCTCGTGTTCACCACCACACCAACCCGGGCCAGCCCCTTCCTCCCCTCGATCCACCCGTCTGCATCCTCTCCATCCCGCGCAGGAGCTCCGCTCCCGAGCTCACGCCCGGAGCTCTCCTAGCCGTGCGCCTCCTCCTCGTTCCCAGCGAAGCCCCGTCCTCCCGAGCTCTCCTGCAGGCAGCCCCGTGCCCGATCCAGGCGGGATCGAGGCGACCACCTCGTGCACGCCGAGTCCAATCGTCGGACCAGCTCCACCACCAGGCTGCACCTCTACTTCTCTTTTCCTTCTTCCCCCTGGTGCTTCTCTCCCTCTTTAATCTGCCCGCTGTTTCTAAATTCTCCGTTGCCTCTGTGGTTTGCAGAGGCCGAAGCCGACGCCGCCATGCGAGCCTTGCTCCCAGCGCCTCCACCACCTCGCCGGATCCGGCCGTCTGCTGCCATCTCCGCGCCGTCCCCATTCCCGACGTCGATCACGCCCAAGCCAGTCCGCCGCCGTCGCCCAAGGCCCTCGGCTCCGCCGCCTGCTGCAGCTCCGTTCCGTGCCGTCGAGCCTCGCCAAGTCCTCCCCTGCGCCCGGATCCGCGCCCCTCCATTCCCTGCGCCGCCAAGTCCCTCGCCGGAGCGCTTGTCCCCAAGTCCCCGTGCCTCTGCTTCCCCCCGCCGTCCCCTCTTTCGCCGTCCTCTTGACGAAGGGCGACGACCGCTGCTGCCGCCGCTGACTGACCCTTTTGGATCGCGTCCTGCACGCCAAGGCCAGCGCATCTCCAGCCGGCCTGCCCGGCCTCCTCTTCCTCAACTGGGCCTCAGCCCATGGTGAGGCCACCCCACCGACGCCCTTTATTTTTTTTCTTCTGCTGGGCCAGCCAAATTCAGCCCGCCTGTATTTTTTTTCGTGCCCTGTGATTTTATCTAATTATCCAGAGTTGGCAGAATTTTAGAAAAACCCTCCATGTTCATGCATTAATAACTCATGAACCGTGCATCATATTAAAATGTTTTATATATGAAAAATGCTTAGTTTTTCATCTAGATTAATAATATGCCATTTTCATCCCATGTTAAAATGTTTAAAATGATGTTTGTTTAAATTTGCCTAAATGCCATGTTAAAATGACTTATTTCATAACTAAATAACCGTAGCTCGGTTTTAAACAAAATTTATATGTATTTGGGGTGGAAAAATGCATAGATTAACATGGTGCACTTTATTTTCCTGTTTAACAATAATAAAATATGTTTTAGGGCAGAACAGTACCGAATCTAAAATATGCACATGGGGATTTTCCGGAATTGTTGTTTGTGTTTCCGGCCTCATTTAAACTTGCCTAAATAGTTAGTTTAATTATGCTTCACCCCTTGCCATGTTTAACAACATTTAATATTGATGAGTAGCATAACCGAGAGAGAACTAAATAATTGATGTGGTGTTTTGTCAATATGCAACCCGTTGCATATTGAGCTCCACTTAACTTGTAGTATTGCTTGTTGCACTTTGCCATGCCATGCCTCATTAAACCGGTCATGCATCATACTTGTTTGTGCTTCATGCCATGTTTATGCTTGTGCATTTACCATGTTGTTTGCTTCTTTCCAGTTTGCTTCTTTCGTTAGCTTCGGTTTCGTTCCGGAGTTGTGAGGATTCGTTCGACTACTCCCGTTCGTCTTCTTCATGGACTCGTTCTTCTTCCTTGCGGGATTTCAGGCAAGATGACCGCTACCCTGGATCTCACTACTATCATTGCTATGCTAGTTGCCTCGTTCTATCGCTATGCTGCGATACCTATCATTTTCTCTTCAAGCCATCCCATATTGCCATGAACCCCTAACCTTTGACACCTTTCCTATGCAAACCGTTGTTTGGCTATGTTACCGCTTTGCTCAGCCCTCTTATAAGCGTTGCTAGTTGCGGTGAAGTTGAAGATTTCTCCATGGTGGACAGGGTTTTGTTGGGATATCACAATATCTCTTATATTATTAATGCATCTATATACTTGGTAAAGGGTGGAAGGCTCGGCCTTATGCAGTGTTTTGTTCCACTCTTGCCGCCTAGTTTCCGTCATACCGGTGTTATGTTCCCGGATTTTGCGTTCCTAACGCGGTCGGGTGATTATAGGACCCCCGACGGTTCGCTTTGAATAAAACTTGTCCAGCAAGGCCCAACATTGACTTTTACCATTTGCCTCACCACCACCTATTTTTCCCTTAGGAGTCGCTGTCTTGAGGTCATCTTTGTTTTAGCCCCCGGCCAATGCTTGTCTAAGTGTTGGTCCAAACCGAACCACTTGCGGTGCCGCCCTAGGCAACTTGGGGTATCGTCGGTTGCCGTACGTAGTGTTCATCCGGTGTTGCCCTGAGAACGAGATATGTGCAGCTCCTATCGGGATTGTCGGCGCATCGGGCGGCTTTGCTGGTCTTGTTTTACCATTGTCGAAATGTCTTGTAAACCGGGATTCCGAGACTGATCGGGTCTTCCTAGGAGAAGGTCTATTCCTTCATTGATCGCGAGAGCTTGTCATGGGCTAAGTTGGGACACCCCTGCAGGGTATAAACTTTTGAGAGCCGTGCCCGCGGTTATGTGGCAGATGGGAATTTGTTAATGTCCGGTTGTAGATAACTTGACACTTGATCCGAATTAAAACGCATCAACCGCGTGTGTAGCCGTGATGGTCTCTTCTCGGCGGAGTCCAGGAAGTGAACACGGTTTCTGGGTTATGTTTGACATAAGTAGGAGTTCAGGATCACCTCTTGATCATTGCTAGCTTCACGACCGTTCCTTTGTTTCTCTTCTCGCTCTCATTTGCGGATGTTAGCCACCATACTTGCTTAGTCGCTGCTGCAACCTCACCACTTTACCCCTTCCTTTCCCATTAAGCTTTGCTAGTCTTGATACCCACGGTAATGGGATTGCTGAGTCCTCGTGGCTCACCAAATACTTCCAAAACCAGTTTGCAGGTGCCTATGTTACCGAGCAGGTGACGCAACCAAGCTCAAGGAGGAGCTCGATGAAGATCTTGCCCTTTGTGTTGTTTCGTTCTAGTTGATCAGTAGTGGAACCCAGTTGGGGTCGATCGGGGACCTTTGTCGCATTTGGGGTTCTTCTTTTATTTTGATTCCGTAGTGGGACCTTGATTGCATCTGGATGATGTAATGCTTTATTCATGTATTTGTGTGAAGTGGCGATTGTAAGCCAACTATGTATCTCTTTCCCTTATGTAATACATGGGTTGTGTGAAGATTGCCTCACTTGCGACATTGCTTTCAATGCGGTTATGCCTCTAAGTCGTGCTTCGTCACGTGGGAGATATAGCCGCATCGAGGGCGTTACACACGTGATGATCGGACACGGGCTAGTCGACTCGGATCGTGTAACACTTAGATGACTAGAGGGATGTCTAATCTGTGTGGGAGTTCATAATTTGATTAGAACTTAATTATCATGAACTTAGTCTAAAACCTTTGCAAATATGTCTTGTAGATCAAATGGCCAACGCTCATGTCAACATGAACTTCAGCGTTCCTAGAAAACCAAGCTGAAAGATGATGGCAGCAACTATACGGACTAGGTCCGAAACACGAGATCATCCTCATAGCTGCCAGAAGCAATATGTCCTAGAAGGACCGCTAGGTGGCGCTCCGTCCCGAGAACCAAGGCGTTATGAACTCTTGGCAAACTCGTCTTGATGATTACTCCCTCGTTCGGTGCGGCATGCTTTACAGACTTAGAACCGGGGCTCCAAAAGCGTTTTGAGCATCACGGAGCATATGAGATGTTCAAGAGCTGAAACTAGTTTTCCAAGCTCATGCCGGGTTGAGAGATAGGATGTCTCCGACAAGTTCTACAGTTGTAAGATGGAGGAAAACAGTTACATCGGTGAGCACATCCTTAAGATGTGCAGGTTGCACAACCGTATGACCCGGTGAACATAAACCTCCCAGATGAGGCGGTCATTGTGAGAATCCTCCAGTTGCCCACCAAGCTACAAGAGCTTTGTGATGAACTACAACATGCGGGGATGGTGAAGACCATTCTGAAGTGTTCTCGATCTTTGAAGTCAGCAGAGGCTGAAATCAGAAAGAACATCAAGTGTTGATGGTCAATAAGACCACTAAGTTCAAGAAGGTCAAGGGCAAGAAGAACTTCAAGAAGGACAGCAAGGATGTTGCCGCGCCCGGTAAGCCAGTTACCGGGAAGAAGTCAAAGAATGGACCCAAGCTTGAGACTGAGTGCTTTTATTGCAAGGGGAAGGGTCATTGGAAGCGGAACTGCCCCAAATACTTGGCGGATAAGAAGGCCGGCAACACCAAAGGTATATTTGATATACATGTAATTGATGTGTACCTTACCGATTACTCGTAGTAACTCACAGGTATTTGATATCGGTGCCGTTGCTCATATTTGTAACTCACGGCGGGAGCTGCGGAATAAGCGGAGACTGGCGAAGGGCGAGGTGACGATCTTGCGTTGGGAATGGTTCCAAGGTCGATGTGATCGCCATCGACACGCTACCTCTACATTTACCTCACGGGATTAGTTATAAACCTTAATAATTGTTATTTGGTGCCAAGTTTGAGCATGAATATTGTATCTGGATCTCGTTTGATACGAGATGGCTACTCATTTAAATCCGAGAATAATGGTTGTTCTATTTATATGAGAGATATGTTTTGTGGTCATCCCCGATGGTCAATGGTTTATTCTTAATGAATCTCGAGCGTAATATTACACATGTTCATAGTGTGGATGCCAAAAGATGTAAAGTTGATAACGATAGTCCCACATACTTGTGGCACTGCCGCCTTGGTCACATTGGTGTCAAGCGCATGAAGAAGCTCCATGCTGATGGACTTTTAGAGTCTCTTGATTATGAATCATTTGACACATGTGAATCATGCCTCATGGGCAAAATGACCAAGACTCCGTTCTCGGAACAATGGGCGAGCAACCAACTTGTTGGAAATCATACATCTTGATGTGTGCGGTCCAATGGCGTGGAGGCACGGAGGATATCGTTATGTTCTCACTCTCACGATGACTTGAGTAGATATGGGTATGTCTACTTAATGAAACACAAGTCTGAGACCTTCAAAAGTTCAAGGAATTTCAGAATGAGGTAGAGAATCAACGTGACCAAAGATAAAGTTCCTCGATCGGATCGTGGAGGAGAATACTTAAGTCACGAATTTGGTACACACTTAAGGAAATGTGGAATCGTTTCACAACTCACGCCGCTGGAACACCTCGGTAGAACGGTGTGTCCGAGCGTCGTGTCGCACTCTATTGGATATGGTGCGGTCTATGATGTCTCTTACCGATTTACCGCTATCATTTTGGGGATCGCTCTAGAGACAGCTACATTCACTTTAAATAGGGCACCGTCTAAATCCGTTGAGAAGACACCGTATGAATTATGGTTTGGGAAGAAACCTAAGCTGTCGTTTCTAAAAGTTTGGGGATGCAATGCTTATGTCAAGAAACTTCAACTGAAAAGCTCGAACCCAAGTCGGAAAAATCGTCTTCATAGGATAATCTAAGGAAACTGTCGGGTATACCTTCTACTTAAGATCCGAGGCAAGATCTTTGTTGCCAAGAACGGATGCTTTCGGAAAAAGTTTCTCTCGAAAGAAGTAAGTGGGAGGAAAGTAGAACTTCGATGAAGTACTACCTCTCGAGCAGGAAAGTGGTGCAGCGCAGGAAACCGTTCTGTGATGCCCACACCAATCGAAGAGGAAAACAATGATAATGATCAAGGTACTTGGATCAAGTTGCTCTTGAACTTCGAGGTCCACAAGGACACGTTCCGCACAGTGGTGCGGCAACCCTGTCACGGAAATCATGTTGTTAGACAACGGTGAACCTTGAACTATGAAGAAGCGATGGCGGGCCCAGATTCCAACAAATGGCTTGAAGCCATGAAATCCGAGATAGAATCCATGTATGAAAACAAAGTATGGACTTTGACAGACTTGCCCAATGAGCGGCGAGCGATAGAAAACAAATGGATTTTTAAGAAGAAGGCGGACGCGGATGGTAATGTTACCATCTATAAGGCTCGACTTGTCGCTAAGGGTTATCGACAAGTTCAAGGGATTGACTACGACGAGACATTCTCTCCGTGGCGAAGCTGAAGTCCGTCCGAATCATGTTAGCAATTGCCGCATACTATGATTATGAGATATGGCGGATGGGCGTCAAAACGGCATTCCTTAACGGACATCTTAAGGAAGAGTTGTATATGATGCAGCGGAAGGTTTTGTCGATCCCGAGAACACTAACAAAGTATGCAAGCTCCAATGATCCATTTATGGACTGGTGCAAGCATCTCGGAGTTGGAACATTCGTTTTGATGAGATGATCAAAGCGTTTGGGTTTATCTTGAGACTTATGGAGAAGCCTGCGTTTACAAGAAAGTGAGTGGGAGCTCTGTAGCATTTCTCATATTATATGTAGATGACATACTCTTGATGGGAAATGATATAAAACTTCTGGACAGCATTAAGGCCTACTTGAATAAGTGTTTTTCAATGAAGGACCTTGGAGAAGCTGCTTATATATTAGGCATCAAAATCTATAGAGATAGATCGAGGCGCCTCATAGGTCTTTCACAAAGCACATACCTTGATAAGATTTTGAAGAGGTTCAAAATGGATCAGTCCAAGAAGGGGTTCTTGCCTATGTTACAAGGTGTGAGATTGAGCTCAGCTCGATCACCGACCACGACAAAGATAAAGAAGAGATGAGTGCCATCCCTATGCTTCAGCCATAGGATCTATTATGTATGCCATCTTGTGTACTGGACCCAATGTAAACCTTGCCGTAAGTTTGGTAGCAAGATACCAAAGTAATCCCGACAAGGAACACCGGACAGCGGTCAAGAATATCTGAAGTACACGAAAAGGACAAAGGACATGTTTCTCGTTTATGGAGGGACGAAGAGCTCGTCGTAAGGGTTACGTCGGCGCAAGCTTCGACTCGGATCTGGATGACTCTAAGTCACAAACCGGATCGTGTATATGTTGAATGGTGGAGCGATGGTGGTGCAGCTGCAAGCAGAGCGTCGTGGCGGGATCTACGTGTGAAGCGGAATACATGGCAGCCTTAGAGGCAGCACATGAAGCGATTTGGGTGAAGGAGTTCATCACCGACCTAGGAGTCATACCCAATGCGTCGGGGCCGATCAAACTCTTCTGTGACAACACTGGAGCTATTGCCCTTGCCAAGGAGCCCAGGTTTCACAAGAAGACCAGGCACATCAAGCGTCGTTTCTACTCCATCCGTGAAAATGTTCAAGATGGAGACATAGAGATTTGCAAAGTACACACAGATGTGAATGTCGCAGATCCGTTGACTAAACCTCTCTCGCGAGCAAAACATGATCAACACCAGAACTCTATGGGTGTTCGATTCATCACAATGTAACTAGATTGGTGACTCTAGTGCAAGTGGGAGACTGTTGGAAATATGCCCTAGAGGCAATAATAAAAGTATTATTATATTTCATTGTTCATGGTAATTGTCTTTTATTCATGCTACAACTGTATTATCCGGAAATCGTAATACACGTGTGAATACATAGACCACAATATGTCCCTAGTGAGCCTCTAGTTGACTAGCTCGTTGTGATCAACAGATAGTCATGGTTTCTGACTATGGACATTGGATGTCGTTGATAACGGGATCACATCATTAGGAGAATGATGTGATGGACAAGACAATCCTAAGCATAGCACAAAGATCGTGTAGTTCGTTTGCTAGAGCTTTGCCAATGTCAAGTATCCCTTCCTTCGACCATGAGATCGTGTAACTCCGGATACCGTAGGAGTGCCTTGGGTGTATCAAACGTCTGGCGTGGCGGGTGACTATAAAGGTGCATTACGGTATCTTGAAAGTGTCTGTTGGGTTGACACGGATCGAGGCTCGATTTGTCACTCCGAATGACGGAGAGGTATCTGGGCCCACTTTCGGTAATGCATCATCATTATGAGCTCAAGGTGACCAAGGTGTTGTACGGGATCATGCATTACTGTGCGAGTAAAGTGACTTGCGATGCGAGGCCGAACAAGGTATTGGGATACCGGCGATCGAGTCTCGGGCAAATAACGTACCGATTGACAAAGGAACTGTATACGGGTTTGATCGAATCCTCGACATCGTGGTTCAACCGATGAAATCATCGAGGAGCATGTGGGGGCCAACATGGGTATCGAGATCCGCTGTTGGTTATTGCCGAGAGTCGTCTCGGTCATGTCTGCGTGTCTCCCGAACCCGTAGGGTCTACACACTAAGGTTCGGTGGCGCTAGGGTTGTATGAATATGAGTATGCAGCATACGAATGTTGTTGAGGTCTCGGATGAGATCCGGACGTCATGAGGAGTTTGGAATGGTCGGAGGTAAAGAATAATATATAGGAAGTGGTATTTGACCATCGGGAAAGTTTGAGGTCACCGGTATTGTGTCGGGACCACGGAAGGTCCGGGGTCCACCGGTGGGGCCAGCCATCCGGAGGGCCCATGGGCTGGCGTGGGAGGAGCCAGGCCATAGTGGGCTGGTGCGCCCCTAGGCCCACCCCTGCGCCTAGGGTTGAAACCCTAGGGTGGGGCGCACCACATGCCTTGGGGGGCACTCCTCGCCCCTTGGCCGCCGCCCCCTTGGGAGATTGGATCTCCCAGGGCCGGCGCCCCCTCTGGGGTCCTATATAAAGGAGGGAAGGGGGGAGGGCAGCCGCACCCATTGCTTGGCGCCTCCCTCCCCTGCTACACCTCGTCCTCCTCCGTGAGTCGCTTGGCGAAGCCTCTTGGAGTTCTGCTGCATCCACCACCACGCCGTCGTCTTTGCTGGATCATCATCAACCTCTTCTTCCCCTTGCTGGATCAAGAAGGAGGAGCGTCTCCCGTCCGTCGTGTGTTGAGCAGCGGAGGTGCTGTCCGTTCAGCACTTGGACATCGGTGATTTGAATCACGTCGAGTACGACTCCATCATCACCATCCCCTTGCAAGCTTCCGCACGCGATCTACAAGTGGTATGTAGATGCAAACTCACTCCCTTGATTCGTTGCTTAGATGAACTCATAGATGGATCTTGGTGAAACCATAGAATTTTTTTTAATTTTCTGCAACGTTCCCCAACAAAGTAGTCGTCCAGCAGCGTCAAATGGCCGTGCGCTCGGTTGTGTTGTGCACTCGATGACCCTTGATCGATCCCTTGAAACTGAGAACATGCTCCTTCACACGCTCCGCGTCTGCAAGCACCGCCTGCATCGTCGTCGTCTCATCTGTGTACTCCTTGTCGGGACAAGCCGTCGGACGACTCAACATAGTGGTTGTATATGTACTCCATATCCGAATTCAAAGAAGAAGGGACAAAAAAATTATCTGGGGAAATTCACCGAACAGTTGTCGGGCATGGTGAGCACCGTAGGAGCGAATGGCACATGCGCGACGGTCGGAGCATAGGTGTGGAAAGATGACGGAGGAGAAGCGGCTTGGAGCCCGGGTGTACAGTTGGAAGTGGCGGACTCTTCGAGTTCCGGCAGGGGTGTATCGTGATGGCCGGGATGGTGGAGCGGCGGCAAAGGTAAGAGAAAAAGACTGAAGGAAAGAAAATAGGAGAATGGAAGCGCGAGGTCTGGGAGGGTTTTTGGGTGGGTCGGGGGTGCCGGAGTCCTACGTGTGTGTTGTCCGGACTTTCGTATATCCCTCCTCATTTTATCTCGGGTTTGACGGGGGAAAATACGTCCGGACCGTTCGATGGACCGATACAGGCCCGCGTTGAATAGCACAACACGTCCGGACCATGCAATCTGGTCCGCTTTGGAGAGGTCCTAAGCTTGGGTCAAGTCTCTCCTTCTCTTACTTTTTCTCCGCACCTCGAGCTCTACCGGTTAAACTTGTAGTTGGACGGTTAGAGGGACTGTGGTATCCCAGCCCACAAGGGTTCAAATTCTGGTGCTCGCATTTATTTCTGAATTTATTTCAGGATTTCCGGCGTTGCGCATTCAGTGGGAGGAGACGTTCCCGCCGATGATGAGGCGCCTACGGTGACTTCGTAAATCTGAAGATGATATGTCGGCTCAGTCTTTCGGAGGCGCTCATAGGGGTAGGATGTGAGTGTGTGCGTTCATAGGGGTGAGTGTATGCGCGTGTATATGAGCGTTTGTGTCTATACTGATGTTAAAAAAATTGCCTCGAATATAGCCTGGGGCGTACATATACGTGGTGCTTGTTTGGATTTGCACACGGAAAGCCCGAATAGTGGAGAAGAAAGAAAAGGCGACCTCGCCGCCAGGAGTCTTCCCCGCCGCCGCCGTCCGGCGGCTCCCCTCCGCCGGCAGCCTCGGTCGTCGGTGGTGAGGGGGGTCGCCGGATCCACGCGCGTGGATCGTTTTCTCTCTTGTAGATTAGGATTTTAGGCCGTTCATCGTCTTGGCTTCACCGGCGGCGATGGCGGCGATGAATAAAATTTCTTCGGATCCTACTCCAACAAGGCGATCGGTCCTATGGTTGGGGATGGATTTGGCGATCAGTCTGTTCAAGCAAGGATTGTGTGGCGGCGGCGACATCCTTGTGGTGGACCTGTGTCCTCGGGCTCCGCCGTTGCGACAGCGTTTGCTCCAGCGCCGGCGCGGAGCTTGGGAGGTAGTCCAGGAGCGGATGCAGATTGTGGTCTGCATCGGCGGCATCTGGAAGATGGTGGATCGTGTGCTGGGTTCGCGGTTCGTGGATGGCAGATGTGGTTTTCTCCTCCGGCGTTCTAGTCGTGTGGGGGTGCCAGATCTGGAGTTCGATGGCGTGTTCGGGGTGTTGCCCCGGTCTGATTCGTTCAACGGTAATGGTTTTACCTTTGGTGAGCCACCTTGGAGGTCCGCAAAGCTGCATGTCAGCAATGGAGCCGCTACGAGCTCGGGTGTGAAGGTGATCCGTCACTTTTCCCTTTGGTGGCTACTGTCGTGGTTCCAGAGGCAGGTAACGGGTGTTGGTGTCAAGTTCAGAGGTTTCTTCAATCTCGATTGTAATTTTACTTCTTGGTTGTTGTTCCTTTGTGCAAAGGCTAGCTTTCTGCTGTCTTTTCGGTTTTGCCAGGTCGGTTACGTGACTTGTACTATGATTTTTTTTTGAGGGTACGTGACTTGTATTATGATACTTATGATATAAATAAGACACGTATTACCATGAAAAAAAAAAGCCCGAATGGTGGAGATACAATCGGATTTTAACCGAGAGGTCCCGCGATTCGTCCGTACCCTTACATACCGTATCGCGCGTCTCCGTGTTTTCCTACGTCCACTTTGTGAATTGTTCGTGGGACATAAAAAGCATCCGTCGACAGATCCACGGACTCGTTCATCGGTCGAACCCCTAGCCGAGACGATGGCCCGTGCACGCGCCGCCGCCGACGGCCAAATGGCCGACGACGTCCTCCGCGAGGTCTTCGCGCGCCTGCCGGGCGTCCAGGACCTCCTCCGCTGCGCCGTCACGTGCAGGCGATGGCGCCGCGTCGCCATCGACCGGGCCTTCCTCCGCCGCATCGGCCTCTGGCCGGACAGCACCCGCCGTCCCTCCATGCTTGCCGGGATATTCTCCCAGAACATGTTCCCTGACCGTGACAGGGTTCAGCCCTTGAATAGGAAACCTGAGAGCCCTCCGCAGTTCCTAAGCCTTCAGGCCGGCGGCGCGCATCTCAACTTCACCTCGTTCGTCGCCGACGACGATGGGCTCTTCAACCACGCGAGGCCACTGGCGTCGCGCCGCGGTTTTCTCCTCCTGCGCATCATACTGCCCGCCGACACCGGCGGCCGTGAGCAGCTCCATCTCGCCGTGTGCCGCCCTCTGATTGACAGGCGGGATACGCGTCTCCTCCCGCCGCCCCCCATCGACCAACATAGAATCTTTGGCCGATGTCTAACTGGCTGCGCCATTCTCACCAGCGCGGACCATGCTGCTGTCAGAAATCTGGATTGGCAAGATGAGTCTGCGTTTCAAGTTGTCTTGACGTACACCGACGAACATGGATTGATGAACGTGTACATGTACTGCTCTACCAAACAGAGTTGGAGCTCGCCCATCAACTACCGCCTAGCTCCCAAACTCACCAGGTGTGGGCCGCGTGCCGGCGTCGTCACTCGTGGCTTTGCGCATTGGTTGTACAAGAACGAGACATGCTTCTACATCCTCAATGTAAGCGCCGTCAGAACACGTGTCTCTTGGACCAAGATCCCGAGGAAAGTCCATGCCGGCATGTCGCGGAAGCGACCTCCCTTGCCATGCCTCGCAGGAGAAGGAAGGATTTCGCTTGTTAATATACGAGATCATGGTGTGCTAGAGCTTTGGACCAAGCAAGAAAGAAAGAACAATGATCATCAAAGTGAGAGTGAGAGGGGCTGGCTACACTGTAAGCTCACGGATCTTGGGAGCACGAGAATAAACCTCGTCTTTTTTGCAGAGAGTAGAGGAGCTTTACTCATCGAGCAAGGTGGTGCCTTTTTCACTGTTGATCTCAAGAGTAAGGAGAAGGTGCGGGTTAACCTCAAGCGCGATGAAACTCATCGTGGTGCGAGGTGGTTTCCAGCAGACTATTGCAGTAGTAGTTTTTGTGGCGGACATCGGAATGGCGGGACATGTGAAGAAACCCCACCCGTACTCTACGAAATGGATTGGGTGTTTAGTCATCGTATCTTGCTCAACTCTTCCGGAGATGAGGCAAGGGTGGATTAATTCAACGATATGCGAAGACAAATAAGTGCATAGAAGGATATGTAAAAGTGGGAGTATCTTGGTAGCTAGTTTTTGAATGGGCCAGCTAATATACATCGTCAATTAAGATGATGAATTGTCATTGTTGTGCTATCTGTTTGATGGGAAAAGAAATATACCCCCTCTCGTGAGTTTGATGGAAGAATGTAAGGTTGATCCCTAAACATGATAGCGAATATAATTGGTCTCGCTTGTGCCAAAATCTATATTTGGTCAGTTGTCCTACTAAAAGAGAATTTTATGACTAATCGGTGTTTGGTGCACATGGTAGCTCAGCGAGTTATAACATAGAAATTACAACCCCTGTTCCTAAATATATTAATAAATAATACATAGCGCAAAATAATAATATTCAAGTGAAAATACTATGTGTTTTTTTATGTTGTATTAAGACAAATAGCATCCTCAATATTTGAATTGTACTCTACAGATTTAGAGGGTTTTCTTTTTGTGGTTATATTTTTTTGTTTATTCTTAGAATTTCAGTGACTTTTATGCATATTAGCACTTTACTAATTTTGATGGTATTTCCCTTATGTATCTTTTTTTTATTTCCTGTTTTTTATTTTGTTATACATTTGATGATATTTGTTTTTTTTTTGTTTTTTTATCGATTTTGGTCAAGTAATCTAAGGGCTTAAAACTAGATGGTTTTGGTACCTTGGGAACAAATAATATGGAGCATAGAGTTGATGAAAAAATTGCTTTTCTCCTTTTGTACCTTCGCATGGATCATTTTTTCATAAACCCCTATTGAGACCCCCCCCCCCCTCCAAGTGCCACAGTCTTCGATGGCCAGACCACCAACAAGAAGAAAGGAAAAATATCATGCCATTGAGGACATGGCAAAAAATAAGTTAAGAAAATAATTGGCAATAAAGAAATAAAAACAAAATACAATTAAAATAATTACATATTGCACGGTAAAAGATCTGACTTGGATCTTGCATAGTGGAGGGTTCGACTTACATGTTGTCCTACCTTTTAATCACGAGGAACTCTTGTTAGAGTGTTGTTCTATTCCTATGTCTTTTTAGGCTTCTATCCTCCCCCTCTTTGTGGACTATATTTGGGCATGGATATCATACTCCGTAGGCTTTTTTGTAGACATTTCTATGCAATGGTGGTGAATTCGTCTTTGGGCTACACATTGCAATTTGAAGAAACTGAACTACGACTAATAAATATGAACATTGAGAAAGACGGTACTAAAATAATTCCCCGCTAATTAGAGACGATAGCTAGGGATATATATTAACTAACTGCGGGATTGCATGGTTCCAAAGAAAATAGCCTACAATTGTGTAAACTTCCAAAATGGAGAGAGTGTCAAATTTTGTACCATATACACACAACTGTAAACAAGACATGACTATCTAAGAATCTACTTGGAGTCCTAGACATAAAATAAGGGCAAGGAAAGCGTAAGAAATGAAGCATATATTCTCTCCATGCCTCAGTACAATGATCACGTGATCTGGCTAACATTATTGTTATTCATATGATGTAATTTTTTGGCGATATCTTGTTATGTGATGAACTATTACTTTAAGATCAGATTATACATGTTGCATTTACATGATTTTCATAACTAATCTCTCATGGTGGTTCTCCAAAGGGGCTCTCCATACATCTGGCGCCGGTCAACCTCCATAACTGGATTGAGTCGATGATTCTCCGGATGATGTCCCTCTTGGACGACAGTTTCTTTTGGAAGGTGCATTTGTTCCGCTCCTGCCATATCTCCCAGCAGGTAAGGAGCAGCAGGGATTTGGCCCCCTTCCTCCATCATGTGTTAGTCTCTTCATGAATTCGCCGCATGGTTGTTGTGGTGGATAGGTTGTGCCACTCCGGCTTTTGCAGAAACGAGGTGCAACCGTGCCATTGCCCTACTGCAGTCGAGACTTCCTGCGCTAGCGGGCAGCACCAAAATAGATGCTTGGAGGACTCCAGGCTACGAACGCACAGTTGGCAGAAGTATGCGTTGGGCCAACCCCTTCTTTGCAAGCGGTCGTTGCACCATAATATGTTTTGGAACATCAGCCAAGCGAAAAACTTGATCTTCCCGGGCGCCCAAACCTTGCAGATGTCTTGGTCGAAGGAAGAAGCCTCTCTTCCCATGAATTGCATGGCGTATGCTGATTTCGCTGAGTACCTGCCAGAGCTTTCTATCTTCCAAGTGATCGCGTCGTCCACGCCGTCTAGCAGCTCAGTCGCTGTATCTCTGATGGTTCTGTACATGGCCAGGAAGGCGGGCAGCATGTCTCCAGTTTGGCTGTGGGCGAGGTCCGCGATCCAAGCTCCTGCCGTCGCGCCTCCTGAACTGTCCTGGGTAGAATGTTATTTATAGATGTTTCGCAGATTGACATTGGCTTATAGATACTCCCTCCGTTTCTTTTTACTCCGCATATAAGATTTGGTCAAAGTCAAACTACACAAAGTTTGACCAAATTTATATAAAAAGATATGAACATCTACAATATTAAAACTATATAATATGAAAATACATTTCGTGGTGCATCTGATAACGTTGATTTCATATTGTCAATGTTTACATTTTTTAATATAAAGTTAGTCAAACTTTACAAAGCTTGACTTTGACCAAATCTTGATATGTTTTGGAACATCAGCCAAGCGAAAAACATGATCTTCCCGGGCGCCCAAACCTTGCAGATGTCTTGGTCGAAGGAAGAAGCACTAGTGCAGAACCGGGCAATAGCACCGGTACGTAAGGCCCTTTAGTGCCGGTTACATAACCGGCACTAAATTGTGTTCACTAAAGGCCCCCCCCCTCTTTAGTACCGGTTCAGCACGAGCCGGTGCTAAAGGGCAACCACGTGGCACGAGCCAGCTCCGGGGGCCTGGAGCCTTTAGTATCGGTTGGTAAGACCAACCGGTACTATAAGGTTTGGGGGGTTTAGTTTTATGATTTATTTTTCATTTAATTTTGTGTTTCCATTTTAATTCGTTTTCGTTTGCTGGTATTTTACGATACTACACATTGTACACATTATGCATATATATATAAATAGAATTTCTAGTAGAACCAATCATCGAGTTCAACATGATTATCATGATATTATAAGCGTTCATATATAACACCACAAAAGCAAATCACTTAAGTTCAGAACGAAGAACACGGACATGAAAGGACAAGTACTAACTAAGAGCAGCATGAAGAACTAGCTGAATCACTCCTGCTAGCTACTCTCTCTGGGGTAAAATAGCATAGAACATGTATAGCTCTCCTGATTGATCATACTGGAGCATGCCGATGAACCTGTCTCCTAATCGTGGGCTGCGCTTCTCATTGCTGCCCCCTAGTACTTCTCTGCGATCATTAACAATTTTCCTCCAATCTTTCACTATTAAGCATTCATCGCTTGTAGAAATCCTGAATGCATTCATGTGCAATGCAGGATATCTTGGCCGTAAGCTAACAATTGACATCTAACATTTAGTCTCGATCCCCTGAGGCACAACTGTCATCGGGAGTCCTTGTTGAAGAACATCGTATAGTACTTAATTAATATACTTAGCAATGAAAGTTTAGCAAAAAAATATGTATGCAAAATATGCACTGAGTACAAATAGTAAATATCTTACCATCATTCCTAAATAGATGTGACCATAGTTCAATACCATCACTATTGATCGCACGTTTTGAGTACTAACATTTCTAAGTGCAGGAAGAAAATTTGTCTTGGCAGTATGAAGACCCTCAAGCCATGAAACATGATGACTTATCTCCTCGCAGTTTAGTTCAGCTCCGGGACAGTAGTAGGTCCTGTCTACCAAGCGCCGGACATGTTTGGTTGAATGGAGATAAACTGTCAATAGAAATTAGTTGTCAGTTATTTTTGAAATAAGCAATATCAAAGACAAAAATATAGTTGAGAAGAACTCACATAATGGTAGAACTGGAGGCATCTGCACATCGACCCATATGTCTCTATTACCTTCAATATCATCTTCCGGACGAATATAAAAGGTGATAACCATACCAGGCTCAAATGCATAAGCCTTGCATAGTGCTTGCCAAGTTTTGCATTCAAAATAGGTGTACGTGTGTGTATTGTATACTTTGACGTTGAAAGTATAACCATCATGCTCAGTTTTGGTAGCTCTTTTTACCTCCATAGTTTCCATATCTTTGAAACATATCTTATCCAAGACAAAAATTCTTGCATGGCAGGGGATGCGCTAGTAGAATAGTGAAAATTAAAAATTATAAGTCGAGCAAATGAAGCATATATAAGTCATGCTTAATTACGAAAACAGACTTGTCATTGTGACTTCTTGTATCGAATTGAAAGTCTCATCCAGCTTGATGCTGAATAGCCTACCATCAACAATGAAATATGCATCAGCACTGGCAGCGCTGGTCTTCACAGTATTGGCACATAATGAAATTTTTTCCGTCGTCAGACGACATTTCCTATGTTCATATTAGGTGAAACATTAAACACTTACTAATTCAATTAATTCAACTACTTCTATTAATTCAACTAAGCATTTACTAAAAATAAACTAGTTATATTAATTCAATTAGTTCAACTAAGCATTTACTAAAAATAAACTAGTTCTATATATTAATTCAACTAGTTCAACTAAACATTTTCTAAAAATAAACTAGTTATATTAATTCAACTAGTTCAAAGTAAGCATTTACTAAAAATAAACTAGTTCTATATATTAATTCAACTAGTTCAACTAAACATTTACTAAAAATAAACTAGTTATATTAATTCAACTAGTTCAAAGTAAGCATTTACTAAAAATAAACTAGTTCTATATATTAATTCAACTAGTTCAACTAAGCATTTACGAACAATAAACTAGTTATATTAATTTAACTAGTTCAACTAAGCATTACTATAAATAAACTAGTTCTATATATTAATTCAACAAGTTCAACTAAGCATTTTCTAAAATAAACTAGTTCTATATATTAATTCAACTAGTTCAACTAAGCATT